>LR990502.1:3046931-3654317 GCA_905147785.2 Thyatira batis
TTATAATATACTAGTGGCTCCCCGCGGTTTCACCCGCGTACCCGGGAGGTCTTCCATTTTCCCGGAATAAAAAGTAGCCTATATGTTAATCCAGGTTATAAGCTATCTTTATTCCAAATTTCATTCAAATCCATTCAGTAGTTTTTACGTGAAAGAGTAACAAACATCCATACATCCATACTTACAAACTTTCGCCTTTATAATATTAGTAGGATTATTATTATTATTATTATAAATGCAAAAGCTTGTATGAATGTATGGATGTAGGTTTGTTACTCTTTCTCGCCAGAACGGCTGATGGAGTCGCTATGAAATTTGGCACAGAGTTGGAATATTCTGGAATAACACGCTACTTTTTATCCCGGGATAATCTAAGAGCTCTTGGGAACGAGGGTGAATCCGCGGGGAGCCATACCATAAAATCCATTCTAGATGATGTAAGCCAGTGTTCAGTA
Source organism: Thyatira batis (assembly GCA_905147785.2). Taxonomy (NCBI): domain Eukaryota; kingdom Metazoa; phylum Arthropoda; class Insecta; order Lepidoptera; family Drepanidae; genus Thyatira; species Thyatira batis. The sequence goes on from LR990502.1 coordinate 3,047,387, forward strand.
TTAGTTGTATAATATAACTATTAGATTTAATATTATTGTTAATAATGATATTGCGTGCAATGTTTCGTAGGAAATGGGACGTAAATATATTTCCTGACCCAGAATCACGTTGTTCCCTATCGTGCAACTAAACATTTTAGAATTTCATTAATAAAGATTAAATTGGACGGTTGGAACATAATACAAAAACTTCTGTCTAGGAAAGTAACTAAAAACTATAACTCGACATACATATTTATTCATTATCGACTAACATTAACATTTGGCTACATTGTACTCTTTAATTCGCCCTCAATATATAGAAATTAAAACACTACTAGTAGATACTAATAACATTTATCATGAACAATGCCGTCACGGTCACCAGTTTAATACTATACAATTGTCACCGCAGTAATAAAGATGGCTTGAAACATCAATTAGATCAACTTTGTTCCGTGTACGGTGATGCCTACCCTTTTAGCGGGGGTGTATGCACCAGGCGGCTGTTGGCGCCGTCAGTCAGCACTAGGTGCTAACGCGACGCACGCGTCGTAAAATAATCGCAAGTCGAAATCGCAAGTCGCTAGTCGCAGTGTCACAGTCGTGCAGTGTCAGTGACCAAACATGAGATCCGCGCTGCTATGCGTTTTCTTTACGTTCTTTGTGAGTAAATATTATTTATTTACACTAATATAATAAAATGGATAGAATTTTTTGTGGTTTGTTTGTTTGTAATTTCGAATCTCCTGGACCGTTTTGAATTATTATTTCACTAATAGAAGGCTACATTATCAGGGAGTTACATAGGTCATTTTATCCCCGTAGTCCTACTACGCGGCGCAGGGCGGAAGCACGTATATAGTAATCTGAAGAGAGGTTGCCAGTAAATTTATATGTTGTTTGTATTGACATGTTTGTTTCCGGAAACATAGATCACCCAGCGGAATGGTTATTAAAAATAAATAAATTAAAATTAACATGAAAATTAATTAATAGTAGGTATTAATACCTACTACTATTCGTTAAGTTCGAATAAATTGTTAGAGATTTTCGGTCTTCATATTATAGTCTTTCATAACCATCTTTCATAAAGTACCTATAAATTAACAAAAATACCACAAATAAATACAAATAACTATTAAGGCATTTCCTAAAAAAAGACAAAAAACTTAGATAATCTTGACATTTACATAGTCATTTTGTAATATACCGAAATAGCACAGAACGGATAAAGTGAAATTAACAATCAATTGGCTTCTATTCTGATTTGAATTTATTTACTATCAGTCTGGAATACCCGAGTATTTATCAATAAAATAGTCGAACTGAGCATTGACAAAAATATTTAGCCGAGATGGTCAAAATGGACAGTTGAATACTAGATTCAGCAATTCTCAAAACTATGATATAAGTAATTCAAATTGAACACGTAGATTATAATTATGATACAACAGACAATGACCTCTAGTGCACTATTGTTGAATGATTTCCCAAGTAAAGTGGAGCAATCGACAACGCCTCCAGACAAGATCGCATCGTGCGATACATCTGCGTGGAAAATACTATTAATATTCACAATTAATATCTGCTGTGGGAACTGTGTATATTGTGAAAATTGTGTATTTTACGCTTAAATTCACACCAATGTAACGAGTAGAAAAAATTTGACAAAACATTTTAATAGGTCAGTTCAATTAAATACAGTCATCCGATTTATATAGCCTTTTGTAGACTCAGCTGGAGTTTTAAGTTTCCAGAAATTAATATTTTATTTATCTGATTTTAATAGCTCCTAGAAAATAGTAGCCTAGTATATAGGCTACTTCGAAGAATAAAATAATTGGATTTAATAAATGTATACGAGTACGGAGCCAAAACAAAGCGGTAGATAGACATCGGACAAAAATGCTTTAGCTTATAACGATTTCAAGTGTGAAACTGCTAACCAAAAGCTATATATTATAAAAAAAACAATACCGATGTTATCTATGAAAGGATAATTTAGATGGAATGAGATGTGAACCACCTTGAAGAGAGCATCAGTATGAAATTTATAACATTAACACATTGTTTGGAAGATTTAACAAAACTGCTCGATACGGTACACGGATATATAGGTCTAGATTATGACGTGATACCAAGTGATAATTCATACAGATTTAATGCAACATTACGGATTAACCTAGTATTAAATCAAAAGAGAGTTGACAGGTGCAGCTGTTAGGAAGCATTCGATTACTAAAAAAATATTTGAATTGTTCTTGACTTATTTAACAAGATTATTGGAAATTCGTTTCCAAATACATTAATAATAATTGTGTGAGTCTAAAATTGATACAATGATTGTATAAGTCTCAATGATACTCGTTGTTTTATTAATGGAATAGTTTACATCGTTGCGTTAACCTTCGCCTCCATCTATTACTTTATTGTTGAATGACCAGTGGGAACATTGCACAATAAAATTTAAAACATAAAGCCAATTTTGTGTATACCCAAATATTCATGAAAACTACGGAAATCGGAACAATTAGAAATTGAAGCGAACACGATATATGAACGGGCTGTACATTTATATTGGAATTAGTCGATTGGAAACTCGAGCGGCGCGCGCCAGGGGTGGACCGCCGGAGCCGAGCACGCAACCTATTTGTGACACGCCAACATCTCCGCACACTTTCCCGCCAATCGCCATTTTACTTTCAAACGCATACTGAAATAACAGCATTATTACAATATGTAAAAAACCCCGGCGACTAAAAGCTGATTTCAATTAACCGATTTTATATATTTTCAGGTACAAAGAGGAGGAAGTCAGACTGCGAAAGATGATGACTTCAGACCGACACCGATACCGCTCGACGAGTGGCACCCCGCCAGTAGAGGGAACCTTGCAGGAACCTTACATGAGACCATCGATAGTGATCCATCAGCTGTAGGCGCCACCGTCCCCGCACACTATTGGGAGGATGCATTGAGACATAGTGTTTACTTGACGCTAGTCAGAGACAAAATAGATCAACTAATATCAAAAGGCGCTGTAGCATCATCTGATCACAAACCAGACCGTCACATATCAGAAGAAGATGATCGTGATCTATGGCAAAAAGTAAAAACCGCACCATTTGATCGCCTGAAAGATGAAGTACCAGCTGAATTTGGTGATGTAACAATTATGGCTAAAGGTAGATTGCTAGAAGAGAAAGGAGGGTTCCATTTCACTGAAGATGAGGCATCAAAAGAAAAATGTAATAATGATAAATGTATGGAGGGCGTTAAGGCAATCTGGTCCGTTAAGCGTGTGAGACAAAGAGACGTCGAAACACCTGGTAAATATCACTACGAATTAACATTTTCAGTGACTTCAAAATCATTACCAAAGAAGCAGAGGAAGTCGTTTGAAACTCCGATCAGAACATTTACTGTTCGTGAAAACTCATCCGCTGAACAACATTTGGAAGCCCGTATAAATGAACTAAAGCAAATGCGTTTACAGAGGCCTCAAAGAGCAATTTGGTTCCATAAAAATATAGTTCCAACGCAACATTATCAAGGACGCAATTACAATCAAGGTTTAGATAGGATATTTTCATCATTATTTACTAATGAAGACTCATTCGATGATGCTCCTAGATATAAACAGAATACCTATGTTCCTCAAGTATTTCCTCAATATTCTAAGATAGGGCATGTAGGTTCTTCAAGTGAACAATATCATCAAAAGAAGTTGATGCCGTACGCTTACAAGCCTCAATCATATAAATATTCAAGGCCGCCACTTCACGCACCACCTATAGTTCATGCTCAACATCATTACCTGGATTTTGATCCGATGACAAATAATCACTATACACCAACGTATATGGATCAAAGATATGTATCGTCGAGTCCTGTGAAAACTACTAGGCCAGCCGTTTTACCAACGCCACCTGCTTCAGTAGCACAATCGAAAAATGTCACGGATGAAGAAACGATAAGTGGAAATCGATCAAATATAACAGACAACACAACGAAGAAACCGGACATTTTAACACCTCCAACTCATATTACATACAATAAGCCTAAACTAACTCCAATGAAAATTAGTTATTTCCCTGATCATGTAAGACCACCCGTATTTAACGCACCGCCTGGCGTATTCGTTACTATGGATAAGAAACCTTTTAAGCCCATGCCACCGTTGAAACTAGTACACACGTCAAAACCGATGAGAAATAAACCAACAGATTTCCGACCATCTCCACAAGTGTTAGATATTCAGTTCTCCGATCCAGATCCATTGCACGATTCTGCATTTAGACCGATTACAGTAAAATATACAGATAACAACATAACTGAATCTAATGTTCCTGAACACAATAAAAACAAGATCTCTAGAAAGAAGCCTACAAAGAAACACGAAAATGTAAAATCTCATCGCGTCACAACCACCACCTTCACACCTGATATAATAACTGCAGGTAGCGATTCTATAGAAGACAATGACACTATGCAATGGGCAAACGTGTTAGGTGCATTTACTAGAACTACACCAATGGCTTCCCAGAGAGAGAGGGCTAATGCAACAGAGAGCTTCGTTTCTGTAACTTCAGAAACAGTTCCTATAACAACAATAGCTTCCTCAACAACAACCACTGCAAGTACAACAAAAGCAGCAGAAGTAACAACCACAAAATCTACAACGTCACGACCTAAGAAACGGACGCGTCCGCCACACAAGTTCACAAAGCCTGAAAAGATCAAAAAACATAAACGTATCACGTCAACGACCACTACAACAAAGGTCCCTGAAGTAATACAAACGAAAAAGCCGCAGCAAGATTTAACTCCACAAGCTACGTCTGCTATTACGGGTGGTCTCAAAAATAAATGGGAACCTAAAAACAAAACGGCATCCACTACACCTCTAACTACAAGTACCACACATTCTACGACTTCACGACCCTCTACAACTACTACAGTTATCACAACGACAACAAAAGATGAAGAGCCCTATAAAGCAACCACACAGCCAAAGAGTAAAAATCGGTTTAGACAATCTACACTGATGCAAAAAGGCACATCTGTAAAACACGATAAATGGAGTACACCAAACTTCGAGAAAATAGCCACCAAACTTGTAATATCACCGTCAGGAAAAGTATCTACGAGAAGGAAGGGTTCCAATTTCCATGGATACCTACCATCTTCCACTCCCAAATATATTGATCAACAGCGAAACAAAGAAGATCACGAGGATCATGTTTCCAGTGCATACGTCATAAATATTAGTAGTACAACTGAAAATATATTTGATAATATTTCTGAAAAGTCCTCTCCTCCAAAATCTTATGACGATTCTCTAGAACACAGTGAAATTGAAAGTGATATAGAACAAGATTTAATACATAACCATGAGGAATTGGATGAGGATTTTGATGAAAATATAGAAAAGAACGATGACCTTGATAATCACGAGGAAAGTAACGAAGAGGACTCGAGAGATCACAGTGAATACATATTCCAAAATACATCAACAACGCCCAGTGAGAAAACCAATGAAATTATTGAAGAAGAAAAAATATCACCTACCGTAGCAACCGTTCTCACCTCACCGCATCCTGTTTTCAGGAATAAAACCAAATGTAAAAAGAAGAAACACCATAACCTCACAACTACTGAAGAAACGCCGAAAGAAAACAATGACTTTGAAAATGAAATAGTAACTAAGCTTACTACTACTTCAACCACCGAAAGCGCGGCCACTCCTGATATATTCCAAGAACTTTTCGCAGGTTTTACAATGGACGAAACTTCGGAGAAACCAAAAGAAAGCCAGCCAACAATCAAATCGGAACCAGATGAAGGGGGAAGTGAAAATCATGAACGATACGTTCATATCGACGACGACTTTGAAGACTTTCTTGATTCCCTTGAGAAAAAAGAGAACCATAGCGATGTAAAGAATAAAGACGAAGAACAATATGATGACGACAAAGATTTTTCAGCCGACGAAGAAGATTCGCCGTTTAATTACGAAGATGAAAATGAAGCAGCCAGAAACTCTAAAGACGATACCTATGACGAATACCACGACCGCCCATACAGCCTACTAGAATTAATGGCCATGGAATAGACTGAAATTTTCCTAATAGCCTAAGTTAATACTCATATTGCAGCTTTAATATCTGTCATTGATCTCAAACTCTGATGACAATGACCAATATTTATGTTTCTATTATTATTATGTAGTATATCACATTACAAATAATTTAAAGCATTTAATTAGCGTCAGAACTTGATAAAAACTCAGTTCACACCATTGTTACTTTCGACACAGTTACACGTTACCATAATGTAAATATCTTCATAATTATTGTTAAGTTATGAATAAGTTTAAATAAAAGATACTTATAAAGAAATCCTTTTATTGGTCTTACCTGCTCCTTCCATGGAATACTTGTAAATTGGTTCAGGTTTCAGAGGTACAAATGAGGCGAAAGTCTCAGGCGTGATATCTTTGATCCTTTGATGGTATGATAGCCTAGAAACAAATTAAGTTGGATTAACACAAACAATCACACATCTCAATTAGAGTTTAAAAGTGATAGTCCTAGATGAATTATGCCACTAAAATATGGTAAAAATATACAATATAACAACAAAAAAAGATTAAGTATATAGAAATACCAACCTATCATCAGGTAGGTAACATGATTGTAAACAATAATATAGTAGATATTTAAAGTCACACAAACCTGAGACACTTTCCAAGCACCTCCCTGATAAACCTGGGCTTGGGATGGTCGGCATCAAGCTGAGTGCACCCCTCCCAGTCCTCCCAAGACCAACGATACTGGAAGTTACTCAGATGGTAAGAGAACCAGTTCACAAATCTGAAATATACAAAAAAAAGTTGAGTATTATATCTTTCCTCTTGAGTCCCATATAGTGACTGCATATAACACAAAATGAAATTCAAACAGTCCTTCACAGGCACTTATTCATTATTATTTTTAGCAAACATAAACAAACATAAATATATGATGAAATAACAATTTAATATTATAAGGAACTGAAATAAATAACCAAGCATATAATAAAACATACTAACCTATCAAAACATGCCACATTCATTGTGTCAATTCTCAAGAACAAAATCTCAGTGGCCTGAGCCAGAACTTGCGGCATAGTTGAAGGCTGTAGTTTACACAGTTCAATGAAAATAGACCCGTAACATATCTCCAGGTATCTTGGCCGAGGTAAGTTGAAGAGTTCCGCAAACATTACTTCCACAATGCAGTATTCTAACGGTATCTTTGCTTTGTACGGAAAACAGAGGAGTTGAGCTCCACATTCCTTACGCTCTAAATGGTATGCTTCTATAATATTATGAAGGTGTTCTTCAATCAGGAATCTTTCAATAGAGTGAGCGCCCGGCAAGACTGGACCGTCAGGGCAGTCTGTATAGTCAAACATGCGGAATATAACTCGAGGCATGGGATATGTGTCTGTATCATTGTAAGGTGGTGGCTGAAATTTAAAAGTACCATGTAAATCAATAGTCCAATGTACTGAACAGATTTACTAATGGTCTATGATCAAGTGACAAAGTAAGAACTAAGCACAAGTTTATATTACTTAATAGCTAATTGAATAAGCTGATGATGATGCCAATTGTTCCTTTGTATTTAATAGCAGTATAGTAATTATTAAATAAGAGACAAAATTATTCTTTAAAAGAGTTGTTCATAAATTTGAACATTATTATTACCTGTATAGCTGGTAAAGTGTGTTGCAAAGCCTCACATAATATAGAATCAAAAGCTAAGTATGGTCTTGGTATATGCTTCTCAGACCAATTATCCAATTTCAATTTCTTAATCTGTGCCCAAAGACAATCTAGATATTCTTCTTGCAAGTGCGGGGAGTCTGAAGACCACACTTTCAATGCGGGCCAGTGTTTCTTACTGCGCTTATTTAGAAAAACTTCAATTGTTACAAGTAAATGGTCTAATTGAGATTCCTTTTTCTCATAAAGCTCACGGCCCACCCAAGGCAATGCAGAAAGTACTGCAAACACAAACCAATCCTTTCTTACTTGTGGTACTCCATCTTCATTGGCACAGTCTACTAGGGTCTCAAGTAATGTGAGAAGAGAGGATGCAGCTAGTACATGGCAATTGACAAGGTCTGAAATGAACCTTAGGCAGTACCTAGCAGCATTCCACTTTGCTGACTTCAAGTTTTCCTTGAAGGTCTTCACGATGTATTCCACAAATTCACCACCAAAGTTATAATTCTTAGCATTTAGTAAACCAACCAATGTTGCATAAATAGTGCACTTTTCGGGCATGCGAATCGCGCACTCAGTAAGAATACGTAATATCTTAACACGGAATGTGCTCAGGTCGGCCTCCAAGACACTTGCTAGGCCCTCCAAATTACTCTCTAAACTGGAGTTGCTTTTCTCTCCTACTCTCAAGATCAGTGACTCCAGCCTGTCCTCTATCTCTTGGTTTTCTGACACACGACGTCTCTTTCTGTGTAGACGATCTAAAAATTATAAAAACATTCAGGACACAGTGAAAAACAGTTTTCAACCCCATAACCTATAAATATAACAAAAACAAACCATATCCATCATCATCCTCGAGACCCCTTCTGCGATTCATATTTCTGGTATATTAATTTATCTAATACACAGTGTTAGAGAACAATTTTTGTTATTTTCCAATTTATTTTTTGTCGCAAACTCACGAAAACGCCAACTAAACTAACTACAAGTTAGGGATGCGAGAGAGTTCATGATTCATGAGAAGTTATATCGATATTTAAACAACATTAAAATTCCATCTTATAAGATCGATATGGGATTTTTCTAAAAAAACGTATCTTATTGATTATTTAATAATAAATTATTGGATGGTTGTTGACAATATCCATATTAAACAATGATATATATTAGATCAGCAACCCTGATGCTAAACCAAAACAGTAAAATACAGATCCAAAAATAAAACAGAAAATACAGAGCCGACTAATATTTTATTCGATAATATTAGTCGACTAATATGTATCGAACACATTGCTTAATAATCGTTAAATTATATTTGTTCTTCCCTCCGTGCAAGCAATAGAGAATGGAATTGAATGTAAATTATGTATTCTGTGCTGGCATTGTTTATTGTGGTGTTTTAGTTCGTATTTTCAAGGAGGTTTATTTCATTCATTGATCAATATATTATTGTGTTTAAACCAAAGAGTAATATAATAGACCTATACAGGAGAAGAGTGCCCTCTTGTGTCATTTTTGTGTTAACCGTATGACGCCATCTTGAGACTATAGCGCTCTCTGCAAAATATGTCTTGTCGTTTGTATATATACACATACCTACCTAGACGTATGTAGTATTAAAGTGTCTACTAGGTATACATATTCAAAAGAAACGTAATAAATAATGTTCAATCATTTTATTCCGATCAACATAATTATAACAGCATTAGCATAAGAAATATGTAAATCATTTTAGGAATAGCAACCAAAAAAACACAAAACGGAACAAAAACAACACATGCGTATACACATGACAATTTGTGAAGTGTGATAACGTCAAAATTTTCATTCGGCGAAAAAGATGATTGCCAGCATAAAAAATAAGTTCTTTTAATAAAAGGCTAAAATTTTCAGTTTGAGCGTCATCTATTGACATGCATTGACATGTTAAGCATAAGTTTTCAGACATGACTACAAGGCTGCGCCACTTTCTTTGAAAAGGAGTATTTTAAGGGGGGCTTGTATGGGACTGTCCACCGCCTGGTTTAAACGCTGAAGGAAGACGAAGACATTGCGATAATAAAAGGAAATTAAACAGTAAACACACTTAAAAATATCGTATTCATTGATTATGTCTTGTAATTATGCTGAGGGTCTATCTCCATACGAACATAAAGGTGTCCTGGGCGTTCCAGAGGTAAACCAATTTTATAAATGAAAAACTAGTTGTTTGTAGGATTTTCTACTAATTTTTTTTTAAGAAGTAATCGATCGACTAGTATCTCTTTACGCGAGTAGTATACAATTCTTTTATTTACATCTAAACAGTTTAGTAGCATGAAAGATGAATTTAAATTGAATTCTTATTATGGTCTGCGACTTTAATCAAAACAATGTTTTTCCTGTACAGAAAACATGAATATTTTCAACGCTTAAAATGTTCATTTACAGAAATTTGATCCAATAGAGAAGTTTAATAAAAAATGTGAACTACTGGCGCAGATGATAAATCAAAGCAAGCATGTTGTGGTGCATACTGGTGCCGGCATCAGTACCTCTGCTGGCATACCAGACTTCAGGTATGTGCTCATATGATCAATCTCCACGTAATAGTTGCCTATTAGGAGACGGGCTTTTTGAAACAATAGTCTTGGTAAATAAATGATTATTATTATTATTGGTAGCTCAGTGGTCATAACACCAACACAATCATTAGAGTACAGATTCAAATCTCACACTCATACCTTTTGTGTTTTATGTATGGGTACCCATAGAAAGGGATTCCATAAAGAAACATTCATTCTTAACATATTCTACATAACGGTAATTCAGAACTCTTTATGAGTTGAGATCTTTATAATACCTCTATGGTTGAGATATCAATTCTAGAGCCACCTTACCTTCCTATCCAATTCCTAGTGACCCATCGCTAGTGTCATAAACTCTAATTAACTTTAATGCCTTAAAAAATGTGGAATTCTCTTTACAGAGGTCCCAATGGTGTTTGGACCCTAGAAAAAAAAGGAAAGAAGCCAGCAACAAACATATCCTTTGCAGACGCAAAACCCACTAAAACCCACATGATCCTGAAGAAACTGGTTGAATTGAACAAAGTCCAGTATATTGTCAGTCAGAATATTGATGGATTGCACTTGAAATCTGGACTGGAGAGGAAGTATCTTGCCGAGCTTCATGGTAATATGTTTATTGATGAATGCAATGTATGTAAAAGGTTAGTATTTTATATGTTACATTAGTGGCACAGCATTGAACTAAGCTACCTCTGAGTTATCATAAACAATATTACCTAAATGAATTTCAGTTATGCAACTTAGTTTAGAAATAAAAACATTTTGATTTCAATTAGTCTAATTTGTGTCAAATTGAGCTACTATTAAACCACCTATAATTTTTCTTTACTAGACAATTTGTCCGCAACTGCCCAGTGGAGACAGTTGGCAAGAAATGCAGTGGGATACCGTGTGCAGCTGAGCATCTCACTGGCAGGCCGTGCCGCGGCCGCCTGTATGATGGGGTGCTCGACTGGGAACACAGCCTGCCAGAGAATGATTTAATAATGGCAGAGTGTCATTCTAGGTAAGTTAAACATACATATTTGATATTAATAAGCATCTTTAAGTCTAAGTACCAACTTACAGTTACTTATGGTGTCTGTGAGGCAGAATATCTTAATGGATCTTTTCCCACCCTAAAGTAAAAAATAGTATATTTCGTTACAAGTGCGGAAAGGCTGTCATTGCAAAGAGTTCCGACGAATGACTACCCGAGCCGCGGCGCAGCCGAAGGCGAGGGTTGACAGTCGGAACAAGTTGCAATGACGGTTCCGCAAGTGTACTGAACGACTATTTTTAATACAGTTGCGAAAAAATAAAGCAATTAAATAAAATAATAAAAACACAATTAATTAAACACGCAATGAAAATTTCTGGAAAATGGCGCCTACGGTTGGCGCCATTTTATAAGCAGGTAGGTTTTTTTTCTTAGCCCATTTTGGTAGGCACAGGGAACTATCTATACAGCTTAGTCTTCAGTATATTTTTTTTATTGATATGAAATGAAAATGCAATTTAATGAGATGAAATGAAACCTAACCTAAATCATTAAATTTGATATTGAGATAAATTACAAGCTTCTTTTTAGAAATATACGTATTTGTATTAATCATAAAAACTCTTTAGTAAAACCTTCATGGTTGGTTTTTCTTTTTAATAGACATTATTTAGACAGTTGGGAAAGATGCACGCACGAGTTCGGGAAAGGTAAAAAAAAAGCACTAGTGTGTAATAGCCCACTTTCCGAACGCTATACGTCCCTGCAATACACCACTTTTTGAGCATCTGTATTAAAAAATCCTGTTCATCATCATCATTCTTTACAGGGATTTTAAATATGTTTATTATTATAATATAAATTATCCAGAACAAAAATAAAACTTGTAACATTGATTATGTTAACTCAATGACAATAATATTGCATCTTTTACTTTCAGCATAGCAGATCTAAGTATATGCTTAGGAACAACATTGCAAATAATTCCAAGTGGTAATCTACCTCTAGAGACAGTGAAGTATGGAGGAAAGTTGGTCATATGTAACTTGCAGCCAACAAAACATGTGAGTTATAAACATTAGATTAGATTAACATTATTTTTCTTGGGAATTGAAAAAGAATGTGTACATTTTGAAGGGTTTATGAACCACTCTTCTGTCATCAATAAATCATAATATAACATTGTTTGTCCACAAGTAGAATAAAAATAAGTTATAATTTAATTAATATATATTTTTTTTATTTTCAGGACAACAAAGCAGATTTAATTATTAATTACTATGTAGATGATATACTAGAAAAAGTAATGAGTATATTAGGTATTGAAATTCCCACCTATAATGAACAAAATGGATTTATTGAACAAGCAGCAACATCTATAGTAGATTGGACTATAGAAAGAAGATTAGTGCTGCAATTAGAAAAATCATTTAAATCCAAATGCAAAGGAGTAAAGAAAAAAAGGGTTTTGTTAAAAAATAAAAGAAATAGTTGTGAGAATGATGAAAATTCCAAAGTGATCAAGTTGGAAATTAAGGAAGAAAATAAAGTGGATTGTACTAGTGAAATTAAAACTGAGCCTAATGAACAAAACTGTAATAATGTAGATCAAAATGGTGTTGTAAGTTTAGTTATTTTATGAATTTAATATAAGATTCTCTTTGGTCAATATATCCTTACCAAATTCTTAAATAAAGTTGTAAATAATAATTATCCTAATAACCATTGATGAAGTGTCTTTGAAGAAGGTATGATTGAAACAGAAATTACAATAAATATATTTATTTATGAAAATATGAATGTACAATTTTATCTATCTAATACATTATATACTCTTTGGAATGAATGTAAATGTATCACTCAATATAAAAATATTAATATACAAAAATATTACTCATACAGGAAACACTATCAATATATTCCTAACGATATTCAATATATCCACTAAAAATTCAAGCATAACTTTGACACTTGATAAATAATATTACCAAAACCTTTAAATTATCAATATTTTTTTTATAAAAAGAAATGGAATGCATCATTGATGAATGTGAAAATTACTTATTTATGGCTGAGCAAATTTTGGTTGGTATAGCTTTAATTTGGCTAAATAATTTTCTAGTAGCCCCTGTTTTAAAATACACAGCTTAATTTAATGTATGTACATCTCTTTATTCATATTTAACAAAGACCCTGCATTATGTTAACTCTTGTCACACTGGTTATACCACGGTGTTTAAGACATGACATTTCTAGTTATATTACAAAAATACGTAAAAAATACGAGTTTTAATCAAATTGACATGCCTAATATTCCTCTCAATATTTAGGAATATTATTTAAGTTTGTTATTGGACCACAACTAAACATTTTACAAGACAATATGAGTTGGATCAGTTAACCATTAATAATTTAAATAAATGCATTAATTGTAACACAATACCTACTCTATTGCAGAACACTTCTGCCCTAGCTCATGAAGGTAGTGAGTTGGTACGCTAATATAGTGACAAGCGGAAGAATCAGATTATCCACTTGTTCGGTCTTCGCCTCCACTAGACTGGACACTGTAGCTGCAAACACGGTACGAATTAAACCGTTTGTCGATGTTATCAGTTCTGAAACAATGATATAGTGGGATTTTTTATCTCATTTAGAACTAAACAGAGCTTTGTAAATACATACTTATTACTAACATCCAGACCAGAACAAACAGACAACATATATGACTTGAAAGGAGCTTGGAAACGCTTGCAAACCATGAAGTGAAGGAGTGAGTCAATTTACAGATAATAATGAATAATTGTCCAACGATACCTACATCTATAATTACACGCAGTTTAAAAATATCTGCCGTTTTAATGTCAGTGGAAAAATATCGACTAAACTATGCAAGGACCTGCTGATTAAGCTGTAATAAATAATAAAGAATTATATTTGAAACAATAGTACTTTTTAATACAAACTTACCAAACATTTGCAGAGCGTATATTGTACCGACTTGTGACAAAATGTTGAACACTGTCCCCTCTAATGTCTTGTCGCATTCTGAAAAGAAATAAATAATCGTTTTAGCATTTATGTTGCAGGTAAAAATAATTAACTCTTTATAAAATAATACAGAATATGGTCCTGGAGCCAAATATGTGGTAGATGTAAAACAAAAAATATATTCTTGAGATGTAATGAAATATCTATATATTTTTTATACTACTGCTTATTTGATTAAGTACACCATCTTCTAGTACTAATACAGCAAGATAAATATATTTTTCTACACATTAAACATCAAGCAATAAATAGTTATCACATCTTACCAGCCCACTTATTAAATCCATATTTAGAACCGAACCAGCTGGCCGCCGTGTCGCCGACGCCGATGGCCAGCACGCCGCTCAGCAGCTCGACCTTCGACGCTTCATCAGGCACGAGCAGTAGTGGACACGATAGTGCCACGAACAGGTACATTGGCGTCATTGCAAAACTACCCACATCCTGAAATATTTATAACGGAATATGTACTTAAATAACACCAGGCCAAAATCTGCACTAGTTATTATTTATTTTCTGCCAGATTTTTTTGTAATATATAGATAGGGTCTGAAACTACTTGACCGATCTTCACTAGCAGAAAGCTTCATTATCAGAAATATATACAAGGCTAAATATAGCCTATGTCACGGCTATATTTAGCCTCGTATACATATTGGGCGAAAGCTAGTTTAATATATTTTAGTATCAATCAGAATCTTATTTTACCTTTTCATCACTATAAACAAGGAATGCTGCTTGAAGGTGAGATGATATGGGTTCAATACCGGATTTTCTCAGCGCCTATAAAATAAAGTAATAATTACATATTTATTTTTTATCAAGATGTTACTTTTTTTTTTTTTTTTTTTCTTTATTTTTATAATAGGGGTTTTGTCACACAGTGACTATGTCACCCCCGTTAGTTCTTAACACTATGATAACAAAACAAAAGAAATTATGTTACATTACATAGGTATATAGTTTCATCAGCATCTTGGCCTCCTCAGACAATGGGGAAGCCAAGATACCATTGCATGAACCTACATCATAATTAGATAACAAATCCATGCCCAATCGATGGGCTTCGTTACGGACACATTCCATCAAAACATGGTAAACATCTTCTACAATGTTACACTCCAAACAATTAGGTGAATCAGCTATTCCCATCAGAAACTTGAACTTGTTTGATGGGATGTGTCCGGATCGGAGCCTCATTAATAATACCACATATTTCCTATTCAAATCTTGATTATCAAACCATGGGTGACGAGGAAGTTGACATTGGATGCTTTTGTACCATATACCTTTAAAACGAGACCGTTCATCAAAATACTCCTGCCAAATATTTCTACAATTTATTTTAACTTTACTTAATATTTCGTTGTGAAGCGGTAAACAAATGTATGGAATACCGTTAGTTGTTGCTTCCCTCGCTGCTTGGTCAACTTCCTCGTTTCCAATGATGCCAACATGAGAAGGTATCCATTGCAAGATTACCTCCTTATTTGCTTCACGAAGCTTGCACAGAGAATCGATGATGCTGTAGGCTATCGGGTGTCCTCGAAAACTAGAGGTTAACCGAGCCAAATGTAGGAGGGCACTTCTAGAGTCGGACAAAATAATAAATTTAGTTTTATCTAAAGATGCTGTGTATGCGAGCGCTTCCGAAATCGCGATTAGTTCACAGTGCATTATAGAAATAGCAGCACTTATCGTAAACTTCATGCAAATATCTATCTGTGGGTCAAAAAATGCAGCTCCACATCCCTCCTCATCCTTCGATCCATCCGTGTAAAGCTTATGATAAGAACCATACTTACTATCTAGATATTCATTGGTTATATTGCGCAAATCTGATACACTAACATGTCTTTTTGCCGATTCTATGCCGTCAACCACTACATTCACATTTTTGGATATATCGTAGTTAGTAATCCATGTGTTAAGAGAGTATATTCTTAGTCTCGAGTATGATTGAATAGGAATATTATAATATAGATTGTGAATTCCAATTAGTAAAGGCAATTTCTTCGTAATCCAATATTCATATTGACAAAACTGTTTTAATTGTTCTAAAACGTGAATGGTAACATTATTATCTGTGGATCTAGACCTGAGCCAAAATTTTGAAGCTAGATATCTCCTTCGAATGTGTAATGGTTGAAGGCACAGCTCACTTTCCATGACGTGTATTGGTGTAGTCTTTATAAATCCCCCCACTACTCTCATGGCTTGATTCTGTACTTTATCCAATTTGTATAAATGACTTTTGGCACTAATGTCATACAGAAAGCTGCCATAATCAATTCTGCTCCTAATTATAGATACATAAAGTCGCCTAAGATGTTTAGGATGAATGCCCCAACGGGATCCTGCAAGAACTTTAAAAATATTAAGGAACTTAAGTGTCTTCTCTCGAGTTTCGTTAATATGTCTTCCCCATCTTAAACTTCTATCCAGCCACATACCCAAATATTTTACAGTATCCACTTGTTGAATATTACTATTGTTTATTTTCAGTGTAACATTGTATCTATTTAAGTTCCTTGTATAACCTCTTGTAAATACGCATACTTTAGTTTTTCTATGAGAGACACTTAATCCTAACTGTTGTACCATAGCATTAAATTCACAGAGAGCATCCTGAACAGAAGACAATGAATCACCAATATCCCTACTACTAGCATATATAACAAAATCATCTGCATACTGCGATACAAATACATTTTCTAAATTCTTACAGATATTAACAGTAGCAACATTGAATAGCAGTGGTGATAGGGGGTCACCCTGTGCAATACCTATTCCGGAGGTCCGAACCATATATTCTTTATTGTTTACATTAATTGATAAGCGGCGGTAGTGTAAAAATTCCCAAAGATAGTTACAAATCGTTGCGCCCACGCCAAGCTTATCCATTATGCTCAAGAGACTAATTAAATTCACATTGTTATATGCACTGTCTATGTCAATAAAGCAGCCTATGGTAACCAGGCCCTCAGTAAAGCTATTTTGTATCCTTGATACCAATCTAGTCAGATTATCCATGCAAGAATACGATCTCCTGAACCCTATTGTCTCATTCGAGAAGTGGTTGTTTCTTTCAAAATACCATTCTAGTCTACGAGTGATAATTGTGTGAAATAGTTTACACGGACAGGACATTAAAGCAATAGGCCTCACACTTGCAACCGTATTACCACCATCTACGCCTGGTTTCGGTATAGGAACAACATTTATATCTCTCCATTGACTCGGTACAAAGCTCGAGGATAAAAACCTGTTATATAAGGATACTAATATACTCTTACCTATATCTGGAAGATTTTTAATCATGGAATACGATATTTCATCTACGCCCGGCGCTGTATCTGTATGCTTGATAGAGTTTATAAGTTCCTTTACCGAAACCGCGGATGATAAGAGTCCATTTTCAGTAGAAAACATAGGGGAAGCTGGTGACACATAATCAGGCGTTAAACTGCATAGCAAGGATTCTGCTCTCTCTCGGCTAATACTATTTCTTGGCGACTTAAAGCCCTTGAGCCATTTCATTTTAGCCCACATTTCACTCGAAGAAGTCACGCTATCAATACTATCACAAAATCCCTGCCATGATTTGGATTTTCCATCACGAATCATCTTCTGTGCAATGCTAATTTTATTTTGCAGTGATTCCAAATTATATGGTGTTGGATTTCTCCTAAAATCTGCAAGCGCCCTACGTCTTTCGGCTACAGCCTTTGAGATATTTTGATTCCAATATGGCTTAGGAGTAAATTGTTTTAGACGAATAGGGTTTTCGCTAATTTTTATAAATGGAATCGATTCATTGGCTACTTTATTTATTACATCAATAAAGTTGTCATATGCTAACTGATGATCATCTGACAATATGAATTCCGAAAGTTCACTCTCTAAATATGTTCTATACTTTTGCCAGTCCGCTTTCTTAAAGTTACGTTTCTTTTTATAATTATTAGATTCAGAAATATTCGTTTTGATCTTAATCATTAAATGGTCGCTTCCCAAATTTTCATTTAACACCATCCAATTCAATTTCAAAGCTATATCCACAGATGCTAGCGATATATCAGGGGAGGATTTTTGAACTGTATCGTTGACCAATTTGACTCTTGTGTGTGTTCCATCGTTTAAGGAAATAAAATTATTATCCAAAATTGAGTCAAATATTTGAAGACCTCTAACATCTGTCTTAGAAGACCAGTTGGTGTGGTGACCATTAAAATCTCCAGCAATAAGTGTTTTTCGATTAATTGGGCCTAAAATTTGATCCCAATCGTTTATAGATGTATTTACAGATGGTGGACAATATAAGGAGAATACATTTTCTAAGTGATCACAGTTTGAAATCTTTACGTGAACTATCTCGATTCTTGTATTTGTAAGTTGAACCATGCATTGTTGAGCTTTGATTGATTGATGCGTTAAGATAGCCACACCTCCGTATCCATCATCACGATCAGATCTAAAAATATTATATCCTTTTATTCGATAATCGCTAACGGGGTCTAACCAAGTCTCGCTTATGAAAGCAATGTGTATTTTTTCTTGATTTAAAAGGGCTTCAAACTCGATACTTTTTGGGCGAATACTTTGCGCATTCCATTGTAGCACACTTAGGGTGATGTGTAACTTGTTGCAGTCCATAATTGTTTAAAAATATTACCACAAGGCAGGTCTCCTATATACTGCAATATAAATGTTATTAGTCCTTCAAAAAATATTCTAGCACATCCTTTTATTTTATCTTCCCATGTATTGTTTTCCTCTTCCAATAATTTTTCTTTTAGTTTTTTAAATACAATTTTCCACGAAAATCATTTTTATGTTTTGTTTTTGTCTCCTGATCCGGTTGGATTTCAGTTGTTCTACTATCATTTCTACTAACTTCCGCCGAACATTCAAAAACGTAATCTTCTTTCTCTTTATTTGGATTTTCTTTACGAGATCGTTTTCCTGTACTATATTTTTCTCTGGGTTGTTTCTGAGTTTGCCGAGTAGTCTCTGCGTATGTAGGGGTAACATTGACCTCAGGAACAGTTATATTTTGTGGAGGTAGTACATATGACGTAGGTAATGGTGGGTCTTGGGAGATATATATAGGTGATGGCGGGACATAAATGGTAAGTGCTCTTTTGTAAGAGCAATTGTATTCGGCCATAAGTTCTCTCACTCTTTTTTCTTTTATATATATAGGACATATCCTTGCCATTGACATATGTTGCCCGGAACAATTATTACATTGAAACTGAGTTGTTTCACAGTTAGCGTGATTTTTTGTGCATTTAGGACAAATAATTTTGTTAGATGGGCACATTTTAATGTTGTGACCAAATCGCCAACAGCGGGAACACTGTGTCACCGGATACGAATAAGGGACGACCTTAACCCTCATGTCATATATGTATACATACATAGGCAATGATGACCCTTTGAAGCAGATTCGTACAGATTCACTCACCTCCCAACGCCCATCAGTTGTATTCCTGCGTTTTAATCTTTTTACTGCTATAATAGTTGTTTCACTATTAATTCCTTGTAAAATTTCCTCATCACTCAAGTCTAAGTCTATATCCTTTATAACTCCGTATGACTGATTAATTTCAAACGTTTTCTGACATTTAAATCCATTCTTGTTGAAATTTTCGGACTGACATAAAGCCTCTGCACTATCTTCATCATTAAATTGGACCAATACCTTGAATGCATTTATAAACTTGACCTTAATCACATTTTTAATGTTTTCCGACTTGAGCATTTTTGCTAGCCCAAATTGTTTAGGTAATTTTTCTGTACAAGTAATGCTCACTTCTATTTTATCCTCCGGAATTCTATCCAAGTCATTAAAATTACTTGATCTCCCAAACCTCTTTGCTTTTCGTATAACCGTTGACCATATTTCTTCATGATTTATCTCCCGGTTTCTTTTACGTTGTCTTTCCGACTCCATATTATTACAATCTTCCAAATTAATACTCGACTGGTTCTCAACACTACTTGTCATCTCACTTGTCATCTCTCTTGTCATCTCACCCGTAATCTCACTTGTCATGTCTCCTAACATATCAGTTTCACTATATTCGCTAAACATAATCACATTCTCCATATTAACTTCAGCTTGCACATTATCGCTATTCTTGTCACAATCCATCGAGTAAGTAATCGACAATATACATCGTAAACAAACTAAATGCACGGTCGTGCGAGGTGAACGGCTAGGACGGTTCGGGATCGAACAATAGATCAACGCGTCTAACGTTGGCCGGTACCCACACGCGACTGCAAGATGTTACATATTATAATGATTAAAGAAGGTACATATATTACCTCAACAAGAATCAAAAGAGCTAATCCACCTCCAGAAGCCAACACCGTCAAGTTCACATCATATATTATCCCAGATAGAAACACCAAAGATGCTAGGACATGGAAAGTCTTGCGTGTGACGGTGCTCGCTTTGACAGCTAGTTGTGTACGAAAGAATATCACCACTGCCGCTACAACTACTAGTGATAGCCAGAATAGGAATAGTTGCATCTAGAATGTAGAACATGAATAAGTTTGGCATAATTATGGTATAAATGTATGGCAAAGGTAAATAGATAAATGGATAGAAAGTATTTTATACTAACTCTAAAAAAGATATGATTTATTAAAAAGATTATTATCATCCCTTACATTGGCATAAATGACAGACAAAGAATGCAAGATAGATTAATTGGTTTTAGATTTAATTTAAAAGACCAATGTAAAGAGCAGTGGTCCTGGTTTCTCTTAAAAAGTCTAATTATATAATGAAATACTTACTCTAATAGTATCCAAAAAAACATAATATATTATTTTTATAATACAATGAAGTCCCAATGTAAAATGCAATACACACAGTGCATAAACTATTGCAGCGGCAAATATGTACTGTAGATTCTGGAGGGTTTTCTCTTCATCCAGCATCAAATATAATGCTGTAACAATCAATCCCACTGTTGATAATATTGTCTGAAAATAGGGAAGTCATATTTTGGGATGGCAAACATTTTTAAATGGGATGTGCCTTCTTTTAGCCTGCTAGCCTGTTGATAATTAAGTACTGCTACTCCTACATGGCCAGCTAGGGATGTTCCTAATAATTTGGGGTCAATGTAATATTTAAGCTTAGCCCTTGACTATCTAGCTATAATATACTACAGACTAGAAATGGCCATAATTTAGAAATGTCATATACATATTACTTTGTTACAAATGTTATTCAGATTCTTATAACAACAATTATAAATGAGGAAATTATGTTATTTTAGAATGATTAATAAATAATAACCTTAACAATACTTACAAATACTATACCACCAATAAGGTCTAAATCACTGTTTTTAATATGCATATAGCATAGGGCCCTGCTCAGAGCCATTACGAGAAACAGCACTATTCCCTGAGATACAATCATAGCTTCTCCAATTGTAAATGTTTTAGGAAACTTTGTAAGTGACACCCTCAGAAGTGTACTGAATAAGTATACAGATGGTAGTGTAGTGATAAGAGAGAAAAGAAGATCTGTAATCAATTAAAAAAAAACCACATCATTCACAGTAAAAAACCCATGATAATTCATTTATTACTTTAGGTAGGGTCTTTTATTACTTACCATTTCCCAAAAATGTGTATACTAACAAGGCAGAAACAAGACTTGAAGATATACATCCACCATAAATAGGTTCCCTCAACACCAGACATGATACTGTCACAAATATTACAAAAAGTGCACTGTAGCACAATAATCCAATTGAAACATAAGCCACCAGGCTGTATAACTGCGATACATTGTATAGTGTGTTATAGACTAATAGAATAGTTGGTAAAAGGAGGCAGCACCAAAGTCCATTGCTTTGCACAGGTCTGAAAAACAGGTAGAGTATACAAATATATATTAATAAACCAGCCAGTCATAGGTACTTAATATGTAACTTGAACATAGCTGAAAGGTCAAGCTCAATGTAGCAATTGAATCCATGACCTTTGGAGGGTCGTAAGACTCGTAAGCAAGATATTATCAAGATAGTAGGATTTACTACTAGCCCTTATCTAGACTCCTTTTTTTAAATAAAAACTAATAAATACAGTACGAGCGTAGGTATTATATTGAGACCCGATTGTCGAGTATCGTCTGTAGATATATATTTGACTAATATACCTTGATTCAATTCCACCATCATTCAAATTCCTTGATATTTGGCAGTCAAATGTTTTTGCAATCCTCAAGCATTTAATTAGATAATGCTTTATCTTTGATCTATCCATTATCAAGCTTTAATAGCATCAGAATGCTTCCCTATATTAAATTTAAATTATACGTTTTTAAGGCTTCATAAAACTAGTAATTAGTAATAGCGAGTGAGTAATAAATAACAAACAAGACAAGTCTCCATTCGATTCGACTTACGCGAACTGACACTGACAGAAGTCAAAACATGACTGCTGTGCAAGTTGAGAATGAGTCGAGTAAATGTCCGAATTATAGCAATATCGATATTCTGTAAGATATATAACAAAGCGTTTTCATTTGCGAATAATATTAAAGTACTAGTTAATATTATTGTAAAGATTTACGACCTTTAATACGATTTTTAATTTTTCAGTTGGCTCTATCTATAATATCTTACCGGACTTTAAACTTAGTAGGCCTTACCTGCCTAAACAGCTTAGAGCTAAACAGATACGGAAATCATCCAGATTTAACGGCTGATATGATTATCTTTACACACGGCAGTAGATAAAATAATTAGTAGTTATTTACACACGGCTAGAGATAAAATCTAAGGCACACGGCACATCTGACTGATTTAATTGTGATGGACTGATTAGGTATATGCTATAATTTTTATCCCCAACATGACATAAAAGTGTTTAGGTCGCCGTCGGCCGCCGTCGGCTATTCATACCATAGATTCATACATATACTTACTCTACCCCAAAGAGCTCTACCCTACCCTACTCTATTATTAGTTAGTTTCTCTGTCTACGGTCTACGATTAATTAGCCGATCTTGCTTACTCTTTGGTCAGCTGCTTGTCGTGTCGCGTAATATTATTAGTTTTATTTTATCAATCAATTCATTTTAGATTAGAGTCTGGGTCGGGTCAGTAGTTTCGCAGTGAGTGTCTACATAATCAAGTAAAATGCTGCGAAACTTAAGTAAAGTTGTGAATGTGCAAAAAGCGAAATTCGCGAGTGCTGCTGCGCCGGCACCTCAAACAAACCCGGAGATCTTATATTCCGGCGTAAGTAATTGTGGAATTTGAGTATTTCGGCCACCTCGCTTTAATGAGTACCTACATTATAAATATTAAAATATATTTTAATTTATTACCTAATATTGTTACCAATGCCGTAATTGTTGTACTGTTCCTATAAACACTGCATTATAGCTCTTCGTTACAGTCTTGAGTTCTGATTATTTGATGATTTATTAGATAACCTTTAAACATTTGTTTATGCTAACTATCAATAACCCTGAAAGTAAGTACCTACTTATGTATATTAACATTTAACACTGAACCGGTACCTAGTCGTAGTACCTACTTGCCTGTTATTAAAGTCCTGATAAACTAAATCGTCATATTAATGATCAAATGGCAGTGGCCTTGATGTAAATAATAATATTTTATTAATTACGGGTTCATAGGTAATTCAATAAAAAATATTCATGACCATATTATATTTAAATTTTCAAAAAACTGAAAGAAAGACTCAAAAATTAAGCGCTGAATAAAATAATATGCCCAATTGATGGATTAATATGAATAATTTTCTAATCTACTCTTCAACTTTTTATGTGAAATGCAAATTTTTGCTTTTAGTTTCTTATTCTGTCTATTTATTTTAAGCTGTCAGTTTTACTGAACAATTATACATAACATTTATCCATATCTACCTAGGTAGATAACCTGTATATTTAGGTAGTTAGTATACCTAAGTTATCACATAGCATAAAAAAATCTACATCTATACTTACAAAGCTGTTTATTCCTAGCTTTTCATAAACAATGAATGGGTGAAATCCACTGATGGCAGAACATACAAGTCTGAGAACCCTGCCACTGGTGAGGTCATCACAGCTGTTCAGCAGGCGGGCAAGGCTGATGTGGACAAGGCAGTTAAAGCAGCTAGGGATGCATTCAAGTAAGTTGCTGCGGTAATACTCAATTTCCACTACAATCTACTTCTAAACTATATAAGCTATACTTTGTTAGTTCATAAACTATTAATGTTATCAAAATCTTTAACTGGTAGAATGCTATATCCTGAGTAAAATATACTACCTTTTTATCCCTGTAATAAGGAAACTGTGTGATGCTAACTACATGCAATGAGCACAGAACATAAATAACTTAAATATGTAACTTAACATCATCTATAAATAAATATCCTAGGAATAAAATCATCTATGTATTATTCTCAACAGACAAGGTTCCCCCTGGAGGAAGATGGATGCCTCCGAGCGAGGATACCTGCTCAACAGATTAGCTGACCTTGTAGAAAGAGACAGGACTTATATTGCTGTAAGTTTTTTCTCTTAACAATATTTTTTAAATTATAAATGCATTGCCTGTCCTGACTAAGGCGCTCCTGATTAAGGGGGTGTCGAATCAATAACACTTCCTTAAGTTAAATACATGAAAGTGTTATAGTGATGTACCTTGTACTCTGATTGTATTTAACAGTAATCTAGATATTTAATTTATCTGATTAATATATAGCTGGACTTCTTGATATGATCCAAAGCAGATAAATAGATATACTATTACAAAATTATCAGTTTTAATCATGATTTAAATAACTAATACCATGAAAATCATCCTGATTTAATATTATCTACACTACTATTCGATGGAGTAAAGATTATATATTATGTTTGTTTGTTATGAATAGGCTCCGAAACTACTGGACAAATCTGAATAATTTTGTCACCATTAGAAACCTATGTTATTTGTGAGTGTCATAGTTATTTTACCTGTATTCCTACGGGAACGGAACTACACGGCTAAAACCCCGGGCGAATGCTAGTGTTATGTAAACAGTAAATGCCAGGTTATACCTATTATTTTATTAAAAAAGTGTATTGTTCATGGCAAGGCCATTGTATGTGGTTTATCAAGCTGAATGTTTTCATAAACGTTATGTAACTCATAAAAAATATTTATTGCCAGTCATCATTAGTGGTTATTCAGTTTTTATATGATGACCTAAGGCTAAGAGCAAATAAATATTTATGAGAGTCACTGTTTTGATTTATCTGGCAATACAATAAACAAAATAAACAAACATTATGGTTTCACACCTATTTCCTAATAGGCACACATGACTATGCATAAAATAGTTTTTCATTTAATTAACACAAATCAGTCTTCCTATAATAAAGCTAGTAAATGTGAGTTGGCCTAACATAATGAAGGTCGAGAACAATAATAAAAAGGAACTTTATTTTCTTTCTAGTAAAGTCTATTTTTATTTTCTTACAAGCCCCAATTTAAATATCTAAATTATATTGATATTGGGGATAACAAATTATTAGGTAATATAATTTGTAATTACTAAGATATACCTACTGTCGTGCACTCATTTCTGCCCTGAGGTTCCACCCGCGTACCCGCGTAGGAGAATTTGAACTATTCCTGTATAAAAAGTAGCCTATATCCTATGTCAGCTCTGTGCCAGATTTCATCCAGACCCTTTAGCCTTATTGAGTAATGATATATAATTCCATCTAAACTTTTCCATTTATAATATTAGTATTACATCGGAACATTATTCATCAGAGCTTGGAGACCCTAGACAATGGTAAGCCATTCCTAGCGGCTTACTACGGAGACGTGCTGTCCGTGATCAAGAACCTCCGCTACTACGCGGGGTGGGCGGACAAGGAACACGGCATGGTGTTGCCAGCTGACGGAAACTACTTCGCATACACCCGCCATGAGCCCGTCGGTGAGTTATGTTATGTAATAGCAATACTGAAATGTTAATTACATCGATTATTTTACACATCGAGCATGTAACCAATAGAGTAGAACTGTTAACAGTTTTGTTAGAAAACAAAATACGCCAAAACGCTACGCCGGCACCTGTGTTCTGATTAGCCGACTCAAGGTCAAGTGTTGCACTAGACGTACACACAGGTCTCTTATTGGTCGGGTACTGTTTTAGTTCGAGCGTGGCTTGTTAGTTATACGTGACAAATCATTGATGCGTTGCTAAACAAATGGCTCACTATTGCTACTCTATTGGTTACATGCTCGATGATTTTACATAACATTTATGAGGTTTCTTTATGCGGCCGCTGATTATAAAAACGTTAATATGTGTATGAAGCACATTCAAATTAGTCTCTAATACAGGTTATATTGGTTTAGAATCTGGTTTTTACTAAGTAGAGCCAACAATTTGATAATATCTCATAAACGTTTTAAATAATTCCAAATTTATTAATAAATATTCTAAAAGATCTAATGTTTATTGAATGAGACATATTAACGCCAGAAATAGATAAAACAATCTAGATTTGGAAGCATAGGAAACTACTTTTTTTGGTACATACCATTCTCATTTTCATTTCTCAAAATTTTTATAAAACTAGTTTTAGAATTAGATTATATTAGTGAAGGCGAGTGATCAGTCTTATATCTGATCAAATGATGTCTTTAATTTGTTATTTAGCTAACCTTTGTTTCCTACTCAATATGAAATGAGGAATTAAAAACTGTATCTATAGTTAGGCATATACTTTGTATGTTTCGCTCAACAAGATGAGGTCAAAAGACATAAGATATAACTTATTAGAGTAAAGTGGTTATATAATTGTAAACAAATATCTATATCATTCGTTATCGCACGAGAGTTATATGATAACGTGGACACATTGATAAACTCAAAACATTTAGTGCAAAATCATCTGCGATAATTTGATTGACAACTATTTCATGTACATTTCTTAATGTTAAATAAACTAGTGGACTTATTAACTTAAACTATAAAATCACATAGAATGAAGCTGCTATGTGATACCTTGCTAATTAAATTAGGAACCATTTTAGGCCGTTTTAATATTGAAATAAGGTCAAAAACATAGTAAATTATTTTAAATAACTGAAGATTTTTCAATTGGAAATATTAAATTGTGCAGTAAAATATAATTTTCCTCAAATACTAAATTTTTGGCCCCTGTTTTAATATGTTTTAAACAATATGCTTGACCAAGACACATGAACAAAATTTTGTAGTAAATGACCCTGACCTTCAAGCCGCCGGTCGAGGGTTAGTATCCCACAAACATTTGTGTGCACGAACACGTGTAACTAAAACTAAATAAGTAGGTATGTATTTAAAACTAGTAGATATTTTTAGTTATTGTATGTCCCGATTACCTTACAAGCTCCGCATAGTTTTAATATCACATTGGCCATGTATATCCCAAAATATTTATTTATTAATGTGTGTTACCTAGGTGTGTGCGGTCAGATAATCCCGTGGAACTTCCCATTGCTAATGGCGGCGTGGAAGTTAGGTCCCGCGCTGGCGACGGGCTGCACCGTGGTCATGAAGCCCGCCGAGCAGACGCCGCTTACTGCGCTCTATCTCGCACAACTTGTCAAGGTAACATAACCTAGACTAGTCTACGCCTTTGGTGGTACTCGCAGATTTGTCCTGGGACCTTATTAAGTAATTCAAATCAAATCATTTATTCACTAACAAAATAAATACACAGCATAATAATTATTTGAAACCTCCTTTTAAGAGTAATATATAAAAAAAAGTAATTTAAGAAATACCTGTCATAGGAGTTTTGATAGGAAACAACAAATAAAATAAACGTTAAGATAATCGCTTGCATTAAATAAATCAAGGGTTAAAACAGCTCACTATTCCTGTTCATATTAGTAGGTAAATTATATATTGATTTTTTTAAATATCCCAGTTAATTAGATAGTTATGATCTTCAAAGATTATTATTACCTATCTAGGACACAATTGATCACGGTAACTTAAAAAACTGTATCAAAATCAGTATGTGTATTGGATTCATGAGTTTTAAAAATCAAAAACAGTACTTTTCATACCTAATAAAAGATTTATTAGACCCTGTTAAATATGCATATTAATTATAAATTTGTTCCGTCCCCAGGAGGCCGGGTTCCCCGGCGGCGTGGTGAACATGCTGCCCGGCTTCGGGGACGCCGGCGCCGCGCTCGTCGACCATCCCGACGTGGACAAGATCGCATTCACTGGTCTGTATATAACCTCACATTTGTATTGAAAATCGTTGTCTTATTATTGTTGTGACTCAAACGTTTTGGTATTTACTGTGAGTTTGGGTTGTCAATTGAGATAAATAAATAAATAAAATAAATTAGGAATCATCACTTGTTGTAGCGCCACCTAGTGGCAATAAAAAGTAACAAAAGTTTTATTGACATTTGTGTGTTCAGTTTACAAATGATAATATCTCTATAAATATTTAATCAAAAGTAGTATTCACTTACTTTCCATAGCACAAACTCAGGTCTGTTTGGAATAAAATTTGCTGTAAACTTATCAATGTTTTATCACACACAATCCGACCATATAGAATGTAACCAAAATATTCCTTTACATATGTAAAGTTAATTTATAAAATGTATGTTTTCAGGCTCGACTGATGTAGGCAAGTTGATACAGCGCGGCGCGGCGGGGACCATCAAACGTATTACTCTGGAGTTGGGCGGCAAGTCGCCCAATGTCATCCTCGGTGATGTCGACATTGAGAAGGCAGTCGAAGCAGCTCACTTTGCTCTCTTCTACAACATGGGGCAGTGTTGCTGTGCTGGTTAGTATCAGAATTTAATTTTTTTTTTCATACAAATAGGTCTTCTTTCACAAGCACTTAAAAATTGTCATATTAAAGAATGCTTGGTTAATAAAGATGCTACTGAAAAGAGCCGAAAATAATCTGAGCAATTACTGTTTTCGAAACCAACGTAGATTTAATGCCTTTTGAAGGATGGATTATAACATTTTATATCGAGACCTCAATGAAATAAAAAAGTAATTTATTGACACTAAATACAATAAGTTAACAACAAAATATCAAACATTGCAAATAAATATTATAGTCGTTTCTAATATTGAAACCTTGAAGATTATTTTACATAATAAAATAATATTGTTTAATGTTCACAGGTTCAAGAACATTCGTAGAGGACAAGATTTACGACAAATTCGTGGAGTTATCGGCCGAGCGAGCCAAGCGGCGCGTCGTGGGAGACCCCTTCCGCGCTGACGTGGAGCAGGGGCCGCAGGTAGGTCATCACATCTTGACTTGTTGTTGTCAGCCTGTTTGCCACCTTTGTGGTATAAAAAAGATCTAGACACGAAGTATCGTGTTAAGTCCAAGTTGTCCTCGAGGTTTCTTCTGGGCAAGCATGCTCCATCTTAAGTCTCGTCAGCGTCCTGTATGGACGGGTCAGAGACCAAAAAAAAGCTAACAGAACTAGCGAGCAACACCGTGTGAAATATTACATGAACCATTGGAAGCCACTTTTGTATTTTTGTACCCCTCATAACTCAAAAAGTATTGCTCATAAGCATGTCAAATTTGGCTCATATATTGTAAAATGGAAGTTTTGTATTGTTACAACCTAAGTTGTATTAAATAAAACTGCTAGCTATCCGGTAGTGTATTTTTATTAACAAATTTAAATTTTACACAAATGACCGAGGCCTTGACCCAATGACAGTCTCAAGGACTTGCGTCAGCCGATAGGGATGTAGCTCAAAACGATTATGAACATAGATTAAGAATGACCGGCAATTCATTCGCACGTTCTCTGCAACCTTTGCATTCGACTACATACTACACAGGTGTTAATGCATCTCGGTTCATCCTTACTCGAATGACGTTTCGCGTCAGGTGTCATAATTGTCTAATTGACATTAGCGTCTTAGCGAGGCATCGGCGATTGTGGAGCAAGATCAATGTAAACAAACAATTTGGAAAAGTTAAATAAAACAAATTACTAGACTAAATACTGTGTAAACGAATAAAAGGTGTATTTAATTTTTTTTTTTTTTTTTTTTTTTATTTAAACGCACAAAACACATCACAACCACAATAATAATAATAAACAATATAACAAAAGATCTGAACTTGATTGGGACATAAAAACGTGTGCGCACAGCTAAGCAAAACATAAAAAAGTATAAAACAGATTGAGAATTAAAATATAGTATCTTAAATTAAATAAGTTCGGAGAACTAAACTAAACTTTACAAAAATGAAATAAAAATAAATATACATATCAAAAATGGATGCCATACGTGATTGCTATCTAATACATATTTACTAAAATTATTGAAATATGATGGTCCTAACAGATTTGATAAAGTGACTCAGCTTTGGAGCGAATATGTCGAGTTCAATGTTATTACCAGCTAAGTCATTGTATTGACGACCCATTCTAGTCAATGGATTATAGAATGAAATATTATTCTTGTATATCTGTAGAGCGAAGAGATTAGCTTTATTAGAGTTACGTGCCCTAAATTTTATGTTGAATGATATTTCAGCTAACAGCCTTGGAGAATCAATAATTGAGTGAATTATTTTATAGAGATAAAGCAAATCAAAGTAATAACGCCTTATTTCCAATGATTGGACCCCAAACTTAGTTAGTCTCTCTTCGTAAGATAGACATAAGCGACCAGGTTGCAAACGATAACATAATAGTCGAAGACACCTTCTCTGAATTCGTTCAATATTGTGACTATGAACTGTATAGTTAGGAGACCACACAGGACTACCATATTCAAGCACGCTTCTTACAAGGGTATTGAAAAGATACAATAAAGTACGCGGCTTCTTGAAACCTTTAGTTGTTCGCAGAACGAAACCTAACAGTTGGTTGGCTTTAGAAACAATGTTCTGGAAATGAGCACGAAACGACAATTTGTCGTCAAACAAAATACCCAAGTCTTTAGCCACAAAAGATCGGCCCAGAACACGACCATCTATCGTATAGTCATGAATGATTTTATTGCGCTTATTTGTAAACGATATTGTAAAACACTTGTCGATGTTTAAGTACATACGATTGGTTCTACACCAATGGGATATAATATTTAAATCATTTTGCAGCAACACACAATCGTCTTGTGTAGAAATTACGTTATAAATTTTTAAATCGTCAGCATATAAAAGGTGATCACAAGTTAGCCGCTGCATAAGGTCATTTATAAAAATCACAAAAAGAAGGGGTCCCAAATGGGAACCCTGGGGCACCCCAGAAGTCACCACCACAGGCAAAGACACAAATCCCTTCAAAGCCACCAGCTGATTTCTATTGTCCAAGTATGAACAAACCCAGCGATACAAACTTCCGTGGAGACCTTGTAAGTTTAATTTGTGACATAGTATACGGTGATTGACCTTGTCAAACGCTTTGGAGAAATCTGTGTAGACCGAGTCTACTTGACCACCTTTGGCAAAAGCCTGACAAAGATAGTTTTTGTACTCCAACAGATTACTGACCGTCGACCTATGTCTCACAAAGCCATGTTGCTTATCAGAAATGACAGGTTTGAAATGACTATAGAGCTGACCGTACACTAGGGACTCGAACAATTTGGCAAAACACGAAAGTAAACTAATTGGACGATAATTTTCGCAACGAGATTTGTCTCCGCTTTTATAAATTGGAATGATATGAGCTGTTTTCCACCTCATGGGAAAAATACCAAGGCTTAACGACTTATTAAAGATAATGCAGAGAGGCACAGACAATTCCTTGCTACAAGATTTTACAAATGATGGCGGTAGCAGGTCAGGCCCGGGACTCTTGTTTTTATCCAATTGCTTAATGCAATGAACTAATGAAATTAATGATTAATGGAAAGGTTTGAACCCAAGCAAACGTGAGTAAAAGCAAAACTTTTACGGTGCCGATTTTTATATGTAACAAAACAATACGTGCTCCAATTGGTTTGAATATAAAGTAAAAGCGAGCAAATACAGAAACCGTGAATTCGGAATGGTAAAATATATGGAGTTATAGGGGATACGTTCCTAGGGGACAAAAATAGGAAGACAGCGGTAGAGAAGTGTTACTCGATCACAATTTATCACTTTTAGTATTTATAACTAAGAGTATTGTCAACTATCGTATTTATTATGTTATAAACTGGGATTTAGTATTGATTGTTATTTTAATATCTAGCAAACATTAATAGTGTAAGATCATTATTTATAAATAATTAAAGCCAAACTCGATTAACCATTATGTTGTAATTATTTTACATACATTAGATAGCTGAACAGCTTTGTGGTTGCTGACCCTAAGTTTCAAGTCACTTGCATGCTGTTACTACTTTTTGAATTATAGCCTCTTATTGACTGAAATCTATATCATGTGACTCATGGTTCGATGCGCAATGAGCAGCTCTATCTAACGGCATTAAAATGTAGAAACTGTCAATTTTCACTTGAGCGGTGTTGTAAGCTAAAGGATGTATTTTATTTAAGATTATTATTGTTATACAGATAGATGCAGACCAGCACAGTAAGATCTTAGGTTTGATAGCTACGGGTCGCGAGCAGGGCGCGCGGCTGGTGACGGGCGGCGCGCGCGCGGGCGAGCGCGGCTACTTCGTGCAGCCCACCGTGTTCAGCGAGGTGCAGGACCACATGGAGATCGCCAAGACTGAGGTACTACACCATCGACCATGTAACCAATAGAGTAGTAATAGTGAGCCATTTGTTTAGCAACGCATTAATGATTTGTAACGTATAACTGACAAGCCACGCTCGAACTAAAACAGTACCCGACCAATAAGAGACCTGTGTGTACGTCTAGTGCAACACTTGACCTTGAGTCGGCCAATCAGAACACAGGGGCCGGCGCAGCGTTTTGGCGTATTTTGTTTTCTAACAAAACTGTTAACAGTTCTACTCTATTGGTTACATGCTCGATGTACTACACACACCAAAAAAGAGTGTAGGTACTCCTTTTTAAAAGGCCGGCATCGTACTTGTGGCTCCTCTGATGTTGCGAGTGTCCATGGGCCGCGGTAATCGCTTACCATCAGGCAATACGCCTGCTCGTTTGTCGACTATCACATTAAAAAAAAAAACGCCTTGTAGTACATGCCATAACTATACTGACACCGTGGTACCCACACGGACAGATAACACTAAAACTAAAAATAGTAGGAACTTAAATAAGACTATGTTAAATAAATGTCCGGGCGGCAAAATTGAAAAAATAACAGCATTATTGTTCTGACGTCTAAAGGGCGGCAAATTATGACGTCCATAAAAAAAAATAACATCATTATTTTTGTGACGTCTAAAAGAGCGGCAAATTGTGACTCCGTCTAAAGAAAAAACAACATCATTATTTTTGTGACGTCTAAAAGGGCAGCAAATTATGACTCCGTCCAAAGAAAAAAACGACATTATTTTTATGACAATGACTCTCGCTACGCCACTGGACCGCGTCTCGCAGACGAAGTGTAGGACGCCCTCCCGCCGGGGCGCGTTGAGCCGACGACCTGGGAATGGCTCCCGGGAAGGGCTGGATGCGGAGGGCAGAGGACCGGGATAAGTGGAGAATTAGGGGAGGCTTACGTCCAGCAGTGGACTAGTTAGGCTGACAATGACAACAACGAAAATATATTCATGCTTTTAAATTATAAAGGTAATATGTACCTCTATGATTTAAA
Source organism: Thyatira batis (assembly GCA_905147785.2). NCBI lineage: Eukaryota > Metazoa > Arthropoda > Insecta > Lepidoptera > Drepanidae > Thyatira > Thyatira batis. The sequence continues at coordinate 3,081,498 of LR990502.1, forward strand.
TAATAACCACACTAGAATCAACTAACCCACAACCGTTTTTAATAGCAACTATGTACAGAAACACACACAAATAAAATGATAAGATATTTTATCTTATTACCTATGTTGATCTATTGCATGTTATTTTGACAGATCTTTGGGCCAGTGCAGCAGATCATGAAGTTCTCTAAACTGGATGAGGTGATTGACCGCGCCAACAATTCAGACTACGGACTCGCCGCTGCTGTGTTCACCAAGGATTTGGACCGAGCCAACTATTTCGTTAAGGTATTACATTACACTATTTATGTCTTATATGAAAGTGCTTTTCATGTTGTATAAATGAAACATAATGTTTGCAAATAACTTAATATGTGATGATTGTTTTTACTAATCCGTAGAGTCAGTGGTTAGCTACCCTATCTATCCGTTGTCGCTCGAATGGGCTCGACTCTTGAATACTTTTCATCTATACTAATATTATAAAGAGGAAAGATTTGTTTGTTTGTTTGTAATGAATAGGCTCCGAAACTACTGGACCAATTTCAAAAATTCTTTCACCTTTGGAAAGCTACATTATCCCCGAGTAACATAGGCTATATTTTATCCCTGTATTCCCACGGGAACGGGAACTACGCGGGTAAAACCGCGGGGAGGCAGCTAGTTATTAATATTTCTTTATATCAATTTCACAGAGGATCCGCGCGGGAACAGTGTGGGTGAACGACTACAATGTGTTCGCGAACCAAGTACCTTTCGGTGGCTTCAAGCAGTCTGGAATCGGTCGCGAGAACGGCCCCTATGGAACTAAGAACTACACCGAAGTGAAGGCAGTCATTGTCAAGCTGCCCGAAAATGTATAAACACTCATCTAACACACGAGTCATAGGATATGTGTATGGAAAAACTATGAAGATCTATAAATATTCCTTTAATTATATATACCTATATTTAAAACTGTCAGTGGAGCTTAACAAAATATTCCTTATTTTGAAGGAGATAAAGATTGTCTCGTATAACTATGTTTTGTTCATGCTAGTAAGACAAAACATTTAAGTCAATTAATTGAGACATAAATAAATATTAACAAACCTAAATCGCTTCCAAATAGATGTTGTTTCACTGCACGCCATATGACTCTTCATTACATATTAAGAATTAAGTATATTTTAATATGGTGCCAGAACTCTAAATTGTAAATTTTACTTTATTATGTGCACCATTAGAAACTAAGTCATATTTTTGTAAAACACATCTGTTATAAGTCTTGAATTTTACAATGTAGGACTATATGAATGTCTTCCACTATATTGTTAACCATTAAATGGACTGTACTTATTGTTTGTTTTAGGAATTAATTTTTATATCCTTGTGCCATTCCTTTCTTGGCCATATGTATATTCTGCCATGCCGTTTCGAAAACAGCTTTATAACTAGATGTTATTTTTTTATTAAAACATTTTTCATAAAGTTCAAAGTTTTATTTTTAACAGTTAAATCTAAAAATCGAGCTAACCCGATTCAACATACCTTTATAAAACGGATTCTTTAATAAACTAATATAATTTAAAAATCTAACAATATTGTATTCTAGCAAATCGAAGACGATAAAAATAGATACCAAGATTACAGCTCTACTTAACCTTTGGTCTAATCAATATATTCTATTATATAAAAATGTAGAAACAGTTTAAAAGGAGAACAGTGAGAATAAAGTTACAAATGAAAACAACCTTCATAAGGTGCACACTATTCTAAAAATCACAACAGTGGAATGTATCGGTGCCACTTATTCTATAAAATCACAATAGCCTTGCACTAACTAACTAATACAGCTAAAAACTTAAAGCAAAACGAAAGTAAAACTAGAAAACCTATGAATATCTTTGGGTTTTCTAAATGCGAGCTTGATTGGACGGATCAGTAACATAATTGTAATAATGGCAAGGACCGAGTTGTTAAACAAGAAACTAGCAATTAATGACTTTGTACTTGTCAAATTAAGTACTTCTGTATGCTTCATAATTCACATCAGCACTCAATGCTAATCAGCTTTTTAATTATTGTCATGAAGTATCGTATATCTATCAGATGTTTACATGCCTATTGTCACTTACTGTTTGTACTTCTAATTTCAGATCTTTCACAAACTATGTATGGATTAATTTATTCACGTTTTTTTCTAAAAAAAACTTCAGTCTGAATCAACAGACGATATAATTTATTCTCTGTCGGTCATCTCCTCGTTCACAATCGACAGATTTTCTTCAGATATCTTCTCAAGGCATCCGCAAGTCAAAGAGGACCGGTTACTATTGGCGATGTCTTCTTCTATTTTTCTTTCTAGGATCTCAAAGTCATCGTTATCCGCTTGACATTTGAGACATTCGTCCGAAGAAGAATCTTGGTAACACATAACATTTTCAATATTAACCTCCACCTCGTCTCTGTCGTCTTTACTGGCTAAGGACGGACTGCTGACGCTCAAGAGTCGAGTTTCTCTGATATTAGGTACCGGAATAAATATTTCGGATTTCGGTCGAACTTTCAAAGCAATCTCTTTCGGTTTAGTTTTTCGTGTCGCCACAGGTGTGTGCGTTCGTTTATCCTTTGGGAAGATGCGCTGGATCCTTTCTTCAATTAATGATATGCTACGTTTGAAGACGACGGTGTCTTGCGGTCTGTCGTGCGAGCAACCATCGATGGCGTCGCGCGACTCGGTGTCGGAGTTGTCGCATCGGAAGTAGATGGTGTCGCACCCGTTCTCCTGCTTCACCTTGATAAGGCAGCAGTCGTCTTCCTTCTCGCAGAGTATCTCGTGCAACGAACCGTGTAGGGGAATCAGTTTCACTTTGCCGCCGAAGTTTTCTTGTAACTGCGTCGATAGGTCGTCGTCTATATATAGATCTTCGGTACTTCGAGCTTCCTGTAAATTTAACCTTCATGAGATCGATAATAAACATTTTCGACTATAGATTTTCGATGGGAAAATAGAACGTAGCTATTATTTATTAGTACATAATATACGTTGAAAATGCAAAAAGCCAACGGCACGTGGTGTTCCCAGGCGGTCACCCATCCAAGTACTGACCACGCCCGACGTTGCTTAACTTCGGTGATCGGACGAGAACCGGTGTTTTCAACGTGGTATGGACGTTGGCGACTGCTCAACTCAATTCTACCTACAAGATTCCGAAAATGACGTCAAAAACCAATAATAATAATCTATTTTCAAGAATAATATACAAAGCAAGTTCTATTTGAACTGCGTGAAAGCAAAAAGCCAACGGCACGTGGTGTTCCCAGGCGGTCACCCATCCAAGTACTGACCACGCCCGACGTTGCTTAACTTCGGTGATCGGACGAGAACCGGTGTTTTCAACGTGGTATGGACGTTGGCGACTATTCAACTCAATTTTAACTACAAAACTCCGATAATGATGACATAAAGCAATAATTATAATTTATTTTCGAGGGGATAATAAAGAGCAAGTTTCATTTAAACCATATGAAAGCAAAAAGTCAACGACACGTGGTGTTCCCAGGCGGTCACCCATCCAAGTACTGACCACGCCCGATGTTGCTTAACTTCGGTGATCGGACGAGAACCGGTGTTTTCAACATGGTATGGACGTTGACAACATACTAACACAATTTTGCTTTCAATATCAATGAAATTAACATTATAGATCTTACCTGAATAGCATTGAAAGCCTGACATCTTTTCAACGAGTTAACGTGCCCTTCGTCGGCGATCAACGTTTCTTCCATCGAATGATTCAATTTTTCCCTACCGCCATTATTCGTATCGCAAATGGTTACATTGACGCAGTTATCGAGGACCTGCAAGCTGTTTTCACCCGAGCGGCTGAACGTAATTTGTAATAACGGTTTGTTATTACCATTGATTTTTACTCTTGAAAACGATTTCGTAGTCTCTTTCCTGGATTTCTCCTCTTCTGTGGTCTTCAGGCTTTCGAGTATGTTGGCGACCCCCTTGTTGACGAGGTCATCGTTTTTAGACGCAGTGGTGGACGTATCATCGGATATTTCATGTAGATAATGCTGGAATTCTTTGCGTATTAAATCTCTGATGAACTCTTCGATGCTTCTCGTGTCTGTTGCTTGATCTATCTTTGGTTCAGTTTTGTCTTCAGTTATAACCCTGTGGTAGGAAAACTGAGATAAACTTCATAGAACATACTGTGGTGTACTCAGACAATTAGGGTAGTAAGTAACTACCGCCATGATATTAATGGGGCGTAATGTTACACATTTGAGTTGATTTTATTATATAAAATTTAAATCATACTATTTTTATAAAGAAGAAAGATTTTTATTTTTGTATGTATTTTTATTTTTGTACCTAACAAATAAACTTTAAACTATAATGTAGCTTTCTATTGGTGAAATGATTATTCAGATCAGTTCAATACCTTAGGAGCCCATTCGTTACACACAAAACAACAATATTTCGTCTTTATATTATAAGTGTAGATTTTTTATTTACCCAGTATCAGAGTCCTTCCTCCATGTTTTGTACCGATCCGCCTCGCGCACGCCGAAGTTCACGTTTTTAGCAATCGTTTCACGCGCTTGACAGAACTGCTCCCATTGCCCTGGAAGATATGTTTGCAACTACATATATGTATTATAACAAAAATGTTAAACGAACATACTCCTGTCACGCAGGGCCGGATCTACCTATGGGCTGATTGGGCTGCAGCCCAGGGCCCCGGGGTTACAAGGGGCCCCCAGATCCCGCTAAAAAATAGGCCATAATTTGAAAAAAAAAAATAGTTGTCTGTAAAGTCGGTTTACGGACGATATTTTTACGTGACAACGTCATAAGCAAAGCATCATCGTACTATGTACGCTGATGATATTTCTATTGTGGTTCCTGACGATAAAGTTGAAAACTATAGTGAGGTCTTAAACACAACCATTTAAAACATTATTGAATGGCTGAAGGCTAACAATCTAATGGTAAACCTAACAAAAACTAAATTTATTCAATTTTTAAATAAGGGTGGAAAAAGATGAATCTGAATTTAACATTTAACGACGAAACACTAACAGAGGTAAATGAAACTACCTTCTTAGGCTTAGAAATAGATGATAAGTGCACATGGAAACCACATTTAGTTAAAGTTTGCAACAAAATTAATAGATTTGCATATGCCCTACGGCGATTATCTAGACTAAGTAGCAAACAAACTGCTCTTAAAGCGTATCATGGTTATGTAGCTTCTCAGTTGAGATATGGCATTATGTTGTGGGGTAATTCAGTAAGCATTAATAGAGCATTCATAGCACAGAAACAATGCGTAAGAGCAATATGCAACGTGAGTTCGTGGACAACCTGCAAACCTCTATTCATTGAGCTGAATTTACTGACAGTTCCATCACTCTATGTATACGAGATCTGTATTTTTGTACAAACCAATCCAAAGCTGTTTTTGTATAAAAAAGACGATGACGAGACGAAGATGTGTATTTAACACCAGATATCCTGACAAACTCGTATTTCCTAAGTCTAATACGGAAATGTACAGCAGAAACTATTATTGTATGGCAGTAAAAATTTACAATCATTTACCAAATTTAATAAAAATATTACCACATAGAAGGTTTAAAATAACTCTCAAAAAATGGCTTATCCAAAAGTGTTTCTATTGTATACAGGAATATTTAAATAATAAAGTTTATATGTAAGGTGGTGTGCAGGTTTTATGTTTTGTGTAATGTAAATTAATAATTTTTTAGTCTTATAATAATTTCCATAATTTATTTTGTCTTGACATTCCACCTATTTAAAAGGATTATAGTTTTTAATGTTTTGTATGTTTTCACAAAAATGTATAGCTTTTGCATGCCGGAAACGGTAATGTGTTGGACCAAAAACTGTAATTTTTATGACATCTTATAACCCACGTTTATGCAATAAATGAATTTGAATTTGAATAAGAAAATATTGATTAAAAATAGCATACTTTTATGAATGTAGTTGAGGGGGGAAATACGTGTAAAAGGTTGTTTTCATGCCGTTTTTCATTAATTTTTTTAAAGTTAATAATGGCAACCCTGAGATCAATGAACCAATGTATGTGCGCGTCTATGGAACGGAACGGGGATTTCCCAGTATTTTTATCTACTCTTACGCGGGACTCTTTAGGAGAGATTTCATTTAGTCAATAAAAAAATACAGAGCCGGTTTAGACATTTGTGAAGGCAATAAGTTAATTATGTCATTAAAAGACTTTGTGAACAACTTACGACACCAATCAGATCAGAAGCTAAAGGAATACGAAGAGAAAGCTAAAAAATTAAGTGCTAGTGTGGGAATAGATTACAATGACATAAACAAGAGGCGCATTACTCCAAAATTTTCAGATAGGTCTACAGGTGAATTCTTAGTAAATGGCGCAGAAAGATTTAAAAGGGACACGTTAAATGTTGCGTTGGATAAGCTAATTATGGACTTAAATAAAAGGAGCCAAGTCTATGAGATATGTAGCAAAAAATTTAAATTTTTAATGGATTTGCAAGACAAAAATATCAAAAACATAGATTTGGAAAGTGCACGTCATATTATTGATTACTATCCAGATGACGTAGACGAGCATTTAGTGAATGAGTGCATGCAATTAAAATCATACTTACTCCAATCTAAGCCAGAGTCTTACAACTCTTGCAGTGACATTTTTATGATCATGTATGAAAATAAACTAATTGACGTGTTCCCTAATTGCTATACCATTTTAAAGATTTTTTTAACTTTACCAATAACTAGCTGTGAAGCAGAACGCTCCTTCTCAAATATGTCCTATATAGAAAATAAATATAGGACAACAATGGCGAACTCTCGACTAAACCATTTATCACTTCTGTCTATAAATTGTGATTTAACAAAATACTTGCAATGTGATGACCAAATAAAAGAATTTGCAGCACAAAAATGTAGAAAGGTTAATTTATAAATTACTAGTGGCTCCCCGCGGTTTCACCCGCGTTCCCGGGATAAAAAGTAGCCTATGTGTTATTCCAGAACATATTCTAGCTCTGTGCCAAATTTCAAGCAGATCCCTTCAGCCGTTGGAGCGTGAAAGAGTAACAAACATCCATACATACAAACTTTCGCATTTATAATATTAGTAGGATAATTTCTTTTACTAATAAATGCATAATAAATAAATAAAATTATTTTGTTGTTTTTTATTTTCTTTTATACAATATACATCTTTATTTCGGTTTCTCTCTCACCCAAAGGTTACCTGGAAGAGATTGCTACACAGCAATAAGGTCGCCTTTTGTACAACTAATACTTGCGTAGATTTAAGTAATATTTATGTTTTTTGTGCAATAAAAAATTATGTATAAGAATAATACATATATCATTATAGAAACAGTTTTTTGGCATGGCTATTAGTTGAGTACTAAGATAGGCCCCCAAGTAGTTTCAGCCCAGGGCCCCACAAATTCACGATCCGGCCCTGCTGTCACGATTTTAATACTATGTAGCAAATAGTGATCAATTGCCGAATGTAATAAGGTAATGAAAATACAATGCTCCTTACCAAGTTTTGTCTGAAAAATATAACACATATCTACATTATATTGATGTTAAATATACATGTTAATAATGCTTCTTTTAGGGCTTAAAAATATGTATGTGTATTTTCATGTCAGTTCATAATTCAAAATTTAAAAATAAAATATATTGTCTAAAATAGAAAAGATATGACAGTCACATTTATTTTCTATCTAAAGTAAAGCAATACTGCCATTACGAGATTTCAATATTACGCAATATCATAAGTAAATAATGATACAGATTAATAGAAACAGGGGTACCATGAAACTTACAAATGCTGTGTATCTTTCCGCAAAACTTAATTATAGAAACAAAATATACCTAGTGCTCCATTAATTCGTACACTCATCAAGCAAACATTAAAAAGCCGTATAACATATTTTACAATGAATAAAGCCAGACACATGCAGTTTAAACATTTATTAATAGACAATCACTTATCACTTACAATCCAAGAATAAGGGTTAGAGAAGGGAGATTATTCTGACATAAATTTTCCTGTTTCCTAAAGTCCCAGTATCTTATAATTTATAGCAAAACATTTTGTTTTCTTTGTTATAGTTACTTTATTATTTATTTGTAAAGGAATGATAATTTTAGATTATCTACATTGTAGACTATTTGAAAGTTTTATCATATTTTAGATTCTACGACTATTCTAAAACTATCCCAATTATTGTTAAGTATTCAAAATAATGTAAATGTTAGGTACATAGTCAAAGACTTCGTCTGTGAGTATACAATTCTAATTACCCCAGTTCACCGTTTTCTCACCCAAGCAAATCAAAACATGTTAATGTTAGTAATTACCCAAGCTCAGGCTTCGTGAAACGATAATTTCAATTCCGTGCAATATGCTCTTACCAAAGTTATAATTATAATGTATCTTACAACTAATCAGTTTTCCTACCGTTACATGGTGACGGAGGTCTCGCTCGGTAACATTTACCAGATGAACGCTTCCCATTCAACTGAGGCAGTGACTTTTGGAACGTGTCCACGCAGTGTGAAGCCGGCTTTACAGCTGGTATGTGGCATCTGAAATAAAGGCTGGATGAATATATTATTCTGGATGCAAATGATTCGACATAAACAAAACAGATTTTACAATCGTTAGAATCTCATGATTAAAAAAAACGCAAAAAGCCAACGGCACGTGGTGTTCCCAGGCGGTCACCCATCCAAGTACTGACCACGCCCGACGTTGCTTAACTTCGGTGATCGGACGAGAACCGGTGTTTTCAACGTGGTATGGACGTTGGCGAAAACGCAACTCAATTTTGTCTTCAAAATTCAGATAATAACGTCATCAAGTAATAATAACAATTTATTTTTGCTGAAATATTTGAAGTACTTATATATCATTTTCACAATGAGAATGCAAAAAGCCAACGGCACGTGGTGTTCCCAGGCGGTCACCCATCCAAGTACTGACCACGCCCGACGTTGCTTAACTTCGGTGATCGGACGAGAACCGGTGTTTTCAACGTGGTATGGACGTTGGCGACTGCTCAACTCAATTCTACCTACAAGATTCCGAAAATGACGACAAAAACCAATAATAATTATTTATTTTGGAGAGGAATAATATACAAAGCAAGTTCTATTTGAACTATGTGAAAGCAAAAAGCCAACGGCACGTGGTGTTCCCAGGCGGTCACCCATCCAAGTACTGACCACGCCCGACGTTGCTTAACTTCGGTGATCGGACGAGAACCGGTGTTTTCAACGTGGTATGGACGTTGGCGACTGCTCAACTCAATTTTATCTTCAAAATCCAGATATTAACGTCTTATAGTAATAATATAATTTATTTTAGAGGGGAATATAAAGCGAAAGTTCATTAGAATCATGTGAAAGCAAAAAGCCAACGGCACGTGGTGTTCCCAGGCGGTCACCCATCCAAGTACTGACCACGCCCGACGTTGCTTAACTTCGGTGATCGGACGAGAACCGGTGTTTTCAACGTGGTATGGACGTTGGCGACTGCTCAACTCAATTCTACCTACAAGTTTCCGAAAATGACGACATAAACCAATAATAATTATTTATTTTGGAGGGGAATAATATACAAAGCAAGTTCTATTTGAACTATGTGAAAGCAAAAAGCCAACGGCACGTGGTGTTCCCAGGCGGTCACCCATCCAAGTACTGACCACGCCCGACGTTGCTTAACTTCGGTGATCGGACGAGAACCGGTGTTTTCAACGTGGTATGGACGTTGGCAACTATGCAACTCAATTTTGCCAACAATCCTTAATCGTAATCATAGTTTTAGTAAATATAATTACTATTTATTTATAAGCTATTAACTGATACAAATCATTAATCACCCACCTGTTATCTTCAGGCAACGACATAGATCGGCCGGTCTTTCTGTTCGCTTCGTATATCCATTTCTCGTGTATCGCGACCAACGGCTTCACATTCACATTGGCCAAGATATCGTCTTCAACTCTATACCTCGTGTTCGTGCGGTCTTGTGTTGACTTGAAGGTCCACGAGTTCGTTCGTTCTCGATTGTTATCGTCTGTTTCCGGAGACAAGAAGTCGTGGGGTTGCTCTTCTATTCTGTAATTATATGATTTTCTATTAAATAAAAAATATAGCATAAGGTTATATTAACATCTTCCTGTCTCATTCATACGTTCAAGTTACGGATAGACAACGCTGCGTAATCTAACGGTAGTAATAATATTAGGAGCCCTAACCATTTCAGTCACTAAAATTATTATAGTTGAGACGAATACTACCGCTCCAAATTATCTCATAAAGAGTTCATTGTTTCAACATGTGTAAATGATCAATTAATTATTTCATAAATCCCAGACTTCTGTATGACGTTAAAATTATACCAATTTACTAGTAATAGTAACATATATAAGCATACATTTTACGGCGACTCTAAATGATTGTATTATAATACAATAATTATTGAATAAATATCCTGAGATATTATTCAAACAAGGCCAATCCGATTCCAAACTAAGCACAGCTTGTACTGTAGTAACGATATAGCTAACATACTACTTTTAAATACATAGTTATGTAGATATTAAAATCCTGATACAGATGACACCGATATGTTTATGCAAGCAAATATTTGTGCTAGATGGCATTCGAAATCGCGACTGGTAGCTCAAAAGTCCCCCACGGAGATGGCGCCTCACCCTCGTATCTATTTCTCTATCAATTTAAATAATGAAGTGTTCAATGTAATTTAAATGGCTTATCTATGCATATCCACTTGGCTTTAGAAACGTTCAATTTATAATTTAGATTAATTAAATACCCCTATGTATTGTCCTTCAAAATAAGCAAAGCAAAGACCCCCCGCCCCCCATAGTGCTTACGATATACTTGAACAGCCCCATGATGTTAATATGAGCTAAGATTTTTTAAATCCCCATGGCATAAATTCAATGTAATATTTATAGATATAAGATAACCTTCTCAATCCAGTGATGCTATCCCGAATAGTGTCAACGCTGTCGGGTGATTGTTCATACGTCAAATCTTCAGTCGGAGTAGAATCGATAGAAGTCTTTCGTCTTTCTAAAGACGAGTCCGTAGTTACGACGGGTGTTTCTGGTGCAGAGCAGGTATTTGTTAATTCTATAAAAAAAGAAAAATATTTAGTAAAAAAAATATAAAAAGCCAACGGCACGTGGTGTTCCCAGGCGGTCACCCATCCAAGTACTGACCACGCCCGACGTTGCTTAACTTCGGTGATCGGACGAGAACCGGTGTTTTCAACGTGGTATGGACGTTGGCGACTATCCAACTCAATTTTAACTACAAAACTCCGATATTGACATCATAAAGCAATAATAATAATTTATTTTGGAGAGGAATATACAAAGCAAGTTCTATTTGAACTACGTGAAAGCAAAAAGCCAACGGCACGTGGTGTTCCCAGGCGGTCACCCATCCAAGTACTGACCACGCCCGACGTTGCTTAACTTCGGTGATCGGACGAGAACCGGTGTTTTCAACGTGGTATGGACGTTGGCGACTGCTCAACTCAATTTTATCTTCAAAATCCAGATATTAACGTCTTATAGTAATAAAATAATTTATTTTAGAGGGGAATATAAAGCGAAAGTTCATTAGAATCATGTGAAAGCAAAAAGCCAACGGCACGTGGTGTTCCCAGGCGGTCACCCATCCAAGTACTGACCACGCCCGACGTTGCTTAACTTCGGTGATCGGACGAGAACCGGTGTTTTCAACGTGGTATGGACGTTGGCAACTATGCAACTCAATTTAACTTTGAAGTTTCCGATTATGTCGCCATCAACATAATAATTTATTTATATTAAATAATTAATTTTAATTAAATATTTATATATTTGAACTATGAAAATGCAAAAGCCAACGGTACGTGGTGTTCCCAGGCGGCCACTTACAAAATATTTGTTTTGTAGATAATATTGCGTATACTTTTTTGTTTGAACGTAAGTTATTTTTTTATATTGTTATAATTCAGTGCCTAGTCATAAACAAATTTTGAAATACATTATTGATTTGATGCCCAAACTAAACATCGAAAAATACAGATTGCAACTATGCTTATAAATATAAATTTACGACTGGTAGACATACCTTCTTTTTTATCCAACATGCAAACACCATCTTTAAGTTTGTCTGCACATCGCTCTACCGCATTGAGATCGCCGGAAAGCCACGCATTTTTCCTCAACTTATTGCTACGCGCTATTGGTGTTGTTGGCAAACTATAATTTTTGATATCAAAGTTGTAGGACGATCTCTCCATGCAATTCTGGTCCTTCAGTAACGGTTTAATAGAGTCCAAATTAAATTCCGGCACTTTAATATGAAGGGGCTTGTACGACTTTGGTGTGAAACTTCTGCTCAGTTTTGTCGTCGATCGCTCCACGGTACTTTTATCTTTAGTGCTATCGTCATTCATCCCAAAGTTGACTGTGCGATTGGGACTTAAAAAACTGCAGTATTCCGTGGAGTCGCTTCGGTGCAAAGCGCCTGGGGTACCAACATCTTTGATTCTTGCACGAATTTTTGCTATAGGAGTGGAACAGGCACTGGAATAGTCCTTTTCGGGTAAGAGATCGTATTTTAGAACAGGTCTCTCTTGTTCATCCTCTTCATCAGATATGAAGCACTTTTCTGGAAGGGAACAAGTGATTCTCGAATGAGTCTTCCTTATGGTTTCGTATAGTGGACTGTGGTCACTTTTGGTACAGTCCTTTTCACTCTCAGTGGAGCTGTCTCTTATTTTATGGATGACGGCCTTGTGCTCGATGTTCTGAGGGCTCAAACAATCTGAATCTGTTGGAGAAGTAGTATCCCAGGCTGTAGTGCTGAAATTAGTTTTTTTATTTGGAAGCCTGGCTGGTATGATGATGTATCCGATAGCGTCAAGGTTGCTCTGTAATGGATAAGCGAAACGTGATTGTTTTGTATGTTCTACAATGTATTTATAGAATTAAGAAATCTTAACTATTTACTGAGTTAAGGCACTAATGGAGTTCAAAAGAAAGATGTTGCCGGTTCGGGAATAACAATTACTTAAAGACAGAAAAAATAACAATGCATTCAAGAAGGTTCTAATCTTGACAATTAAATTATTAACAAAAAAATAATTTGTGATTATGTAACGATGGGTTTTAATTAAATAGTTGCAAAAAGCCAACGGCACGTGGTGTTCCCAGGCGGTCACCCATCCAAGTACTGACCACGCCCGACGTTGCTTAACTTCGGTGATCGGACGAGAACCGGTGTTTTCAACGTGGTATGGACGTTGGCGACTATTTACTTCAATTTTATCTACAAAATTCCGATAATGACGTCATAAAGCAATAATATAATTGATATTTGTGAGATATGAGTAGGTATTTAAATATCTAAATAATGTATGTAAAGCAAAAAGCCAACGGCACGTGGTGTTCCCAGGCGGTCACCCATCCAAGTACTGACCACGCCCGACGTTGCTTAACTTCGGTGATCGGACGAGAACCGGTGTTTTCAACGTGGTATGGACGTTGGCGACTATTTACTTCAATTTTATCTACAAAATTCCGATAATGACGTCATAAAGCAATAATATAATTGATATTTGTGAGATATGAGTAGGTATTTAAATATCTAAATAATGTATGTAAAGCAAAAAGCCAACGGCACGTGGTGTTCCCAGGCGGTCACCCATCCAAGTACTGACCACGCCCGACGTTGCTTAACTTCGGTGATCGGACGAGAACCGGTGTTTTCAACGTGGTATGGACGTTGGCGACTGCTCAACTCAATATTGCATTCAAAATTATAATTATGACGTCATAGAGTAATAATTTAATTATTTTTTGTGCGATATGAATAGGTATTTAAATGTCTAAATATTGTAAAGCAAAAAGCCAACGGCACGTGGTGTTCCCAGGCGGTCACCCATCCAAGTACTGACCACGCCCGACGTTGCTTAACTTCGGTGATCGGACGAGAACCGGTGTTTTCAACGTGGTATGGACGTTGGCGACTATCCAACTCAATTTAGCCTCGCTAATTCAAATGATGTCGTCATCGATAGACTTAAAGACAATTTTGATAAAGAGTGGAATCGTTTTACCATATGAAAGAAAACAAACAGACAACGGCACGTAAAAAAACTTATTTGAAAGAAAGAAAATACATTTATTTGTGACATTATGACAAACATAACATACCTTTACAGACTGTAGTGCGTCCTGCAATGTATTAAGGTCCATACGATCGACGCGTTGTATTTTCAATCCGGATTGTAACAGAGCTAGCAGGCACCCAGGGTAGGTTCCATCTTGTGGCAATAGTACTCCTGTCTTCCACAATGTGTATTGTTCTAAGAGCTTTTCGTATGTGAAATTTTTCCATGGGATGGCAGCTAAAATGATTATAATTTTTATTTATTTATTTTAGTTTAGACTGCAATGATATCGAGAATACGGTAACGGCTTAAGCGAGTTTAATATCAGAGTAATCTGATGCAACCAATAATATATACATAACAAGTTATTTCCAAAGTAGTGAGGAGTATTTGACGATAATTTATTTTTTTTGGATATAAGAATAAAGAAAATAGAGTTTTGTCATATAAATATATGTCTACACTAAATCGGGTGGGTTGAGCTCCTGCTGCGTATATCAGTTTATCTACTTAGGACAAATTTTGCAATAGACTTAATTCCAAAACTTATTTCCATGAATCTTAAGTTCAATATACTACTCACCATTACAACTCTCCCTCAAAATCAAACATAGTGAATAAACATCGCTTTTCGAACATGGATACACTAAGTTGTCTTCGTTAGGTACAAACAGTTCAGGCGCCTGCCAGCAATACAGCTCAGACTCTTTGTACGTAGTGTAGTCCTTAGCAACGGCGTTAGCAGCTAAATATGTTTCCGAAGGATTCTCCGATAAAAGTGGCTCGCATTCTACTAGACATGTTTGTCGAGTATCTGTAAATAAATAAATAACACTGGTATATTTATTCCGTACTCGTTTCTGCTCCGCGGTTTCGCCGGCGATTCCGCAGTTTAACTTTACCGCGATTAAAAGTGGCCACTTGCTCCTATGTGCTATTCCAAATATGTAGTACTATTTGTCAAATATCGTCTAGATACCGTCAGGAGTCGTAGTGTAAAAAAAGTAACAAACAATTATATTAACTCTTTAACACTAAGTTAAAGCAAAAAATTACTCAAAGAAGAGCATGGTCGATGGCGATAAATCAGTGCTTTTAAACATTATGATTCAAAACATAGCTTTTAGGGAAAATAATAGTTTATTGATGATTTATAATTTAAACTATGATCGAAAATAGAATCTATGATATGAAACACACGTCATACACTAATAATAAAAAAAACGTGATATAAGAGTACATATTTAAATATCAGAATAATCTAACAGCAAAAAGCCAACGGCACGTGGTGTTCCCAGGCGGTCACCCATCCAAGTACTGACCACGCCCGACGTTGCTTAACTTCGGTGATCGGACGAGAACCGGTGTTTTCAACGTGGTATGGACGTTGGCGACTGCTCAACTCAATTTTACCTACAACATTCCGAAAATGACGACAAAAACCAATAATTATTATTTATTTTGGAGGGGAATAATATACAAAGCAAGTTCTATTTGAACTATGTGTAAGCAAAAAGCCAACGGCACGTGGTGTTCCCAAGCGGTCACCCATCCAAGTACTGACCACACCCGACGTTGCTTAACTTCGGTGATCGGACGAGAACCGGTGTTTTCAACGTGGTATGGACGTTGGCGACTGCTCAACTCAATTCTGCCTACAAGATTCCGAAAATGACGACAAAAACCAATAATTATTTATTTTGGAGGGGAATAATAAAGAGCAAGTTTCATTAAAACCATATGAAAGCAAAAAGCCAACGGCACGTGGTGTTCCCAGGCGGTCACCCATCCAAGTACTGACCACGCCCGACGTTGCTTAACTTCGGTGATCGGACGAGAACCGGTGTTTTCAACGTGGTATGGACGTTGGCGACTATTAAACTCAATTTTACCTACAAGATTCCGATAATTACGTCATAAAATTTAAATATAATTTATTCTTGTAGACATAAAGCGAGTAAGTCGGTATCTGCATATTTGAACAATAAAAAAGCAAAAAGCCAACGGCACGTGGTGTTCCCAGGCGGTCACCCATCCAAGTACTGACCACGCCCGACGTTGCTTAACTTCGGTGATCGGACGAGAACCGGTGTTTTCAACGTGGTATGGACGTTGGCGATTAATTAACCGAATTAAGCCTACAAAGGTCAAGGCATGACGTTATGTATGTTTACGAACTAAACTATTGTAGACTAAACTGTACCTCAAATATTTGATAAATAAAATCCTAGGTAACCCATCCAAATACTGACCACGCCCGACGTTGCTTATATCGATTATCGGCAAAATAAAAGATTACCTTCAATATTGACATACTGCGGTTCAGGCGAGTACAGTTCATAGCTTTTCTCTCTTCTCTCACGTATTTTGTTGAGCTTGGCACACGGTCCAAGGTCCGATAACTTGGCGGTGTCATGGCTGGTTATCATGATGCTCATGCTGGTCAGCTCGGTGTGGATGTAGCCTTGCATTCGTAGGAATACGAGCGCGTTCGCTATATCCAATGTGTATTGTACTGACGTTTGAGCGCTTAAGATTCGGCCCTGGAAACATAATTTTTTGTGAAAAAAAACTAAAGGTGTGTATAGCTTCTGTCCCTAATCCGATCCTAGGATATAAGCATATGTCAATGTAATTGGTCCAGGGAATACTGTTGCTTATTATCAGTGTAATAACAGTCAAAATCAGATGAGTAACAATGTAAGATCACCTAAGTATAAAATGTAACATATAAACAACTCCTATTTTTATGGACATGACCAATTATGCATTTGAACAGTGTGGTAACAGATAGCATGAACGACTGTTTTTATATAGACAAAAACTTATGGAAAGCCTGACCAAAAATAGATACTACTTTGTCATGTTCGGACAAAATTACGAATTAAAATATATGGACATTAGGAGCTGTCATAACAATCGGTAAATGCCGCCCTTATTTGAAGTTTGTAACGTCATTGGTAAGTCGTGGGTTCGATTTCCAGACAGGGCAATAATTTGTGTGCATGAACATGTCTGTGTGTAATATCTATACTTAAGTAGCATTTAAAAATTACCATATGACAAGTTCTGATTAATTTGGTATTAGATTGCTTATGTGTTACAAATCCTAAGTTATTTTATTTATTGGTCAAGACTCACCGTTTTCCAAAGCCAACTGATTTTTAAATGAAAAAATAAAGTATGTATTATAATTCTACATTATTACCTAATTGAAGTTTAAACTGTGCTGGCAATGTAAATTGATGTGAGAAGTAAACGGGTACGTCTAAATTGCGTTTACCAATATCCGGTCGCCCCTTGAAATTATGATGCGTTTGCTTCTCGCAAGAACATACACTAGGGGTAGTAAAAAAATCATAAATACCTGCACATGCAGTATACTGAATAGAGAATCCACGCATCGTTCACAAATGATGTGCACATTACTCTGGGCGTCTGGATATAGCCCCATGAGTAGAATTATATTCGGGTGGCGACACTTTCTGTGGAAATATTAATCTTTATCAATATACATAGAAAAAGATAATGATTATTGCATATAATATGATATTTTTGCTTTGCCCTAGACGGGTACAAAAGTACCTTATATTGTTCCGTGTATTTAATTATGCAGTATTGAAAGTAGTTCACACCTCTGTCACCTCTGCCTATGTCCTTTCACAGGCTCTAGACGACTAAATTTCTTTTAAATCGGTTCAGTAGTTTTAGCGTTAAATCGAGTTACTTTCGCTTTTATAATATTAGTACACATATAGATAGATCATCATTATATCAGCCATAGGAGTCCACTGCTGAACATAGACCTGCCCCATCGACTTACAAGCATATAGATAGATACCTTAATATATTAATCTCCTGGTTCCGTTTCTTCCTGACGTGTTCGACCGTCACGCCGGGTAACTTCTTCATTTGCACCGGTACGACGCCCCATTTACCGTTGTTCCACATTTTGCTCCTGTCTAATGTAACGTCGAGGTTCCGCGCGCTGGCTACCGGCAGCCCGTAGGCGCTTGTGTCGCTCTAAAAAGTTTCATTTGTCATGTTTTAGAAAGGACTAGGGTATCAAATCACATCGAATGTGAGGCATTATGAGAATAGAGCGTAAGGTATACTTAGTATATTAATACGCGCCATGGCATTAATTAGGGCGTGTATATAGATTTAAATATTTGTGAGATTATTTAGCTGTAGTTTTGCGAATTGATACAAAAAAATCACTTATCTAAAATACAGTTAAACTACTAGGTACTGTTAACGGGCGGCTAACTTAACTATTATATACATGTACGTAGTCATGTGTGACTCATTTTTTTTTGTCGCTAATGACGCGAATGTATAGTTAAGTAATGAATCCAGCAAAATTTAAATAAATACAACATACTTTGCTATCTTCAGATCTGGTGGCATTCGGTGACTGAGCTTGCAGCTGCTCGTCCGCCCACTGGTCAAAGTGTTTCAACTCGCTCATTACTTCCCATAGCTTTTCATCACCACTATCGTCCTTATTCGGTTTCTCAGAACTCTGACTAGATATTTTAACATCTCCCGCAGCTTTAACACTACCGTCTACTTCATCGTCGTCTTCACTTTTCAGAGTATCTAAAAAGTTTCTCACGTCGAACGGCAACGAATTATTCTTGAAGAAGACAGGCGGCGATTTCGGCTGATCGTCATCTTTGAAATCGATGTGCTTTTGAACTATGAAATCCATGTCCGGTGACCTGATTACTCTTTGCCGGGAGTGGCGCTTTGATTTCTGAGGCTCCGAATAAGACGACGTGGCGAGGAAATTGCCAGGCATGAAAACCTGGTTCTGAAATAGAAACTGTATATTCGGAAGGCCTTCGCTGGCCCCGTCTTCTGGGGTCGCACTGCGTGATCTCCTGTGCGCCTTCTTCTTATATTTAATCGCGGATTTCTTCTCGTAGTTAAAGGTGTTGTCGTGATCTGTGTGTATCATAGTGCAGTCTGTGCACGAAACTGGTAACGAGTGTCTGCCGCATTTTTTCTTGACTGGCGTTTCTTGCAATTCCCTGGTGCCGGAGGATCTTCTCGCTTGGAACTCGGCCAAGTCTCGTTTATACTCCTCTGTGCGGATGGTCCCGACCTGCGTGGCGCTTTGGGTGTGTTGTTCTTCAGCGGTGGGCGAGGGGGTCACGTTATGACTAGTGGTCACCGTCACGCGCTCCCTGGGAACAAAATGCAATCTCGGCACTCAAACAATTACAAAATTGAACCTTAATGGTACCTAACAAAAAGTTCAATTGCAACTGTCACATTTTAATGGTCCACAATGGCTTGAGAAAAAACATGAAACATAAAGCGATGGCTTAAAAATACTTAATGGTAGTTTGGACCGCAGTCAGGCAGCAAAAGCGTGGGAGTGTCGCGGGTCAACGGCGACGAGATCTACTTGCATTTAATGGAATTTCCTATTGAATAGAATCGTTTAAGTGCTTTGTGTCAATACAATTTACAAAAACCTCGATGAAAAAAGAAAATACTACACTGAAGTTTGACTGATTTATGGGACATGCCAAATATTTTTATATTTATAATAATTATATCAGTAAACATGCGTGCCGTGTGTATGTAAGGCCTTCACGAACAAGCTTTGTCACGGTTCGTAATGTAGATGCAAAAAAATAACAAAGAAGTAGTGAGATAGGCAATAAAATTTCGAGGCAAGTAACAAGTAAGAGGCGATTATAATCATGACAACTATAGGATCAACGGCCGATACACTTTTACCGATTTAACAGTTTGATCGAATCACAAGTAGGTAGATAACTATAAAAACTATTCCCAGACGTCTGAGGTACCGATTCGATCATTTGTTAAATCTATGAGATATTGAATTGTTACAGACGGCAGAACAAATACCAAAACGAAATGCCCTAGAATTTCAGATGACAAAGTATGAACGAACTTCCGTCATGAAACATGACGTCAAACCAATGCATTACCGCATAAATATTGTCATTATGAGTTTAATTACACATAAATAAAGTGCTAGAGTCGAGAAGCTATGGACTAAGAGCCCGTGGACGCCAGACCTTCGTTATTTTATAAAAGCTGAAAGTTCGTCTGCGCATGCTCCCAACACAGGTAAGAACGATGGCCTATTATGAAGTTTGGGTCATCGTGGCTTTGGCAGCTATACGGTACTAAAGGTGTGTATAATACCGATCTAGTTTCGTCAAATTATAAAGTGTGATTTTTTGGTATTATCTTCAGAATATTATTAAAAATCACGTTATTGATTGCCAGACACTTCACATCGTGGCAACCCCTTGCCAGACACCCCTAATGTTCATGAAATTATAATTCTACTTACGTCATAGTATAAAAGCTGATTTTTATATATAATACTTAGGTAGTAATATGATGATGTTTCCTCATCAGCCAGACATTTTTGATAGTTCCAACCCCTTGCCAGACAATGATGTAGGGTCGCTGTAGGAGCGAGCGCGAGACAGTATATGTATGATAGATGGCGAGAAAGGTCTATCGCGATCTCTCACTGCACAGTTGTTATTTCTACTGCGCATGTATTAGTACATGTTTACATCAGCTAAAATAATCTTATATGCTTTCTTCAAGTATTATTAATTGAATAATTATTTTAATAATATATGTATACGCATATCTGCATTTCGTTGCTTCTATCCTACTGTAGGCGTTTAACAGAGGTTACGAACATTAAAATTCGTAGTATTACTAATTGGCTTATAATGGATATATATCAATAAAACAAGGTTTAATAAATAAGAAAAAAAGTATTTTAATCAAAACAATGAAACATAAATTCAACTTCTAGACCAAATAACAAAACAACTTAATTATATTCTAAAATTTTTGGCAGTTTTCATAAAAATCCCATTAAAAATTATATATAACAAAAAATAAAACCTATTCTATAAGATCTTGAGAAATTTGCCTTTCGAAACATACTAAACACATATATGTGGTATGTTCGGTGCAGAGTAATTACTTGCATAAAGTGCACGCTTTTTTTGAGCTTTTATTCTTACGTCTTGGACGTATAGCACAGAAGGGAGTGAAGAGATTTTTACAGGGTTGGCAATGCGTGAGTGACGCCCTTGGTGTTGCAGCGTCCATAGACTACGGTAACTGCTTCCCATCAGGGCCGTATGCCTGTTTGCCACCGTAGTGGTATATAAAACAAGAAAACACGCACATATTTGAGCTTGCTGTCGATCATCTATTTTTGATGTTTAATACGGCTAAAACATAAAATATATATTGTCTCACGAAGACATAATGGAGCTTTAATAAAACTCTAAATAGTTGGTTTAAACTATATTTAACAAAAAGTTATAGTACAAAACAAAGTGTACGTTAGGTTAGCTAAAGACAAAGTGAGTAAAAAAAAAGTTTTAATGTTCGTAACCTCTGTTAAACGCCTACAGTAGGATAGAAGCAACGAAATGCAGATATGCGTATACATATATTATTAAAATAATTATTCAATTAATAATACTTGAAGAAAGCATATAAGATTATTTTAGCTGATGTAAACATGTACTAATACATGCGCAGTAGAAATAACAACTGTGCAGTGAGAGATCGCGATAGACCTTTCTCGCCATCTATCATACATATACTGTCTCGCGCTCGCTCCTACAGCGACCCTACATCATTGTCTGGCAAGGGGTTGGAACTATCAAAAATGTCTGGCTGATGAGGAAACATCATCATATTACTACCTAAGTATTATATATAAAAATCAGCTTTTATACTATGACGTAAGTAGAATTATAATTTCATGAACATTAGGGGTGTCTGGCAAGGGGTTGCCACGATGTGAAGTGTCTGGCAATCAATAACGTGATTTTTAATAATATTCTGAAGATAATACCAAAAAATCACACTTTATAATTTGACGAAACTAGATCGGTATTATACACACCTTTAGTACCGTATAGCTGCCAAAGCCACGATGACCCAAACTTCATAATAGGCCATCGTTCTTACCTGTGTTGGGAGCATGCGCAGACGAACTTTCAGCTTTTATAAAATAACGAAGGTCTGGCGTTCACCGGCTCTTGCTCCACTAGATATAATTATGAGATTACAGAGCGCAATTTGCAATATCGAACATCCTACCGCGATTTTATAATACCTTATTGTAAAGGTACAAACAATAAGTTACGCAACATAATAATTAAACTAGAAAGCATTACAAATATCCCAGTCGGAGTGACACGATGATAATGCTTACATAAATAAGAAGCTGTCTAACCATCAATTTTGGTTTTGGAAGGCAATAAGAAAATAATAGCTCGCAACCGATCAACAAATAGTTTGGTGAAAGTGAAATTTCAATAGTGTTTTAGTGAATGCAGTGGAAGGTTTCAGTTTGTGGCGATCTAATAATTAATGGAGGCATCAATCACGATCACGATCTCAACTCTCGGTGTGCCTTTGTCGGTATTGTTGCAAAAATTGTCCGGTCGTGGCAAATAAATTAGTCGCTCCAAAAATAAATGATTAAGTACCCACGCGGTGCCGTGGAAGGTGGAAGGAAATAAAACTAAAAAAACATTCGATTGAATTAAAACGATTATTTAGATAAAAGGTCCGTTCAATCATGTATCTGTAACAAGACGAAGTTTCATAAATATCTATATATAAGTAGGTATTTCATTATGTAGTATGGACGTTTTCTGGGTACCATTGTAAAAGTAGTTTACAATCAAAAATGTTCTAGGACTTTAATTATTTATTATTATTAGAGTACAATTCTTGCAAATATAAAGACCGTTCTGAAACAGATAAAGCCATTATCAGGCATCAAATGTTCTACTCTTAAAAGGTTTTAGAATTGCGTTTTTGTTATTTAAATATGTAATAAAGATTACGTCAAAATTTAACTCGATAGAAATAATAATTAATACTAGCTTCCGGCCCGCGGTTTCATCCGCGTAGTTCCCGTTGGAATACAGGCATTTAATACATAATATCGGAGCCTATTCAAAACAAACATACCAAAATCGAATATTTTCTCTCCCTGATATTAGTAAAGATATAAATATATATCACTCAGTAAAAACCTTATAAACAGGTACCGTTCCTGGCTGATGACTGAAGTGCCGGTATTCATAATATGGCAAGGGCATAAAAGCCCGCTCAAGGAAAACTAGTAACTCCTTATACCTACAATGTTTTGTACAACAAAGGATCATTAAAAATAGAGCGTAAAATCGGTGCAACATTTGAAATTATTTCAAAGCGCGGTTACGGGTTAACTTTCTCTGCGTTTAGTGAATGAGGATATTGAAAGCCACGAAAATAAATATATGACTAAATTAGTGTCTATAATAATAGTAAATATAGGTACCACTCTACTACTTAATATTATAAATGCGAAAGTAACTCTGTCTCTCTGTTACACTTATATACGGCTAACTAATCCACTATGATGAAATGAAAAAGTACGGAAATAGACTAGAGCATGGGAAAAGACGAAGGCTACATTTCATCCCGGGAAAGTTAGTGCCCCGGGATCGCGGGTAAAACCGCGGCGCGGAAGCTAGTAACAAATAAAGTAAAGTGTAACAGTGTCAAAAAGATGTCACGACGCAAAGTTCAGGTGGTCTTTTGTTGCTTAATCTTTCAAGGGAAAGTAGCTGTTACTATAGTCAACATTTTAATCGTTTTTTATTCGATTAATTGAGAGTAATGTGAGTTTTCCTTCTGGTCGTTGACGAACTTAAAAAAGTTGTCGCGCACCAGACAAGCGCGCTTGAGAAAAAACTTCATCAATGAGTACGAAAACTGATGACGGCATTCTATCACCGACTGTCGATCACTCATCTCTCGTAGTCTTATAGGATTATTTTTCGACCATTAAGTAAAACAAATCTTATAAGAAAAATTACGTGAGGCACTCGGGGACTGCCGCGGTAAAGCTATTGCATTGCATAGCATTTTGTATCAACTTATGCAATTATAATTTTATTTATTTATTTTAATAATAAATGCACTTTGTTCATTCATATTCAAAACACTTCATACACAAATTTTACAAGTACAGCTATTCACTGTTGTACATAAATACATATACACCTATATACTTCCTCATAAGCAGCTTATGTATTCGTCCGATTTCGGAGCAGCTCGTCTCGATTCGTGCGAGTTTCGTAGAGTCGTACAATACGTCTAATCGCACACAACGCCGTCGAAGACTGCCGAACTGAAACGACGTTAGACGATGCACGGCCTTCAAGCCACACCTCCTTGCCCGTCGGAGTGGGGGGTGTTAGGTTTTTTTCGTTACGGAATTTCTTGATTCGGTCGCCGCGCTCAGAGCCCGCGATAAAAGCTATGCAATAGCTTAAAAATATATAAGTACTAGCTCATATAAATTTTAGAGAAAAGGTCTAATTTCATTGCCATGTTGGCCCAACGTACAAACATTTGTACCAATACGCCAACATCGCGTGCTTAGAAATGCAAATGGCCGCTACATGTACTAAATAAATGATACATTTGGATTTAAACAAAGGTTAGGTTAGAAAGGACGCCTTGTACATTGTAAAAATACTTGAGCATATATTTTTAAGCTATTGCATAGCTTTTATCGCGGGCTCTGAGCGCGGCGACCGAATCAAGAAATTCCGTAACGAAAAAAACCTAACACATCGTCTAACGTCGTTTAAGTTCGGCAGACTTCGGCACGGTGTTTGTTTGCTATCTTCTTAACTCTTTGACGTTTTGAAAAAATGGCGTTTGACATTTATAAAAAACAAAACTCAATTTCCGTATTCGCGCGTAATTATTTTGTTTCTATTTCGTGGCAAGGGTACCACGTCATAAAGCCTAAGTATTCAAATACGTATGCACATCAGAATGCATATTATTAAAAAAAAGTTTTACGTGACAACGACTTTGAGTGGTAAAATAATTTTAATGTGAATATTCATTCGTATAGTAGGAAGAAGGATGAAATAATAGTAACAATTTAAAACCTAACGTGACGTGAGCGGAGCGTAACGCAGTTTCTTGAAGTGTCACCCGGCAAACCAATTTATAAGACGTTGACACGTCAAAATATATGCTCAAGTATTTTTACAATGTACAAGGCGTCCTTTCTAACCTAACCTTTGTTTAAATCCAAATGTATCATTTATTTAGTACATGTAGCGGCCATTTGCATTTCTAAGCACGCGATGTTGGCGTATTGGTACAAATGTTTGTACGTTGGGCCAACATGGCAATGAAATTAGATCTTTTCTCTAAGATTTATATGAGCTAGTACTTATATATTTTTAAGCTATTGCATAGCTTTTATCGCGGGCTCTGAGCGCGGCGACCGAATCAAGAAATTCCGTAACGAAAAAAACCTAACACCCCCCACTCCGACGGGCAAGGAGGTGTGGCTTGAAGGCCGTGCATCGTCTAACGTCGTTTCAGTTCGGAGGTCTTCGACAGTCGACACGGCGTTGTGTGCGATTAGACGTATTGTACGACTCTACGAAACTCGCACGAATCGAGACGAGCTGCTCCGAAATCGGACGAATACATAAGCTGCTTATGAGAAAGTATATAGGTGTATATGTATTTATGTACAACAGTGAATAGCTGTACTTGTAAAATTTGTGTATGAAGTGTTTTGAATATGAATGAACAAAGTGCATTTATTATTAAAATAAATAAATAAAATTATAATTGCATAAGTTGATACAAAATGCTATGCAATGCAATAGCTTTACCGCGGCAGTCCCCGAGTGCCTCACGTAATTTTTTTTAATAATATGCATTCTGATGTGCATACGTATTTGAATACTTAGGCTTTATGACGTGGTACCCTTGCCACGAAATAGAAACAAAATAATTACGCGCGAATAAGGAAATTGAGTTTTGTTTTTTTTAAATGTCAAACGCCATTTTTTCAAAACGTCAAAGAGTTAAGAAGATAGCAAACAAACACCGTGCCGAAGTCTGCCGAACTGAAACGATGTTAGACGATGTGTTAGGTTTTTTTCGTTACGGAATTTCTTGATTCGGTCGCCGCGCTCAGAGCCCGCGATAAAAGCTATGCAATAGCTTAAAAATATTGTTCTACAAAAAACATAGGTACTTTGTTTCTAAAAATGTATGTACTTATATATCAACCTAACTGAAATAATTAATACTCTAAAAATATAGAGAATTGGTTTAATATCTAATTCATTTTGAAAATATAAAAAATACAAATAAGTAAATGTTTCAGCGTTTCTAAAATAAGGTAAAAGGATAGGTAAAAAAAGGATGAAACCATCTTATCATGAAGCAATAAGGTATATTTTTGTTGAATTAAGGAAAAAAGTTATATAAATCTATAATTTTCTTTTTCTAACTGGAACATTTTACTATTATGAGTGAAATGTTCAGAACAATTGTGCAATGAAGCATGTAATAAAGGAAACAGTATTATGTGAAATTACTTCCTAAGTCATGACTCACCTGTCTTGGCCGGGTGTTCAGAATATCAGACAAAATGTGAGCATGTTTCATCACATGCAACCAATATATTGCAATAATTATACTGCATGACATGCAACAATAGCCTCTATTGGCAATGGTATCTCATTGTGTTGGTGGCCTCCATGCATTGAAATCAAATAAAATAGATTCTGAACAAACTGATGAGTCAACATTCTAGGTGGAGACACCAACTGGACAATGACTATGGGATTTGGCCATTGATGTTCAAATGATGATTAGTTCTCAATACAGGTACTTGTATGCACTAATCTAGGATAGGTAACATCACAATTAGGTATACAGATGATAGATTATTTATAATAGGTTGTAAATGTTGTAATGTAATTTGCTAAAGTAAATTAAAAATATAGGAAGGTACCTGCTTCTATCATCATCCAAACATAAGATAAAGTTATGTTAAGTGCCATCTATAATTCAAATGTAGGAACTAGTAGATAATTATGTATATTTGGTAAGTAATTAATATGAACAGAATATTTATTTGTAACTAGCTGCCTCCGCGCGGTTTTACCCGCGCAGTTCCCGTTCCCGTGGGAATACAGGGATAAAATATAGCCTATGTTACTCGGGGATAATGTAGCTTTCCAAAGGTGAAAGAATTTTTGAAATCGGTCCAGTAGTTTCGGAGCCTATTCATTACAAACAAACAAACAAACAAACAAACAAACAAATCTTTCCTCTTTATAATATTAGTATAGATATAGATGTACCTTCTGTATTAGTAGGTAGGTAATCAACTTGAGTTGAAAGAATTTAACTGTCGCAATTTAAGCTGAACAAGTTAAGCTGCATAGTTTGAGCTTTTATAATGCGCAATAAATACAGTTATTCAGTTATCACCTTACGCAAGAACAGTCATAAAAAGTTCAGAAACTTTAAGCATAACTTTGTTAGAACTCATTACGTAGGTACTTACCGACGCAACCACTTGAAAACACCCATGTCCTGCTGAGAATCCACTTTTTTGTTCTATTATAATAACACTGGGTACGAGCGGCTGGCAATTAGTAACATACGAGAATATATTCGTGATTAAAAAACTTTTGTAAATAACAACGTACAATTTTTCGACGCGAAGAGCACGCGGTACATTACCGGCGCACTAGAAGTCCGATCGTTACAAAAAACGACTAGCAACAATGACCGCCGATATATTGTGCGGTCAGACAAAACATCATGAACAACGCGGCCATTCGCAATGAGCTGAATTTGGTTTTTTGTACAAATTACTTTTCGTTGCGCTCCGGTGATCCACTTCAACCGCGACGGACGGTCGGTGTCGGTCGCCGGTTGGTAGTCAATCGGTGGGGTTCGCTGGATAAAATTATATCTACTGTGCAGACATGCCCGTCGAATAATACAACTACCTTTTATTTCTTATTTTGATACATAAATTTACGATGCTACTATAAGGTAGTTTGGAAAAGATTGAAATTAAAAGTCATACGATTGTTTATTTACCTTGTGTCCGCTTCAGAACGACTTTTCTTTAAAGCCTTATATTCACATAGAAACTTCTTCATAACTTTATATTAAAAATAGCTTAGCTACATTAATAATATTTTTGGTGTTTAATTGATTGTAAATGTTTCGGTTGTTTGTTGACTATTCAATCATATCGTTTGTTTATTTATTTCTTGTAGTTGACTGATCGGTCTGCCATTTCTTTTAAATGATAGTGACAGAAAACAGGAAGTGAAAATAAATTAGTATAGGTACAAACATAATTAATTTTAAATAATTGACAATTTTATTACCAAAGTTTATATTGCCATAGCTACAGTCTTATTATGTAAATAATTATAAATTATGTAAATAAAGTAACGTAATTAGGTTCCCTTATTATTTTTAGAGGACATAATTACAGTGTTATGTTTTGAATTTAGCTCTTTCGGATATTTGTCTCGTACTTCCGGTTCCTATAGAGAATAGGGATGACAAGTAGTATTAATTGATTCTGCTTTTCTTGGTATGCATTAAAACAGTTTTTGTCAAATCATACAAAATACCACTTTTTACTTACTGTATGGTTATTGTAATATGATCGTATTATATATTTCATTCACTTAAATTATATTAAAATAAAGTCGACTATCAACTCTTTTTTTTTTTGTTAAAGCAACATTGGTCATGTATACGTCACTGCCAGTTGTTCGTTCGTTCATTCATTCATTCTTGTTTGATTTTCGAAGCGAATATATTTGTTTACGTTTGTTTGATTTGAATTTTTATGATTAATTTTGTATAATAATCAAGAAAGTATACATGGATGAGCTGCGAGGACCTAATATTCAAATAGTGTTACATATCAAGGAAGGTAATGAGACAATATTTCGTAGTTTTCGAACTTAATATTCAAGTTACAATAACGCGTTAAAAACTTTTGTTTTCAGGACTTGGTTTCGGTTTTCTAAGAACTCCCTTCGTAGTAAGTGGCTCTCTAAATGGATATATCCTCGAGACTGACCCTGTAGTTCCATCACATGCGCCAGTATTTGACGCAGAACTAGTTTGGGAGGCAGATAAACGAAGGTTCCGGAGGTAAGGCATTATTAACTTTTTGTACCTATTGTGAATGTGAAAGCTTTGATGATTTTTACCATAAGTTACAATATTAAACATATTAGGGATTATGGATATGGATTTATCAGAGTTAGCTAATGACCTCCTATTTTCAATTATCTAAATCACTTAGATCTGTAACAGAAATACTCTTCTGATTAAACACTCATTGGAATAATAATTGATTTTCTCTGTGTTTGTGTTCCAGCCTACGAGTACAAAATGTGCCAGTCAAGGTGGAAGTGTTCACAGTGGCCACACAAGGGCGCAAGGATAAAGTGGGATACCTCCTGCTCAGTCTACTTGGAGCCCAGCCCTGCCCCTCCAATAAAATAATAGATGTAATATGTGTTTATTTATTGACTAGTAACTAATCAAATTATATGAAGAAACTAAATTCCAATGATATGTTAACACATTAACTGTACAGCCAAATTTCTCAAATTAGCTTTCAAATCCAATTTCCTCTTTTGTTGCTATGTACTAAGTAAGAGCTCACTATGTTTGAAGAGAGAGCAGCTGTGACCCACATGTATGGCTTAAACAGCCAGTTGGTTTTGTGGTTGGACGTTGACAAGCCACTGGTCATGGGAACCCAGGACAAACATTTGTATGCATGAATATGTTGTGTTTGTTCTGTGTCTGGATGTAATTATCTATGTATAAGTATGTATTTAAAAGTTATATGTAATTTATCAGCTATCTGGTTACCATATCACAAGCCTTGATTAGATTGGAGTCGGATTGGCGATGCATGAAAAGTCCCGGTATGTTTATTTATATTGAAACCCAAAATTACCCACAAGTGGGATAAATTGATATTTACTGCATTGCCAGAAAATGTATCTTTACATTGCAGACCTCATTAACTCTTTAGTCAATAAATATATTAAGTAACATGATTAATAATTTTTTTTACCAATTTTAGATAAAACATACATGGCATAAGCTACTTGGTGTCAGATCTGAAGGTAAATGTTGCCATCCACAACTACTTATGAGCTTATCCATTGAAGACAGGATGAGCACACCAACACCTGTAAGTTTGATATAATAAAAATATAAACTTGGTACTAATTTACTTAGAAGTTATGATCCAAAATTAAACATTGTGGTCACAATTTTATATTGTAAATTTTGTTTGTAATTGTGAAGAGTATAATTTCATTATACATATTGCTGCACTTGATAGCCCCTTGCCATTTAACATACATAGGAAAACTTATAATACACTAGCGGACCCAGCAGATTTCGTTCTGCCCACCAGCGCCACCTACTGGGTTCAAATTGATGTATTATACATAAAAACCTTCCCCATGAAATACTCCTTAATTTGGTGAAAACTGCATAAAATTTTTTTCAGTAGTTTATGTGTCCATCGCGTTCAGACAGACAGATAGAGGTGGTGGGGACTTTGTTTTATATATATAGATTACATTTTAAGCCAGAATTTAGAATTCATTTAACACATAATAATTTAATTGATTACAGAGAAATGAGCTCAGAATGTTTCATAGTAATGAAATAGCATACCCATCAACAGGGACTAATCCGCCAGCTACTAAATCCATGCTGCTTACATTAAGTGAGTAATTTATACCAAAATTATCAATAATAGCAATACAGAAGAGAAATGAAGTGATGAGAATGTTAAAGTTGTAGGCAAAGGTGTATTTTCATAAATGGCCATCTAATTTATATATGTCTCAGTAGAGCTTTTGCCCTGGAAATAATTTTAAAAGAGAGCAAATACTGTCACTATTAGTACAACCATAACAAACATTTATTTAAATACAAAAAACATATACATACATACATATTACACTCAAACATTAAACATTAATTTTAGTGTAACAAAATGTAGAGTATGCAGTCTTTTCATAGTTTTCATACTGGTTACCATATTACAAGCTCTGCTTAGTTTGGAATCAGACTGGCCATGTGTCAAAAATGTCCCAGGATATTTATTTATTCACTTGTATTTGTTTAATTATTCCCTCATTTCAAATTCCAGATGAATATATAGCGGAAAGCAAGAAAACAGTATCGTCCTTAGACCTGCAACCGCAGCTGATGTGTGATGAGGGTCTCATCAAAATTGGGAGTGGCAACCAAACATTTATACTGAGCTTCGTTATAGGAGCTGTAGAGAATTTAGATATGGTATGACTAAATATGAACCTAAACTAGTAAGTAAGACAGTCTATTTTTCATCGTCATTAAAAAAGAGTAATAGTATGAAATCCAGTAATGAGTATGAGTAAAAGAAATACGATGTTTGGCAACAAGGTGGTAAGCACACAATAAAATACTGTTCTAGGAAGACTTATTTCAGTATAAATCCAGTATTTCTATCATCTAACTTAGATTGTATCTATAATACCTTACTTAATCTGATTTTAGTATTAATAATATTTCATGCTACTATTGGTTTTAACTAATAAATATCAGAAACAATTTAGGTATATTTACATATATTTCTCTGTTTTCAGTTATTACCAGAAAGCAGTTCAAACAAAGAAATTGACTGCTATGTTACTTATTCTGTCTTCACTCACAATATTATGACTGATAGGTAAGTACAGTATAAAATCATTTTTCATAAATTTAGATATATTTTTTTTAAGTTTACAACAGCTTGAAGGTGATGTGTAATTGGTAACAACATAAGTTTTCTTTTATGTTCACTGAAATAAATATCCTGCAATATTCTTTATTAATTTTTTTTATACATATTGTAAATGAAAAATTACAGCTCAAAACATTTATTTTTAATTTATTAGGGTAAGCAGTGACACCATAACCATTACAAGAAAAAAAATTGGTACACAACTTTATAACGGTGACACCAACACCGTTTACCACAGCTTATTAAATAGAAAATACGAAATCTATACTAATATTATAAAGAGGAAAGATTTGTTTGTTTGTTTGTAATGAATAGGCTCCGAAACTACTGGACCGATTTCAAAAATTCTTTCACCTTTGGAAAGCTACATTATCCCCGAGTAACATAGGCTATATTTTATCCCTGTATTCCCACGGGAACGGGAACTACGCGGATAAAACCGCGGGGAGGCAGCTAGTAGAATATAAAAAAAAAAAATACGATATATCGAGACAGACAGACAAACACAATTACTTTCGCATTTATAATATTAGTATAGATTTAATAATTAAATACACCTATATATAAATATTACAGAGTGTGTGTAAGTACGTCCGGTATAGGCGGTTCGTCAGCCCAGTTCAACCAGCGCACATCCCTGCGGCTGGCGAGCGAGTTGCGCGCTTTGTCCCGCTACTTCGAGCAGTGTCCCCACCTCGTTACACGCTTATGTACCGGGGATAAGGACCTAGGTATGTGGACCTTACTAGTATTATGACAACCCGGTTGGCTTTGTGGTTAGTGACCCTGACTTTCAAGCCGCGGGTCGTGGGTTCGAATCCCACCCAGGACAAACATTTGTATGCGTGAATATGTCTGTTTGTCCTGTGTCTGGATGTAAATATCTATATAAGTATGTATTTAAAAGTATTATATGTAGTATATCAGCTATCTGGTTACCATAACACAAGCTCACTTTGATGCTTAATTTGGAATTAGATTGGCCGTGTGTGAAAAATGTCCCAGGATATTTATTTTATTATTTTTTTTTTATTATTAACTAGTACTTACCCGCGGTTTTAGTTCAATTTTATCTGGGTTAAAAGTAGCCTATGTGTTATTTTAGAACGTATTCTGTGATAAATTTTTGTGCAGATCAGCCGTTCTGACGTGGAACAGTAACAAACATTCGCAAATATATTAGTAGGATTGATATGTAGGATTGATATGTACTTAGATAGTATATTTTATTTATAATTTTCATTTAGTATGTAGCTATATAAATATTTTACTTATAAGTTTTGTACATATTTACTTGTAGTTGGTGTGTAAATATTGTTATAATTATATGTATATATAAAAAAATATTGATATGTTTACACTTTGTACACGTTAATCTTCATCGAAATAGCAACTAATTTTAATATTTTTTGTGAACAATACGTACGGATGGTTTCAGCTTAGAAGATTTAATTTTACACCCGAAAGATGGCGTTGTTCTATTCTATTAATTCGTGTTGTCCTTGCAAACAATGACGCTTGTTTATTTTAATTTAATGTTGTTTACAAAAAAGTTAATGTTGTAAGAAATATTACAAGCACTCCATTTTTAACAGTCGTACATTCAAGTTGCGCCCTCGTTTCAAGTCTTTTTATTCTTCATAACATTTACTTACTAGGCTAGTCCATTTACAAACATAAATCGAGATTATTTTATCTTTCCAGGCATATGCAGCATGGACCTTCGCAAACTGATACCTACAGAAGATATCAACCACTTTCTAACAAAGTTTTGTAACAACGACAGAGCTTTAACTATACACGAGAGGTGTTTCATGCTGAGATGCGATGAGACGGCTGTAAGAGAGGGACGGAGACCGTATGTCGATGTGGAGATGACACTCAAGTATGTCGGGGTTAAAGATCCACAGGTATTTAATTACATGATTACATCTATACTAATATTGTAAATGTGAAAGTAACTCTGTCTGTCTGTCTCCCTTTCGCGCTAAAACTACTGAACCGATTAAAATTAAATTAGGTACACAGATAGTCTAGAGGCTGAGAAAGGACATAGGACAAAAACATTTAAATATATACTTACTTTTATAGATATTTAAAAATTATAAATGTTTTCAATTTTTTATTCAAATAAGGCCTATTTATACATACAAGGACTTATGAATAGTCAGGACTCTAACGCTCGGTTCGGAAGGTTGGTTTCGCTGAGAAGAGCCGACAATAATCTCCGCAATTATTTTTTTCAATACCAACCTAGATTTATTTACATTTCAAGGAATTAGTCTCGCTGACCATATTTGCGGGAATTTTAAGATTTTACATACAGACACAGGACAAACAGACATATTATTATTCTTGATGATGATCACAGAAAGCGGGTCCCCTAACAGCCCGTAGCGCAACTCAGCTAGCAAGTACCAGAGAGAGAGAGCGAGAGGGAGTACCAGACGAGGGGATGGTGGACGGGTTAGAGCGGGACGACGCGCTACAGTACCGCGGTGGAAGCTGCACGCAATTGCACCGAGACGTCGGTGGACGAGCATACACTAATATGGCGCCGGGGAATACAGCACGGTATACATTATCTATACTAATATTATAAATAATAATAAATAAATATCCTGGGACATTTTTCACACACGGCCAATCTGATTCCAAATTAAGCATCATAGTGAGCTTGTGTTATGGTAACCAGATAGCTGATATACTACATATACTACTTTTAAATACACAATTATATAGATATTTACATCCAGTATTATAAAGGAGTAGAGTTTGTTTGTTTGGTTGAACGCGCTAATATATTATAAACAATAAATATTAGATTTGATGTTTGTTTGTATTGAATAGGCTGAAAGTACAGGTCTTTTTGTGTTATCTAATATATCGAGAGGTATGATATTATTTACTAGTTATCCTGTGCAACGTCTACGTTACATTTCCCCCGTTTTTGCAAACATTTTTGCCATATAGACATATGACAGCCCGGTTGGCTTTGTGGTTAGTGACCCTGACTCTCAAGCCGCGGGTCGTGGGTTCGAATCCCACCCAGGACAAACATTTGTATGCATGAATATGTCTGTTTGTTCTGTGTCTGGTTGTAAATATCTATAATATGTATGTATTTAAAAGTAATATATGTAGTATATCAGCTATCTGGTTACCATAACACAAGCTTCATTTGAAGCTTACTTTGGAATCAGATTGGCCGTGTGTGAAAAATGTCCCAGGATATTTATTTATTTATTTATATTTATTTATATATGAAGGCCTTAATAAATTAAATCACAAAGGGGCAATCTGCAAGATAAACTATTTAATTCCAAATCAAATATTAAAATATTGTTTATTCTAATTTGGCCCAAGCCCTTATGTAGAGTCACTAAATCTAGTCCAAAACATAATATAGATAAACACCTATTAAATATATAGAACCTACATTCCTCAATTTCAGTTACAAAAACGCATCTGGCGACAATGTACTGCAAACAAACGAAATAGCTGATATAATAAAGAAAATGTGCGATTCCTTTGCACTCAGCCAGGAGAAGCTCCTAGCGTCTCGTATAAGGCCTTCGACCAGCGACATGCAGGTGCAATGTGAAACAACCGGCATTATTGATGATGAGAAACCCGAAAGGGATGTTTGTGAACAGTCGTTTCGTAAGGATGATGAAAGGTACCGTTAATATTTTAATAGTAGAGCATTATCATCATCAGCTTATATAGGTACACCTCCACCGAAAAACCCAAGCTTAACGTCACTACTATTTTCATGTAAGCCGTGGTGGCTCAGTGGGTAACGCACCGACTCACTATCATGAGGGTGCAGGCTTAAACCCCGGCATATAAGTCACAATCAAGGCATGTGAAGTACGAATGTATTTGTGGTATGCTTTTTAACCAGAAAAATTAGGGGCTTTAGATATTATTGGTTCATGAGTCGGCGCGTTCCCCACTGAACCACCACGGCTTTTAGTTGAGCATAGTTTAGACAAATATAGACGGCGGTGCGGAGCTCTGATCACTCAGTCGGACAGTCTCCCCTGTTTGACGACTTGAAAATAACAAAGTAATATATAATGTTCTTTAACAAATTTAAGGCTAAGCATAGATCTTCTCCTTAATCTATGGTATTAGATATAAAATTATTTCACACCTTTTTAAATATGAAATAACATTTGATTTCAGTAAAACAATCAAGTTAGAAACCAGTAAAAGTGATACCTGTATAATGCACCAAGATAAAGGTAATTGTGATAATTTGCTTGTTTTTATATATTTTTTGTACCACGAACAATTTTATTCATATCTATTCTATACTAATATTATAAAGAGGTGAACTTTTTATGTACTAAGTAATTTCCCAAAACTACTTATATGTGATTTCTTTCACTGATAAATCCATAATTCCATACTATTCTCGAGTGACTTATGCTGTCTCGGGAAACATTTAATTCCCCGCGATCGCGTATGAAACCGCAAAACGATTACAGTTTATAATAATAAGATTTTTTCAATACTCATTATAGATATAGTGAAAGTCGCGCTGTCGTCTCTAGACCGTGACTCCATCATGCAGCGGTTCGTCGACGAGCTCGAGGACTGGAAGGAGAAACAACAGGAGTTGTTCAAGTGTCAGGTAAATAATAAACACTTATATTATGTGACTTATCACAATGGTGTTGTATTTTGAATGTGTATTTATCGATTATAATAATATAACTCTGTAGCATAATTAAAATTGTAGGTATATGTGTAATTGCTAATATGTCTTTATCGTAGAGTGACGTTGGTCTTAAAAAATATATGATGGCAGTATTTAGGTAGTTTGTCGCCAACGTCCATACCACGTTGAAAACACCGGTTCTCGTCCGATCACCGAAGTTAAGCAACGTCGGGCGTGGTCAGTACTTGGATGGGTGACCGCCTGGGAACACCACGTGCCGTTGGCTTTTTGCCGTTAGATTACTCGGATGTTGATATACGTACTCATATCTCACTAAAATAAATTATAATTATTACTTTATGACGTCATAATCTAAAATTTCTAGATAAAATTGAGTTGAGTAGTCGCCAACGTCCATACCACGTTGAAAACACCGGTTCTCGTCCGATCACCGAAGTTAAGCAACGTCGGGCGTGGTCAGTACTTGGATGGGTGACCGCCTGGGAACACCACGTGCCGTTGGCTTTTTGTTCATAGAGTCCGTTTATTTTTTTCCATGACCATGAGTCAATTATATCTAAAGACCTTGGCTTTGCTGACACTATGGCAAGAATACTCAGTTAACAATATTTAACATAAAAGAAACTGAATTTTCAGCTAAAACGCAAGGAAGATTATCACCTAGAGCTACTAGCTAAGGAGTGGGCGAAAAAACGTGTGGAGTTGGAATGCAAGTTGTCCAAAGGCATAGAGCAGTGCCGCAACCTGGCTGCTGACCTGAGCCGAGCGACAGATGACTTTAGACTCAGAGGCTATAGGAATACGGAGAGGGAGAAGAAGGTATAGTTGCTCGTAGATAAGGTTTTTTTTCCTTTACCCTGACTTTGACTCTTGAGTATGGTATATTTTTGAGTGAAAGTTTTGTAATTACTAAAAGTGAACCATACAATTTTATTATTTGTGCCGTAATATTATAAAAATCCAATCATTAAAATGACTCATACTCGTCTGAAAATTTATATATTTATATTACATCTACACAAATCCCTCCCTACGAGATACATTCAAAAATATTAATATTTTGACTGTACCCTCACAATATATTTATGAAAATTTATTGTATGTACGTAAAAATTTACATCTTTTTCCAAAAAATAGCGACACTCATAGTATTAACACCAGAAATAAGCACAAACTCGCTATTCCTGTAACTAGACTTACTAAAGTCAAAAATTCATTTAA
This sequence comes from Thyatira batis, assembly GCA_905147785.2. Taxonomy (NCBI): domain Eukaryota; kingdom Metazoa; phylum Arthropoda; class Insecta; order Lepidoptera; family Drepanidae; genus Thyatira; species Thyatira batis. The sequence goes on from LR990502.1 coordinate 3,119,341, forward strand.
GGGGCAATGTATACGCTTCTTCAACAAACTACCTAAAGATATTCAGGATTTACCTATCTATAAATTTAAGCAGGTAGTGAAGAAAACTTTATATCAAAAGGGTTTTTATAGTGTATCAGATTACTTGTTAGAAAAAGACCCTTGGCAGTGAAATGCTCGCTACAAGCTATTTCACATTTTGTAATAAACACTGTTGTATTAGATGTAAGTTGGTTTTTGAAAAGAGTAATTACTGAGTTTATTGCCGGCTCTTCTCAGTAAAAACTACTATCAGAACCGAGCTTTAATAGTGACTATTCATAAGTGCTTTATTGAGGCCTATTTGAATAAAAAAGATTTTGATTTGATTTGATTTAAAATATTATAAAGAGGAAAAAATTGTATTTTTGTGTGTGTATAATGTAATGAATAAACTCAAAAAACTACTGTGCCGATTTCAAAAAATATTTTACCAGTGAAAGCTTCATTATCAGGGAGTAACATGACATGCCTAACATGGGCTATATTATATGCCTGTATTCCCACGGGAACGGCCACTACTCGGGTGTAACCGCGTGGAGGGAGCTATTCATATATTTCTTACTAAATAAATATCTCATGGAAACTAGAGCAAATGCTTCAACTTAAGCATTTTAAATAACGTTTTTTGATACCATATAACTATCCAACAGTTGCTAGAAGCAAAGAAAGCTCTAGAGGCACATTACACGGCGAAATACCAGGAGCTCAGAGAAGCGTCACAGAAGATGGAAGATGATATGAACCATCGGCTGAAGTTAAAGGACATGACTATTGAGGAGTTGCAGCTCAAAATACAACAGTTGGAGAAACAAGTAGATGTATTGAAGGTAATAAACAGACTTTTGAAAGCTCATCCTAAAATCTTCAAGATTCATCTATATGAATAGTGTTTAATGTAAAGACCAGCATTTATTTTTAAGAAATTAGTGCAAAGTCGTAACCTATATAAACAAATTATATACTTATTTACCTATATATACTACATCCTAACTAATATTATAAATGCGAAACTCTGTCTCGCTTTCACGGTAAAACTACTGAACCAATGTAAATGAAATTTGATACACATATAGTCTAGAGCCTGAGGAAGGACATAGGCTACTTTTATCCCGTAAAAATGGAAGATCCCCCGGGTAGACGGGTGAAACTGCGGGGAGCCACTAGATGTTTATTTACTTGTAAAGTTGTAATGCATCTTAACGCTTGTAAATAATCAATAGTTGTTAGTTACCCAAAATATACATGTTCATGCACACAAATGTTTATATAATATCAAAACTTACATACTGTTTAATATTTATCAGCTCTGAATTGGTGATTTCAGAACAACTTAAAAAACAATGAAAAGGAAGCTGATAGTAAATATTCCGGACTTACCAAAGATCAGACCGCAAGTCTTATACAGGAATTGGTATCGTATTTCTTTTATTTACTACTGTTTATGATAAGTAATGTTCTAAGACCTAATATTCCAATATATTATTAGCATTACTTATCTACCAATTTGATAAAATAAATATTCGAAATTAACATATGCAATAAATTTTTTTAACCTTTGTCGACAAGTAGAATGTCAATCAATTCTATTGGTGAAACTGAAAGTGTAGGAAGTAATATTCTAATATTTGGTAGGTTAATGTTCATTAACCTTTATTTGCTTTTATTTCGTACCCAAAATTTAATATGAGAGTCGCCAACGTCCATACCACGTTGAAAACACCGGTTCTCGTCCGATCACCGAAGTTAAGCAACGTCGGGCGTGGTCAGTACTTGGATGGGTGACCGCCTGGGAACACCACGTGCCGTTGGCTTTTTGCTTTCCTAAGGTCTAAATGAAATTTGCTCGTAAAATCCCCTCGAAAGTCAATTATTATTTTTGCTTTATGACGTCATTATCGGAATTTTGTAGTTATAAAATTGAAATGAATAGTCGCCAACGTCCATACCACGTTGAAAACACCGGTTCTCGTCCGATCACCGAAGTTAAGCAACGTCGGGCGTGGTCAGTACTTGGATGGGTGACCGCCTGGGAACACCACGTGCCGTTGGCTTTTTGCTTGTAGTATTTTTGCAATGATTGTTATTCAATGTTTTACCAAGTCTCGGTACCATTACTTATTTTTAAACCTACTACCAACGCTTCTTTGGGTTTACGATTTTATATTATGTTGAAGTTCGTTTAACTGTCTGAAATATAAAAATAACAATTTCAGCGATGTCTGGAGGAAAAACTAGATGGCGCTGTGCAGTCGAAAGCGTTTTTCAAGGAGCAATGGGGCCGCGCCGTGCGGGAACTGCACCTCATGAAGCTGAGCACGCGCAAGCAGATGTTGTCGCAGCTGCAGCAGGACAGGAGGCAACTGGGAGAGATGGGGTACTTCACCATACATAACATTCAATATTATGATAGTCCAAATGGTTAACCTAAAACCCTTTCTACTAATCACCTCAGTCTGTCTTAGACAAAAATCTCGAAAGATATACAATGTCACAGTACCAAAACGTTTTCCTTGACTTTTATATACCAATAAAATTTCAGATTGGATAGAATAGACGACCAAGACGAGAACAATACAAAAATTCCAGTTGATTTGAAGAAGTTAAAGGACGATTTCTACGTGGACATATTAGCTAACTCGGCCGCGCTGGAATCACATTCACTTATTAGTGTGTATTAAATGAATTTTGTAGTTCATTTTCATAGATCTGATATAATATCTATATACACTTTCCAAGCTAGAACAATGCAATGTAATTGTGTTTTTATGTTGTAGGTACGTCAGGCCCAGACGGCTTGGAGATGTACGATGATATAAAGTAAGTGAACGTACTGAAGCTGTTAAGACATGAAGGATACATTTTGACATAGTGCAGACTTAATCACCAATATAGTTTTACTACCAGAACAATATATTAGCGTGCGTGAACATGATTGCGCTGTGTCGGCCTATAAAAACCTGTATAGCTAAAACTATGTAAAAACATATGCTAAGTTGGAGCTTAATTAGGACATGAAATATGTAATTAGGAATCATACATTGTACAAGTGGCGCCCTCGTTTAAACTCTTTTATTTTTCTAGACGGGCTTAATAGTTAGGAATCAGCCTGTGTGTAAATAAAGATTAATTATTACATTCTTAAATTGTGTAAAGAAATTTAATATAATATTGGCATGACAAAATGTAACCTTTTTTGTTTCAGGAGCACTAACCCAATTAACGAGAGGCTGAACGAGTTGATATCGCAACGTGATAGGCTGGTCCAACAGGACAACCCTGACGAAGACCTGCTCAAACAACTTAACCACGAAATAAGGAGCATGCTCCTTAATTGTGGAACATAACCAGCCTTATTTATTATATAATTTTCGTGATAATTGAAACTTTTAATTAAATTACCTAGGTAGGTTTTAAAAATGACCCTTTGATTATGAAGACGGCTGTTGACAGAGTATTGCTGTTTTTCTTAATAAAGATAAAATTTGGCAATTATTTTCATTGTACATATTGATTTGAAATTTCATAAAAATCGGTCCAGTCCAGGCGTGTTCACGTAACGAATTAGTTTCGTTAAAATTTATATTGTTATTTATATTAATGTTGGTAGGGATGTAGTAATAAATACAACTCGACAAAATATTACTCATTTTCATTTATTTATATCTGATCTATCTATGATAAATAAATAAGTACATAAAGCAAACTCAAATACTGACACTAAACTGTTCCATATTGCCATTTAGAAAAAAGAAATTAGTCGATTTATCCTTGTTCCTGTAAGTTGTAATATTTTTTGAGTATTAGTACGTATTTTGGCTTAATTAATAATAACTGGTGGTATAAAAATGATGTTTAATTTCGGTTCAAATCCAATTCAAAGCAGCATCCAAATTAATAAGCAGGTGCTTAAGATAATAATATTAATTTTAATGCTCAAATAATAGTATCTCTTACTACTCTGTGGTATAATTTTTATTACGCATGAATGAATGAAACGTTACGTTGTTCATTCATTTGATTCGTTCGTTCGTGTTGGTACATTTTGCGAATTATATTATTTGTCTGACGTAGTATTATTTTATTTATTCGTAATTTGGTTCGACCGATCATTCAGTAAATTAGGTTTGACGTTTGTTCTTGCGTGAAATATAATAAAACAGTTAAAGTTTTCTGTGTCGGGCCTGCAGGAAAAAATATTACATGATATATAATACGTGTTGAACCATGGCTAAATCTAAGGTGACTGGAGCTACTAGCAGGCTGAAACAGGATTACCTTAGACTGAAAAACGACCCTGTACCATATGTCGTTGCAGAGCCAGTGCCGTCTAATATCCTAGAGTGGCACTATGTAGTGAAAGGACCAGAGAAAAGTCCGTATGAAGGCGGTTACTATCATGGGAAAATCTTATTCCCGAGAGAGTTTCCATTCAAGCCACCGTCTATATTTATGATCACGCCGAATGGTAGGTTCAAGACCAACACGAGACTTTGCCTTAGCATTACTGACTTCCACCCTGACACATGGAACCCGGCGTGGTCCATTTCGACAATTCTTACTGGTTTGCTAAGTTTTATGTTGGAAAAAACTCCAACACTCGGCTCTATAGAAACTTCTGACTACCAAAAACGATGTTTGGCGATGGATTCGCTTGAGATAAATATCAAGAACAAAATGTTTTGTGAGCTGTTTCCTGATTATGTGGATGAGATTGAGGTTCTGCTGAAGCAGAGACAGGAGGCCATGCTGCAGTCGGACAACACAAGCAACACCAGTGAGAGTGAAGTGACAACCGAACAGCAGTCTAACATGTACTACATTCTGACAAACATGTTTGTGTTGGTAGGCTTTGTTTTCCTTGCATATATGGTCAAATATGTTTTAGTTTCCATATCCAATGACTAGGCAATATACTTATTGTGTGTAATGTAAATATTGTAATTTATTTTGTAAATACACTATTCCATTAGAAGCAAATTCCAAGATTGTAAGATGCACTAAGCACTACATTAAAATGTAAATCGCAAACAAATCAATGGTTTATGTATTAAAACATAATATTAATAATGTAATGGTTTGGTTGTATAACATTTACCATTGTACATTTGGAAATTCCATGTTTTGACCAAAGGTGACATCCTAATAGTCCCAATATAAATATGCTTAATATAGTTTATTTTATTTGGTATGAGCTAGTTTAAAATTATTCAATGTGCTTGTGTAAGAATATAGCAATTGCTGAACATCTATAATATTATATTAATCCATTATCTTAGAAGTATTTTTTTACCATTCTGAACATATTGTACTGTCTTTAGAAAGAGCCAATTTTCAATCATATTATTATGTTGTACTCCAGATTTTTATTGTTTTAATGTGATGTCCAACTAGATCTTTTTAGAATGTTACTGTGATTAATTATTGATTTCTAGCTGCTATGAATGCAGTGTATCAAACCAATAGTTAATGGTTAGATTACACTAAGTATTAAGCCTGTTGAAACTATCTTGTATATTGCCCAACTTTTTCTGTATCTAACTCTACATTCTTGAAATCTTTATTCCTTGTAGATATTTTTTATTTTGTTATCATTTCTAGAACACAATGTAAAATATAATCGTAATATGTGTTTATTTTATGACCTATAATTTATTATTATATTGCATTTAATGTATCATAATGACCATACAATTGAAATATATATTACAGTGTTGAAGTTGAAAAATTATATAATGCAAATATTGTTTCTGTTCTGTCTGATAGTATTTAATAGCACTTATTCGAATATGTAATTAAAATAAGGATATCATCATGCTGATTAGATGACACATTTAGTACTTCTAAGGTTTCTCTACTTATCCCTTAAGACCCAATCATCGCAGGATATTGTGGTCAAATATAGTTTTAAAAAAGTCATCAAATAGCTAAATTTCACAAAAATATTTACAATTAATGTGTTTAAACACCACCGTCTGCTTACAACGCTGCATTAAGTGATTAAATGTTTCAATCAAAAGTCCTAACCTTTTTATATTAACTGACAGAAGATGGCTAGATTTGTTTGTCGACTAACTGTTCATCTCCAGGTTCCAAACTATCTCAGTAAATTAAATTTTGACGATAATTAAGTAACTAGAATTTGAAAATATAGACAGTAAACAGACAGACTGAAGCACACTTTTGCTCTGATAGTTTAAGTAGTTGATACATATTTAAATCTTAGATGCAGTTTCTAAATAAATATACTAAGCCTGGTTAGAATGAAATTAGAATGGTTTTTCTGTACTGTAAATGTCTACATGATATTACTGAGCCCTTACATATGCAATAAAAATTGTTTATAAAACAGTAAAATGTTATTTTTATATCAATATTGTTGTTTTATTTACTTTGTTAATTGGAAATAAATAAGTCATTTTATGTATGATTCTTTATTACACCAATTTACATTATACATATACATCAGTATCAAGTTTCCCTATCTATACAATACCAAATATATCAATAAATGTAAACAGTTACCTGTGGATATATTATTTAAATATACAAGCCAACATATAGGTATGTACGAAAATGTAGAAATTCAAATTATAAAATCTGCAGTTCCTATATAAATAATAAAAAAGGTTTATTACCAATACATAAACATATTTGTGTGCTTAATAATAGTTCATAAGTGATCAAGCTTGTAATCAATGTAAATAAAAGTTGATCTGAAAGTGCTACTTGTAATACAACTTACTTACATATACACATTTTCAATGAAACCACACAGTGGCAGTAGTTCCAAATTATTACATGGATAATCTTATCATAAAATTTGCAACAGCAACTACTTTACTATAACTAAGATACTTAAAAGTATAACTACATGCATGATATAAAAAAATTTTTATAAATAAAAGTCTTAACTACCACACAAACTTAATTTCTTTTCCCCCAGGTCCTGTCCTCCACTGGAGTTGAATGGGTATTTTCCACCATGAAATATCAGGGTAATTTCACTAAAATTACAATATGGACACAGAATAATGTCCTGTTATCACAATTTAATTGTATGTACATATACATAATAAATCTAAAACTAGTCACAGTATTAACTATATTATGTTGCAAACATTTAAATAAAGTTCTATATGTATTTATATATCTACCATAATAGTTACAAAGCAAACCTCAAGTAGTCGTATGTTAGAGATCATACATTTGTGATTTTAAAAACATAAAATAGTATCTATGTACTGTAATCTCATTAAATATTTAATTATAGATAAGTAGGTATCCTCATAATTAATGTCGATGTCAAAAAATTGTAATCATGTGCATAGTGTAATTTTAGTAAAATATTAAACCATGATTATATGGTGTTTTTTTATCCAAGAATTATAAATAAACAGTATTTGTATGAAAAATTCCCCTTAAGTTGGGGACAACAGGAAAATGATACCTGTTCCTCCCCAGTGGAGACCAGGACCTGGGGGACAAAAGAAATAGCCCCTCCACAGTGCATTCTTGTGGCAAAGCACTGCTATAAAAGTATATTCTCATATTTTGTCTTCTGCTTTAGTTTCTTCTTCTTCATCGTCCCAATCACTAACTAAACTTTTGATTTTGTCATCCTTTATTGGCTCTAACTTATCTGTTGCTATAACATTTTCGGTTTCTTCAGGAGTATTTTTATTAGCTTCACTAGATTTTTGTGTCTCTTCAACATTGGCACTGTCAGCAGAGTTCTCTTCTTGAGAATCATTGTCATCCCAATCATTAAGAATAGAAGATATTTTTTGATTTGAAATTTCAACATTGCCATTAGTTCCCACCAAACCCTGATCTTTTTCTTGAGTGTTTGACAAATTATCTTCTTGAGAGTTAATAGTTTCTGCCACTTCAACAGGATGTACCTCGGCAAGCTGCTTGTCTACTTCTTGTTGAATATTCTCAATTGATTCTTCTATTTCAGGTTCATGTACATGTTCAACAATAGATACATTTTGTTGGATATCTTGTTCAATACCATCATTATTATCATGCTCTTCATCTTGTGACTTTGTCTCATTATATTCATCTTCTACCTCTGCAGTATTACCATCTTGTGAAATGGTCTCAGTTTCATCTTCAGACCACTCAGAAGTTAAGCTTTGAATTTTTTCCACAGCTTCTTTTGGAAGAGGTTCCTTATCAATAACAGGAAGTGAAGGAGGGTCAGCAATACCACCATTTTCAGAGACATCAGATGGTTCTTCATCAATGGTATCTTCAATAATGTTATTTGTTTCTTCACAAGGATCATCTTTCTCTACGATTTTGTTTGATGCTTGGTCTGGTATACTGTCAGATTCTACTTGTTCATTTGTATTGTTTGTGTCGAAATTCTCAGTTATGACTTCTTCTTGTATTTCACTTTGTTCTTGTGGTGCTTCATTCTCAATAAAATTTTGTATTTCACTCTCTTTTTCAATAATAATGTTAGAAGGGTTCTCAATTTCTAAAGGCGCTGAAGATATATTTTCCATTGGTTCATCATTCTGGGGTACGGGATTTTGCACATCTTCAGTTATCATTTCCATTGTTGAACTTAATTTTTCAATCATATTTTCATGGTCAGGTACAGAATTCTGTACTACTTGGATGAGTTGTACTTCAGGAAGTTCATTTAATTCTATGTTTGTTTCATTTTCCATCTCAGGTACTTCTTGTTGAACAACAGCATGAAGTTCTGTGGCTTCTGGTGATACTTGCAAATGTTCATTCTCAACATGCTGAGGTATATTGTTTTGCCATACTTCTTGCGTATCTAAGACATGCGCGCTCATAACAGGTGTAGATGTAGTAACAGTTTCATAATTTTGTGTTATAATTGCAGAAGATTGCACAAACTGTGTTCCAATATCTTGTGGTGTTATAAGTTGATACTGTTTATTTTGGTTAACATGATGACTGTAGACTACTACAATATTTGAATTGTCAGAAGGAACTGCCTCAGTAACATTTAATGGGTAGTCTTCTTGTATAATCATCATATTATTTGATTGAGTATTATCCAAGTCAATTGTTCCGGTATCTAAAGAAGCACCATGAGGAGCAGATAGAACAGTTAATGTTTTATTTGCATCACTATTATCGAAAATAATGGGGTGATTTGACGCCATCAATGCTTTATATTCTTCTTCATTTGACACAACAATTTGTATGGGTTGATTTATGTTATTTGGATTCTTTATCATCATATTAGATTGTTGAATAGTCCCGTCAGGTATAGATGTTTGAATATGAGTATATTCTATGGTTGTAGTAGGCGTTGGTTGGTGTATGGTTTGAGACACATTACTTTTTTCCATCGTTTCAGAGATAACATGCTCCTGCTTAGGAATAAGTTGGTGATCTCTGACAATATATTCACTGTTATCAATCATTACTATATCTTCAGTGTCTTGATTATTATTGGGAGAAGTGGAACCTATACTTTGTTGGTACTCAGCCTGTGTGGTTGGAATATTATTAATAACTTTATTCTTTTGTACAGATTTTGGCATGCTGAAATCAGAATTTAAAATCTTTTGTTTTGATGGTGATTCATGTAGTTTTCTTGACACAAGATGTAGATTTCCATCAGACTTTTGCTGAATTTGGTATTGTATATCGATTTCTTCATACTCTTGATTATTTTCAAAACTAATAGGGAGTTCATCTTTCACTACCACTTTTTGGATAGTTTTATTATCATTCTCCTCATCAGAGTCTTCAATAATTCCATCTTTCCTTGCAATTTGTTTGTGATTTGTTTTTAAGTGTGCATATAGGTTAGTCTGGCGCAGGAATACTTTAAGGCAATAAACACACTGTAAATTAGTTTTCCTCTCTGCACTGTATTTATGACCAGTTTTCTGAATATGTTTTAGAATTTGTTGTGAAGAACTAAATGTAACATCACATACATTGCAGCGGAAGACTTTTGGCTCTGCATGACACATTTTGTGTTTTACAAGCAATGCTTCAGTCAGACCAATATAGTCACATCGATTACATTTTGGGAAGTGATATGTAGCAGGAGGTTCAACACCATGCTTAGTATAAAGGTGGTGTAACAAACAATTTCTTTTTAATGATTTCAACCCACAATATTCACATATAGTCATAACAGGTTTTTCATTATGGATATCAACCAAATGGCGTCGGAATTTGAAATATGAAGTAAAGTGTAGTGCTTTTCCAGGTGTCCCACATATAAGACAGATCCAAGGTCCTTTTACATTTTCGGCGCCCATAGCAATTAACTTAGCTGCTTCTTTAGAATCTAAAACATCAGTTTCATAGGTAAAGTCAGTTTCAACTTCTTCTACTTTAGGTTTAATAATTTTTTCTTTAACATATGTCTGTTTCTTAGGTTTGTTTGGTGTATTGAGAATTTTCAATTTAATATTCTTATTATTTTTAACTAAATGAGGATATTTTTTAAGTACTTCACTTATAATCTTAGCATGGTCCAAATTTGTTGCTGTTTTGCTATCTTTGCTTTCAATTGTGACATTGGGACCCTCACTGTCTAAAATCCGATCAAAAAGTTGATTAGAGACTTTAGTAGGGGTTTCATTTTTTGAATAACTTGATGAGAAGAATTCAGTTTCATCATTATGGCTTTCTTCACCTACACTGTCATCAAAAATATTATTACTTTTTGTGACTTTCTTACATTCTACAATATCAATAGTCCCACTATAATGTTTTTTACTTTCCAAAATATCAATGTTTGATGTTCCTCTGTACTTCTTACCACCGAATGATTCTGAAAATAATCCGGAACGTTTTGCAGAATATTGTTTCACTTCTGGGTGAATCATCAATGGACTGGAAGTGTATGATATATTAGTAAATGAGTTGTCAAATACATTATCCGTATCCAACTCTTCAGGTAGTTCATATCTTGTTGGTCTTGGGTCCCCCAATATTACTTTTTTTGAAAACATTTGTGAATCAAATGGAAGAGGTGATGGTGCCCGATATGACCTTTTTATATCAGGTTTTTTTTGTGGAAGATACACATCCTTATCTCTGTAAATTATTACCTTATCATCAACTTCAAATGCCTTAGAATAACATCTCTTACCGCTCGTGGAAGCAGTTGGTGCTGCCTGTTTGAAAGTTTTAAGAGTTTCAGTATTTTTAGAGGGCCGTTTGCTATAGCTATGAGTTGAGGTGTACTTGGGAGTAACACTACGATGTGAATCAAGCAGTTTAGTTAGGACAGGCATGTTCATGATTAGAGATGTCTGATATAGTTTTTCCAGTAGATCCATTTTGAATTCTAGTTGTCCTGTGTACATGAAGTTCACGATTGGGACAACCACATCCGCTTGAAGATCTTCGGGCATAACCAAACAATCTTCGTACATTTCGCATGTTCGCTCCAAAAGCTCGAAGTACTCGGTACAGGCGTTAAGGACAAGTCTGTGCACTTTGAGCTGAGCATTATCTTGAAATTGCAGAGTCAAGTCACAGTAATCGGTGCGATTGAAAAAATGCTTCAACCTTTGGAGAAAATAAATCCCCCAGTTGTCAACTTTCACTTGCTTGACGTCCGACATAGTGTCTAGATTCTAATACATCATATTTTAGGTTAGCTCTGCAGTGTTCCTCTTTCTGGAACAACAAGTAACTTATTTTAACATTGATAATACACTTGTAAACAACATAATTGAAACGATCGATCGACACATACGAAAGTTCTCATGGTAATGACGATAGCGTCGGTGCTTAATGGATTTACACAGATTTTTTTGTTAAATTTTCCGCCACAATATACACATAGAACTTCAGTTTTATTTAGTCAAACTTACCGATAAAAGACCAAACAAAATAGTTTAGCATCAAGCACTTTGCTTCCGTCACAAATTCACAATCATCACATAAAATTACTGCACCAAAATTGACACAAGTTGACACGGTGGACGTAAGATGGCGGTGTAAATCATGGAGATTCCAACCATTCGCGACCCAGCACACCCATCACAGACCGATGACCGCGACGCGTACTTGAAACTATAGAACAGTCAAATGTGATTTCATAATGTAAAATAAATTGTTTGATTCTACATTCTTATATTCAGCATAAGATAATTTAGTTATTTTTGCGGAAAATCGATAAGTTATATTTTTGCTCTCCACAAAAGGTGAAATATTTGTTAGAAGTACACAATTTGACTGCGCGTTATGCGCTAGTGTCGCCCTCTAAGCCTTTAGCTATATTGATTGTGTGAAAATCGGGCGCGTTCTAATTTTACGCAGCGGGATGTGGAACATCACCTAGGTAATAAAAATATGTTCTTATATTCATAGGTAAGCTAGTGTAGCGCAGTTACTAGATGGCTCTGTAATACGTTCTATATGATGACGACTATATTGGTCCATATATTATGATAGGATCCTATATTATGAAAATTTGGTCTAAATGCTGTGCCTTTTCAGGTGTTAGGTACATATATTATTATCTTAAAAATTCAATACATTTGTTGGATTTTAATTTCATCGTGTAATTACATTTAGTGTAAAAAATAATGTTTTGATTTGTGAATATTAAAAAAAATCAATATATACCTAATATAGATACCTAAGTACCTATGTTGGATTTTTTGGTGACGATTAAAAATGAATTTAGTATGGTTTCATTAAAAAATAGGTTCGTATAATTATTTTATGATTGATTTATTCATTCCTTTGATAGTTAATTTATACAATAACTTAGCCACACACCTACTTACTTACGTGATACTAAGCCAGTAGATAGTAGAAATTTGTGATAAATTAACTTTGACTCAATCGTTTTTGGGAATTTATGCAGTGACGGGGTCAAAATTAATGATTTGGTGATTATTAAAAAAAGTGTTTCTTATATTAAAAATTTCCTCATTCAATTACTTTTGTTAATATTTAAGTACCTACCTCTTGTAAAATAAATCAAATCAAAATCAAATCAAAAATATTTTTATTCAAATAGGCCAATATGCAAAGCCAGACTCTAACGCTCGGTTCGGAAGGTTGGTTTTGCTGAGAAGAGCCGGCAATAAACTCAGCAATTACTCTTTTTTTTAAATAAACTTAGATTATAATACATTTCAAAGAATTTGTCTCACTGACAATATCTGCGTGATAGGGAATGACATAAAAAGAAAAAGAAAACATAAAATAAAGTGAATATTCATAAAAACAAAAACAAACTTGAGCAGACCAGCCCCCACAAGCAGCACCTGTTCACAAGCATGACGCATGTGGCAGCCATCGCCCTCTTCGCCATGTTTTAGGGAAGTGAGCGACCCGTCACACGACGCCGCCGCAAGCAAAGACTTTTAAGTGAGCATGACTAACCCAAGCCTGCTACAAAACATAATTATCAATTAATAAACGAAACACACACATCCAATGTTATCAGCGAGACTATTAACATACTAATAATAAATTGGAGGCCGCACAGCCCGAACCTGCAGATTGGACTATGAAGTGAATATCCAGGGATTATTAGTGAATATCTAGAGGTCCCTAGTAAGTAGGGGAAATAAATATAAACGTGTAAGTACCTACGGGTAGGTAGGGGAGAAAATAGGAAAAAATTCAAAACAGAGGAAAAATAAAAGAGGAAAAAACTTAACATTTTGCCTTTCGGAAGCAATAATTGAAAATTTTGAAAAAAAAAGATAATTCAGATGAAAAAGTTAGTAATTTAATTTAGAAGTGAAAAGGTCCCTACAATTTTTTGCCTAACAAAAACCGTTATCGAGATATCGAATTAAACGCGGTTTCATCGAAATGACCTTGAGCTGACTTCGCCAAAATCCCTCAAATTGGAATATATCCTCAGTAGGTATAGGTACACCCCCTATGGATCCTTCATCATCCCCAAACTACATAACTAATTTTATGTTCTTTTTATTAATTTCCGTAATTGCACTGGATTCCGTCATGAATAGATACACTCAAATACTACTGTGCCAGGCGATTTCAAAAATTCTTTCGCCGTTGGAAAGCTACATTATCAAGGAGTTAGGTACATAGGCTATAGGTATTTTATCTCGGTATTCCCACGGGAACGGGAACTACGCGGGTGGAACCGCGTGGAAGCAACTAGTAGGTATCTACATATTTGAACAATCCATCATCAAGTAAATACCTACTAGAACCTAACCTACCCAGTTAGGTACCTAGATACCCACTTACTTACCTTTATCTACCTAGGGTCTTCTGTGAAATTTACGTGTTATACCTAATCGTAATTTATCCGAATTCCCACTTCATAGAACAATTAATACTTAGGTAGAAGGTACCTAAGTAGATATGATAGATTTTCCTAGGTCTTATGCGGCCAATATCTTTATTATTGTAAACTTTTAAAGATGAAAACTAATATTATGTTTGTGTAGGTATATTTTATGTGTATGCAACATAATTTCAGTTAGTTGATTTTGATGTAAGATGTTACGGAAAAAGCTTATGAAGTGGTACCTACTTACTTACCTAAGTGACGACCATGATTTAGGATCGTCAGCAGATGTAGGTATACGCAGCTGCTGCCTTGGGACATAGGTACGATAGTTTAATGAAATAAAAGATGATTTATTTATGTTGTGGTATAATCTTTAGACATTTTTGTTTAGAAGCATACCTATAACTGTTGCTGTTGTATGAAGTACATACCTATATGTTATCCTGTATGTTAATACTTTTAAATTAATATTCCCATTTGGTTTAGAGACTGTTGAATATAGAAACTTTAATAGTGTTTACGAGTTTTAAATTTAAATTTAAAATATAAGTTGTCCGGAATATCTAAGTACTTTTTTTAATTTTTGTAGGTACATTGTGTCACTTATGTTTACACCCTGAAATAGTAACATACCCTATATTTTCTCCAAATAACTGTGGCTTATTTTCTCCTTCCATGACTCTCCAAGTCTCCTACAATAACTAAAAATATCAGGTGCTCATGATATTGTATGATTGTAGGAATGGCGCGGTTTGTGGCATGTATGGTCTGATATTTTAGACAAATTTTTGTATTTGTTGTACCTACCTAGCAACCTAGGTAAGTAGGTACGTTCTATACCTACTAAAGAAGCTGCCATAAAACTTGTTTTGACAGAAGATTCAATACACAATAGATATCTATTGATTTTACCCGCAAGTCATATTAACATTCAAACTAATTTAAACTTAATTTACCTTTCATCGCACACAAACAAAATTATAGCCACATCTAATAGCCGAACTAAGACAATAGCAACTATAGGACAACTAGAAGGCTTTGCGGGGATTTGCCCACTTATCTCTGACCACTCTTATCCTTGCCACAGAATACTATCGAACTCTTTACTCGAACACTGACACAGATCTAGAACAAAACGCCAATATCGATCCTGATACAAGCTATGACAAAGTCCCACCAATAATCTTGGAGGAAGTACAGAAATCCATCAGATCTCAGAAGCTTGAAAAAGCCCCAGGACCTGACAATGTAACAAATGAGCTAATCAGAGGCACAGAAGAAGAAATAAGCCCAATCCTAACCCAGTTATTTAATGATATTATGTCAACAGGCAGCATCCCGAAACAATGGAATGAATCACATATTATTCTCCTCCATAAAAAAGGAGACAAAGACGACATAGGCAACTACAGACCAATCAGCCTAATATCTAATGTTTACAAAGTCTTCGCAAAAGTAATTCTGGAAAGAATAACAAGAGTTTTAGATGAAAATCAACCGATTGAGCAGGCAGGGTTTAGAAAGAACTTCAGTACTATAGACCACATCCACACAATCAAACAAGTCTTGGAAAAATACAACGAATACCAGAAAACACTGTATATCTGCTTTATAGACTACTCCAAAGCATTTGACAGTCTAAAACATAAATTTATCTGGCTGAGTCTAAAAGAACAAGGAGTGGACGAAGTTTATATAAAACTAATCAAGTCTATCTATGAAAAAAGCAAAAGCAGTATCAAATTAGAGTCAAAAGGAGACCCCTTTCCTATAAACAGAGGCGTTAGACAAGGAGACCCATTATCTCCTAAACTGTTTAATGCTGTACTAGAACACATATTTAGAAGATTAGACTGGGATAATTACGGTATTTTAATAAATGGAATCCGCTTCAACCATTTGAGATTTGCTGATGACATCGTCCTACTAGAAGAAGATCCTAAGAAACTAGCACACATGGTAAAAGACATAGCAGAAAAAAGCAGAGAAGTAGGTTTAGAAATTAATGCAGATAAAACAAAACTAATGACTAACTCAACAGAATGCAACATAGAGGTCTACGGTACCCGGTTCCAATATGTGAAAGAATATGTTTACCTAGGACAAATTATATCGCCCGAAGATTCCATGTCCAAGGAAGTAAACAAAAGAATAGCCTGCGGTTGGAAGAAATACTGGTCCTTGAAAGAAATAATGAAGAACAAAGATCTAGGCATACATATCAAAAGAAAGACTTTCAACACTTGTATTCTCCCCTGCATGACATACGGCTGTGAAACATGGACACTAACGGAAAAACATAGAGAAAAACTTGCAAAAACTGAAAGAGCAATGGAAAGAAGCATGTTGGGAATCAGGCTTAGTGACAGAATTCGAAATCTGGGAATAAGAAAGAGGACAAAAGTTATGGATATAATAACTCGTATAGACCATCTAAAATGGAGTTGGACTGGACATATGCTACGTTGCCAAATAAATAAATGGAGCAAACAGGTAACCATATGGTATCCAAGAGGAGACATCAGAAGACAGGGGCGTCCGAAAACAAGATGGAGTGACGATATCCGCCTAACCCTTGGACCATACTGGACCAGAGTTGCAGATGACCGAGCTCAATGGAGAGAGCTGGAGGAGGCCTATGCCAAGAGGCACGCCGAATTGAGAGACATAATGTAACATAAAAATTCATAAAACCATAATTGTTAAACTGTATGTATTTCGGAATAAAAGGGCTTTATTATTATTATTATTATACCTACTTACTTACCTAAGTGACGACCATGATTTAGGATCGTCAGCAGATGTAGGTATACGCAGCTGCTGCCTTGGGACATAGGTACGATAGTTTAATGAAATAAAAGATGATTTATTTATGTTGTGGTATAATCTTTAGACATTTTTGTTTAGAAGCATACCTATAACTGTTGCTGTTGTATGAAGTACATACCTATATGTTATCCTGTATGTTAATACTTTTAAATTAATATTCCCATTTGGTTTAGAGACTGTTGAATATAGAAACTTTAATAGTGTTTACGAGTTTTAAATTTAAATTTAAAATATAAGTTGTCCGGAATATCTAAGTACTTTTTTTAATTTTTGTAGGTACATTGTGTCACTTATGTTTACACCCTGAAATAGTAACATACCCTATATTTTCTCCAAATAACTGTGGCTTATTTTCTCCTTCCATGACTCTCCAAGTCTCCTACAATAACTAAAAATATCAGGTGCTCATGATATTGTATGATTGTAGGAATGGCGCGGTTTGTGGCATGTATGGTCTGATATTTTAGACAAATTTTTGTATTTGTTGTACCTACCTAGCAACCTAGGTAAGTAGGTACGTTCTATACCTACTAAAGAAGCTGCCATAAAACTTGTTTTGACAGAAGATTCAATACACAATAGATATCTATTGATTTTACCCGCAAGTCATATTAACATTCAAACTAATTTAAACTTAATTTACCTTTCATCGCACACAAACAAAATTATAGCCACATCTAATAGCCGAACTAAGACAATAGCAACTATAGGACAACTAGAAGGCTTTGCGGGGATTTGCCCACTTATCTCTGACCACTCTTATCCTTGGTAAGGCAAGAAAAGAAGTGCTAAAATGAAGCTGATTTGCCAACAGTGTTCCCGCCCAACGGCGGCTCCGCCTACCCTTGTTGGGCGGACGTCGACATAACTCCAACTTCCAAGTTTTCCTGCCAGTATACCGCTGACCACCGAAGAGGTAACACTGTCAAATTCTCCATCACATTTATCGTTTTACGCGTGTTGAGTATTTCGTTCGCTTTTGGTGTAGCGGCTTGAATAATAACGCGGTAAGTTTTGTCATTTATTGTTATAATGTTTCGTAATTATTTTTTTATTGGTGTTGGGCGTTATAAATCTTTATAGAATTCCTCCTGAGTTTTTTTTTGTAACTACATACTTAATTTCAATGTAGTTTTCAACAAAGTACCTAACTTTCCCGATGGCAATTAAACTTACATATCTACGGACTATCTTATTATGTTAAATTCACAAAAGGGAAATACAACCTATTTGACGTCTTATTTTAAATACATATACAGACACATTATGACATTATTTTTATATGAAATTAAATATATTTAAAAATTAAATAAAATATGAAATGAAATGACTCTCGCCGATTTAATTTACGTCCTGTCAAACGAGTTTCTTCTCAGATTTTTGCTTAATTTAATTATCATAGACCTACTTACTAATATAGGTACAGAGTCATTATAGTTTTTATAAGCTTGCTTGTGAGTTTGTTTGAACGGAATAATAATCTAACTACTTAAATGAATATTTATTCAGGTTTAAGAATTTTTTTGCTATTTAAATACTACAGTATTATTCGCAGTTATTAATTATTAGGTACTTATCTAATCTGATAGAGCATTTCTCTCAGTACCTACTGCCCTTACAATGTAAGTAGGTAGGTAGGTATCTATAGTCGTATTTTTAATTAGACGAAGCCATCTGACGTTTACTGTGTTGTCAGTTTTTGATGAAATAAAAATAGTGTTGTGACAAAGTGAATGAATGAAAAAACTCCTGAATGAACGAAATTGCCTCGATTGTCTAGTGAATAGTTAGTGAGCCGAAATCAGGTACGGGGTTCGATTTTTAGTCGTACTTTGTACACCAACGAGTTTTAGGCGACTATGTTCCTATTTAGTATCTACCTATACTGAATACCGAGTGTTTTAAGCATTAAAGAAAACATTGCGAGGAAAGACTCTCCTATTTTCAATACATTATGTACAATGTACATAGTTGAAACTTTAGATGTATAAAATATAACAATTATAGGAAGGTAATGAAAATAAAAAAACATCGTTTATTACATATTTTTTTATTCATTATCGAATAAAGAATCATCACTATCACTATCGGTGACATTTATTATAAAGCTGTCGGAAACATTGTCGATCGACATCGTATGGTCGAGACCATACATTTTGTCTTCTTCTTTAATTATATGAGACACAGCAGCTACTCCATTTTTCGGGTGTGATATGTTGAAGTCCTTCTTCGAAAAGTTTTTTTACTTCTGTCATTTTGAAGGTTTTATTTATTATTTCTAGCAACATATCCTTTAGCCTGCGCCCATACCAACTCAATGGAATTGAGCTCACAGTGGTATGGGGGCAGACGTAAAACAATTATCCCGTGCTGCGCTGCCATCTCGTCCACAACATACTTATCGCAATGTTCCTTTTGTGCTGCCGTACAATGTCTATAAGAGTAGCTTTAACCATTGTCGCTTCAAATGAAATATTTTTGCTTGTTAGCCACTCTTGTATTCTAGATTTAGTCCAAGACGTTGTAGGTAGCGATTCTTGTTTCCTGGAGTGGTAGTGGGCATTATCCATCACTACTACCGAATTTGGTTTCAGTTTTGGCAAGACCCCCCTGAACCACTGCATAAACACAACGCTTGAGCTTGAGCGCAGAAAAAACATACGTGCTATCAGACCAGAGGTTAGAAGCCGAATAACAAACAAAATGGCGACCGACGCGCGCGCCGCACTTTATAAGCCGTAATAAAACTAAAAATTGTAGTTACATACTACTAGTAACTTATATCAGAGCACTTTTATACAATTTTATGTAAAAAAATTAATAATATTCTTTTATAGTTTGAAATGATTCACTCATTGTTCATTCATTTGATTGAACGAGAACTGAACGCATCACTATTACTTTAAATATGGCCACATTATTTTACAAAGTGACATTAGCTACTGTCAGGTAGCTTCGTCTAATTAAAAATACGACTATAAATAAAAATATATCAATAAGTATATGTAAGCTTGTTAGTAGGTACTGAGTAACATAAGTATCTACTCTGTGCTCTTCAATGGATAGGTTAGTAACCAACTTAGTAATAAAAAGTCCTACAATATAACTACCTATCTAATGAACCATTAATTTAAATGAATAAAAAATATTAACTGCATTTTATTTGTGTTTAAGTAGGCTCTTAAAATAGATTAACGTAGGGGTCATTTATAATATGAATTGTTCGAAACAGCTTTTAAAACTTATAACTTTCAGTCATCGATATAGGTATATGCGCTAGAATATATGTCGATGCTTTCAGTCATGACAGACAGCAAAATATCACAATCAGGAACATCAGGTTCTGATTTCCATTACATTTTATTTTGTCATTTAACCACCGCCTGTTTGTCGGATGAAATGCCGTGAAAAAGGGAGGGAAATGCACAATTAAATTATTAAGAGACAGCAGCGGTGAGCTGCCGCAGTGGTCCCGCGGCTAGCGAGCGCCGACCGGTCGGAATTCGATTAACGAGTCGGCACCGGTTAAAAGAAAAAAAATCTACATGTCATTTTATTTTGCATTAGCTAATATCCCGCAGATGCTTCTGCATTTCCTTTTAGCCTACACACACTGAGTACCTAATATTGAAGCTTTATTAATGAATGTTTCTTTTGATAACAGATGAGTAGTACCGAAGATTACAAACTTACAAACGTAACATAGGTACCTACTTCCAATATTATCTAGTAATTAAATAATTCTTGTGTGTTAATCTATTAAAGGCATTTCCTGTATACCTACATATTCTTCAAAATTCGTTCCGCAACGCATAAACTATGTACCTACCTATGCGTTATTTCTCATTTAATCGAGCTAAGTAAGTAGTTATGCTTTGAAATATAAATCCGTTGTTTTTTTTTATTTATTTGCTTGATTTTCGAATTCATTATTATTTAGCAAAACTAACAAAATTGTTATATAGTTAGGTACCTATACCTATTATAACCACTTACCTAAATGTGACTCTAGTCTGAAGTTAATAAATAATAAACGAGCGACACGGTTTTTTATTCGGGACGAGCTCAAAATGGAAGCACGTCCCTTTGTCACGTCCATCAAATACCTATTTGCAAAGTGAGGCTACTTGCAAAATGAAACAGGACTCTTTTGCCTTTATTTCCCGAAGTCTCGCTAACTTTTTCATATTCTTTTTCAACGTCCATAGCGTTTCCGTCTCCGCTTCTCATTTCACAATTAGGCTTTTGGCAGTTTGGCTGAAAATGTTTTTAAAAGTACCTATTCTTTAATATTGACAACAATAAGTAGGTTTATTTTAATGCGAACATGAGAATCATATTTGTTCTCTTTAATTATTCAGTCTTATAGGGAACCGTTTGTCGTTGTATGCATATGTAGGTAATGAGGGGGGATGAATGTCATTAAAGTGGAATAAATAAAAAGGAATAAGTACCGGAAAGGAGATGAATATGTCAGTCAGTTATGAAAGAAATGTGACTTTTAATAGTGATGTCTTTATAGTCTCGCTATCAAAACTATCAAATGTTCTTGCGGCTTCTTTATTTTATACCAACCTCTTCAGTTTTACGTTTTAAGATAGAATAACTATTTAAGCTTTCGCCAAAGCATTTCAAAGTCAAAATATGGGGGTGTTAATTAAATCTCGGTTCCACATACGATCTCCCAACGGTACTCATAATAACAAAAGATAAAAATTAGAGCGGACAGTATGCAAATGAAGCCCACGAGTAAAATGCTAATTTCCGTGGGAGAGACCGTCAAACTTTTTAATCTTATGTGACGTCAGTCCCCCGCCCCTACGCCCCCACGCCCCCCTAGCCCCCTCGCGACAATGTTGTCACAGGGATGATTGAAAGCTCCTCATTTGTGTTTTTATTACTTTTTAATTTTTTCCCATTTTCTCTAGTGGTCGCTTTGGAACTTTGTTTTTGGACGATCTTATGTACCTACCTACCTACCTACTTACTTAGCCCAGTGCAAGTGTCTACATTCTACATGGCTAGGGAATAGGGTCTAACTGTTATACACAGTCGATGGCACAATTGGCAAATTTTAAAGAGTAAACATGTTATATGAGAAAGACATTTTGCGTTACCAATAAAATTTAAAATCAAAAATATAGGTATATTGAGCTATATTTATATCAATTACCAATATAAATCTGCATATACATGTACATACCTGTTAACAGTATGATAAAAACCCTATAATCCTATTAGCCTTCTCAACGGAGCGCAATGAATGCACCCCGGATTTCGGCTGCACCCCATCCCACCCTCACAGCCGCGACCCTGTCACTGTTGATATGTCAATCATCGAACAGCTATATGCACCTGAAACAAGGGATTATAAACTCTATTCCACGTTAAATAAAGTGTATTACGACAGCAAATATAATTGTACAGATCATGTGTAACTTTATATCGGATACAGATGCCAGTGACAAGCATTGTTCGCGCTCTAGATGTATTGTTGGCTGCGTGGGGACAATACAATAAGATTTTTAATAAAGCTAGACGCGTGTTACTGAGACGTGTACAGCAAAACAATTGCGTGCATCTGAATTTACATGCTGTGAAAAGTATTTAGTGATATTATTAAATGAAATGGATAGGAACATACAGGTCTAAATGTTACATAGATTTAAATGTGCGTTTTCTAAAATAGACATAATGATAAATATGTTATTGTAAATGTTATTAATTTCGGTATACGATTTTCTATTGACACAAATATTAAGTTGCGATTAAGTTTCTTTAAGATATTATTA
The DNA here is from genome assembly GCA_905147785.2 of Thyatira batis. NCBI lineage: Eukaryota > Metazoa > Arthropoda > Insecta > Lepidoptera > Drepanidae > Thyatira > Thyatira batis. The sequence goes on from LR990502.1 coordinate 3,142,234, forward strand.
GTCAATCTAACTATGTCAAATACATTTTACTTTACTGTATTCTGTTGACTGTACACGGTAAATTACATAAGCGGACAGTTTGGCATTTTTGTCGCCACCGCAATAATACCGCGACGAATCGCACTCGTTACGGACATGACATTTATCGGTCATACTGTCCCCTTCTTGGTTATATATTTCAAATGTAAACGTAAAAGAACATCTCTTCTCCCTCTAAATAGTATAAAACAATCACTATCTATCTCGGTCTGTTTCGTCGCTGTTATGAAACCACGCGTCGGATTTAATACAAGAGAATTTAAGATGATTTGTGTTGATCTTCATTGGTAAACTGCACTCGTGAAAAGCCGTAGCGGCTGCTTGTTTGGAGATAAGAAAAACGCTGAAGAAAAGTTCCTTGTACATAAAATTTATTAAAATTAGATTATTAGAAATAAATCGCATTTAAGTCAATGATGACTAATTTCATATCAAAAAGCCAAATTTATAATCATACCCCTTTAAGATTATCTCACGTTATTGAAATGATACAGGCAACGACTATTTTCTTGATTTCTTTTTTGAGACAATAAATAAAATGTCCTTTTCCTCTTTAACGCTTTGGTTCTAGTACCTACTAATGTTCTTTACGAAAAGAAACTATTAGTTTAAAAAAAAGGTCATTTTGTTCTGGTATTCCCGTTCATTAAACATTTCAATTTGACACCGCGACATTCACTCCTCTATAATTTCGCCATCATGCGGTGTAGGGTGGATTGTACAACGTACGCTTAATATGAGGTTACGGTCTAATGTCATTATGGTAGCAAGAGGGGTTACAGCACACCCCATATCATTTTTGCCGGTTTTGTTCTTTAACCGATAATTTCATTGAACGCTGCGGTTCTAAAAATCTATATAGGTTTAGGTGTTTTAATAGTTTTAATTACGATCAAATTACAAATATCTTTACTTCAATCATATTCAATCATACTTTTTTAAGGCTTCAAAAAGTATTGTTATATAATTGCTTATGTACCTACCTATTTTAGTACAATTTTATGCTGCGCTATCGTTCAAATGAAATTAAATAGGCCTTCAGTGGGGCTACTTACCGACATATGTGCTTTAATACGCATGTTTTTTTGCCGTCTGCCAAGGAAGGGCATAATCATTTACTAAAAGTAAACTGTGTACTATATTGATACCTACTTTTTTCTGACAATATATACGATTTGATCATTTAATAATACGCGTGAGTAACGCGCCTAGTGTTGCAAGCATCCTTAGGCTGCGGTAACCGCTTCCCATCAGGCGGACTGTATGCCTGTTTGATACCTTTGTGGTATAAAAAAAAACAATATTAAAAAATACTAAACTACCTACTTAAACTTGGGAACCACTGTTCTATAACAACGTGTCTGACACATTTGGACAATGTAATTGTGTGGTCGAGGCATCAAATTTCTATAGGTACATTACAACTATTGCATGTTGCATTATTATTTTTATTTTTTACTTACTTTAGTGCGACGTAATAAGGTATAAAATTAAATAACAGTAAAGCTTCGGACAGCTGGCAAAGAGGGCTTAGTTACATGGCACATTTGGGTTTAGTTATTTAAATATAATTAGTATTATTTAAATTGGTATAGAATCTAGCCCCAAAAAATACAACACGATACTATATATTTTATAAGTTACCAAACCAAAAGTTTTTCAAATGAAGCCAACTTTTATAAGACAATTTTCCAACAATTAACAGGAGCCTGTTTTAAAAACAATTAGCCAATAACAAACCGGATAGGACCGGGGGATCTTGACAGGCATTAATTAGCATTGAAACCAAGAAACCGTCGGGAATTAATTCATTCCCCCTTTTTGATTGCGGCTCCCCCTAGCGAGATGTCTTTTTAAACAAATAAAACTTTGATTTCAGGTGCTTTGATCAATATGCTGCTATGGGGTGGGTTTCAATGTCTCGAGAGATTCAATTTTATTTCTTTAATGTTATTTTGTACTGTTAAAATAAGGGTTGCTAAAGGTGCACCTTTCTACATAGATATCTACCTAATCAGAATGTGGTACCTATTATATTACTTATAGGTATGTAATGCAATATGAAATACGGTATCGCCATCTAAAAGCATATATTGAAGGATATTGTTACTTGAAAATAGTTATGGCTTACCGATATCTTTTGGACTTAACACTTTGAGCTGAGCAACGTTATAATAGGTACGTAAAATTTGATAAACGCTATTTGACACAACGTTTAATCACGTCAGTAAAAAATATGTCTTTCTTCAAAGAACGTGTATAAACGGCTGAGGCTTATACAAATTCCTTTAAGCTACGTCATTGCCCCGTATCACTTTAAATTTTGGGACTGCTAGCGCCACTCCAGGTTGGATTTTTGTGCACTTTGTGCACCTTACAAGGCTACTCGCACACATACATTCTAATTACGTATAAACGTCGACGTGTAGTAACGGTTGTGTCACATTACATATTATCTATGGTTGTATAAAAAACTGAACGTCACTAAGCGTCCTTTATTTTGTATGAGAAAATAGTGCGCCGTGGAACAAACATTTGAATACCCAAATGCTCAGCTGAAAGTGTTAAAAAATTTAAACCTTATAGAGATGTATGCAGAGCGATGTGCCAACCTGAATGGTGAAAGGAATACATCGCAATCCCACATTTTAAAATGATTATAACTTGTAAAACAAGAATAAGTAAGTATTTCATCCCTTCTACAGCAACCGGATATACCCCAATATAAAATGGCCGCGCCGCCATGTTGTTTAGCTCGGATTAATGGCGGCACATCCGTCGCGTGAAAAGAATAACGCTAATTAATCAAAAGACTTCTTCGCTGATTTCCATGGAGATTTCCATCGGACCACCCGCCAAGTTTACTTACTAATGGCTGCTTTTGTGTAAGAACAATTTGTGAATTGAATTTTTGTTTGCCGTCTCGTATTACGTTTTTATTATAGACCTCCCCCGGTTCGCTGTTTGTAATCCCTCAGTGATTAATGTTTGCTCGGTCGGTAAAATTGGCTTCGAGTTCTACTTAAGCCTTTTTAAATTTCGATCTCGAAATTAAATGTTGTCATCATCAAAAATAATATTGTAGTATATAGAAGTTGTCTAAAATAAAACTGTTTTACATATTGCTTCATTACTCAGGTAGGCAAAATCCCAGAAAAGTAGTTTCAGTAAACAAAACTGAAACAACTTTTAGTAATATTACTGAAAACCACCGGGCCCTCATAAATTCTCTATGATTTATATAAATGTCTAAAGTTACCACAAGGAGCGAGAATATTGCTTTCTTACCTTGCATATACTGGCAACTTACATCTTGAGCAATGCTTTTATTAATAAAACATGAAGATTTATGCAGCCAAGTTTTTAATATTTATAGCTTGGCAATAAATTGTTGGCGACGACTCGGAGGGATAGGGTTTATTATTTCCTCGTTGGGGTGGCTGTAAGAATCAACAAGTAGGAAAGGATTATTACTTGCTTTTATTGTTATGGTCGAGTTTCAATTTTGGATGAAATCTTTTTGAATAATCTACTCTTGTATTTTAAAAGTTTATGTTTTGATGAATAAAAATTAAAGTTTGATTACCACGGCACAAGATATAGGTTCGATTACCATACAATACATGTCATATACTTAAAAAATGTTGTTCTTATGTTATTCACATGTTAAAACTGTTATAATCTTAAAGATGGATGGAAGGATCTATAATATATGTCACATCGAATATAATATATGTATACCTATGTCATCTTTTCATTCAGACCACCGTAACTTGTATCCTTCTCCAAGTTGATTATACCCAACTAAAACTATGCATACCCTCGAAACATAAATCTTACGTCATATGTCAAACATCTTGGACGCCGTGGGCACTTAGAAATTTATCTAAGGACGGTACCATTACATTAATATCCTTAGACGTCTGCCACTGACTTACAATCACGTTATTAGCCGTAGACAAAGGAGGGGGTGGGGGGTGGGATAAAGGGGAGGGAGGACGGATTAAGATTTACTCGGCATATTTGAAGATGAGATTTGAAGGCATTTGGGATTGTCATAGCTCCTCCATTGTTTGAATGTGCGGCTAATTTTGCTAAAAGACGGATTTCTGTTCTGTGAATTGAATTTGACAGCTCTTTTTGTAGTATTATGCAAAAATCTGCAACAAATTTATCTACTAACGGTTTTATAAATGTTTATTCTGGGTAGGAACAACATATCCAGATATTTTTCAGTATTTTTTTACAATCTCAATATTGAAACATGTAGGACTGTAGGTATCTAGAATTTTTACGGTTTTATGCATAGTAAACTGTGCTTTAAACTAAGCATATTTTTCAGTTAGATAGTTAAATCTGGCTACGAAATATTATTAAAAAGTATAAAGTGCTACGGTGCTACGATAGTGCTACGGAAGCGTAGCAGCGCCTTACCTCGATCGTATCTTATCTTGCAATATTATACAGGATTCTATATATATCTCTTCTTTATAAATACATACATTATTTTTCTATTACATTTTATTTCGTACCGTTTCTTACCGTCTCTAAATTCATTTCGATATCTTGTGACATGATTATTGTTTAATATAAAATAGGTTTTGATTGAAACTGTGATAAAAATTAAATTCTATATTTTATATAACAAGGTTATTAGAATATTCATTTAAAAATACGATAATAAATAAACGTTACTTTGTACTTATCATCGATTTAAAAGCACTGTTACCGTCCACAAAAGCAATTCTACAAACTTGTAATTTTAATAAAAGTAACAACAACAACAGAAATATATTTCAATACCTTTTTTAAATTAAAATATTCTCAACAACATTAAACTGAGGAAATCGTCCCCATCTCGCTCGATTCACAACCCGCGGGTATAAAGGAGACTACCCACTGTCACTCATTATGTTTATTGTCCCACGGCACGGCAGCGGGCTCTCGTTATATGAAAAGGTAGAGTGTGTAGGATACGTTACGTTGTTACAATTGGATAGCTCCTTTTTTCGCCATTTGGGTGTTTCTTTTTTTATTTGAATTCTAAATATTTGTTGATAAAGATCTAGAAGTAGGTATATTCTTTATTTAATGATAATAATATAAATTGTAATTTTTTTTGTACAATTAATCGTTACGATCTTGTGGTATCGAGTATCAAACACATTAGAATTGATTTCGTTCTCAAATAGAAGCGTACAATAATATCATCTCTATAAATTGACTTCTTCTCAATCTAAATCGAGTATTTAAAGCTACAATACTGAAGCTGTTAAAGCTTACATACATAACTTTATATCTAGTCCAGATAAAGTCAGTCCGGTGAAGCTTTCGTCCACCGTCGCGTCGCGTCATCCGGCTCCAGTAAACAATAAAGCTTTCAGTCTGTTTCCCGCACTTCCCGCACCTCCCGCACCCCCCGCACGTCCCGCACCTCCATTGTCATAGGATCTGCCGGGAATCATTGTAAATGCAACGGTTTTAGCGTTCCGTACCATCCAGAATGGACGTCTGTTAATGAGAAAAAAATGTTTCAGTATGTTTTTTTAGATTGGCAAGCTTATTTGACTACTAGCGCCAGTAGTGTTCATCATCAGCTGCTTTAATAAGTACCTACTTCACCTGTCAGCAAGCATATGGTAATTAAGATAAATTTTGGAGACGTTTTGAAAATCGCCATGTTAAATGAAGTCGTTTAAAAATCTGTTATTCTGTAAACTTAAGATGTTTTTTTTAGAAACTGATACCTAGTTTAAAGTAGATGTCTATTTCGTACAGTCTATTTAGCCGAGAGCACATGTACCTACTCATACTTGATATGTTTCGGTTTAAGGAGTCTAAGACACTATACCTAAGAAACTTATCAATACATTCATCCCTTAGTGTCCACAAATTATTGGCTAAGTCCCTGTCCAACCAATCATCAGGTAGACTTATTAATTAATGTAGATAACAGAACATCTTCGTTGTCCCAGAATGATAAAATATACGTATATTAAATAGTAATATAAATTTTATTGTTTTGACAAAGGCTTACATACCCCACACACGTTTCATGAAGCTAGTAGAGTCGCTCGAGTCGGGATAAGTCCCCCAAAAGCAAACTAAGACTCAATTTCGTTCTCACTGTGTTTGCTCATTAGATTTGCCAGATTCATTCCGCAGACGGTCGCGAATTCACTATGTAACTGAGAACAGACTTGTATAGATTTGGATACTTATATGAAGTATAATTAGGTATATGACCATTCAAAAAGGAATGATGACTGAAATTACGGCTGACAGGGAGGAAGGGAAGAAAAACACATGTTGTACCGACCTACTAAAACCGTAATATGTCCTCATACATTTGCTTAAGATAACATATAGATAGGTGCAATGATATTTTCCATAAAAAACAGCAAACATTTTCCGTAAAATCTCATTCAGTCTAGAAATATTTGATACCTATACAGACTATCTTAATTTAATAACATTACTTTCTTGTGCATAAGCCCCTTTACCTAATCTTAACCAATGTATTAGAATATAGGCCATTAAAACTCCGTCATACGTATTCAAATTTCAACGCACATTGCCCCAATTTTTATCCCCAATCTGTTACCGATTTTCGCGTACATTTTTCAGTATCAATGTTCGTATTCCATCGTCACTCGGGGAATATCGTGTTCCGACAACGAACACGCAAACCCACTCACGGCGTATTTAAATACGCGCACATCACTCGAGTGGCGACACTGTATCGACACGCGACGTGATCGAATCGTAATAGGATATGTTGTGTGTTTGAATTTAGATACAGTTTTATAAAGTGCTGTGAAATGTATGTTTTTTGTAGGTGTTATTTATATAGATTATTTTTAGGTGTTTCGGCATTTATTGGTATAATATACGGCAATGATATCGTCGTAGTTTTAGCACATATTTTTAAATGGTACTTGATTATTAATAAGCATTCAAAATCATAGCTCGGTAGTAAGATAGTAGTAATGGTACGGAAAATAGCTACGGTGTATTCCAGCTATACCAATTGTGGCTTCATGTGCTTAACACATTCAAGCACATGGATACACACTATAGTATAATCCTCACACACAAAGGTATGTAAAGTAAATAAAACAACTTTATCTCATCAAAGTACCTTTAGTGAACTGAAATACAATCATGCTCAGTAGCTCGGCTACGTTGTCTACGGCGTAGCATCGTAGCTTTGTCGTAGCACGTATAGTACCTTTATTGCCTACGATACAAAGAAAGCGCGCTACGAGGCACTGAATAAAGAGTTCTTCATGTAGGAAAATTGTTTTGAAATTTTTGAATGGACGAGGCATTTGGAATATTTAAAATTTGTTAGTAGAATGTTTTATGGGTTATAAAGTAACATGTCCTACTCAAAGCTTAGTATCTATCAATCTTAATACAGTAATGAAACTAAATTGTACAGGTTTTGGTAAATATTTACAGAGTATATGTAGACGAGATATTTTGCCTGCATACAAAGTTTATTTGGATGTTTTATTCTAAAGTAACATTTTCGTATATAATTGTTTTTTTGTTACTGTTTTTCTGAAATCTATACTAATATTAGAATGTACTTTAAATTGTAAAACATTGTAATCCATTTCTTTGTGATGTTAAATAAAAATATGACTGTTGGCAAAATTCTCCTTATCCGGTTTGCTAGAGTGTTCGTAACTCCATGGCTAGTGCTTTGACGGAATGTAAACGACAGTATGGCATTGTGTAGCGATACGATAACGCTTTTATTATTATTACGCTGCGCTGACGCTGAGGGAGCGAATAAAAAGACTGCTCCAATGATAATATTTGACAGTATTACGGTAAAAGGTAAAATATCGCGAGGTAAAATATATGGGACGATATGTACGTAGGCAGATTTTTTTCTGATAGCAGATTATATAATATGATTTACCTAAATATAGAATGGCCAGATACAAAAATTAATGTTATGTGTGGAGACGAACCCACGACCGGCGACTTAAAAGACGCATTGTCTTCGCTACGTCAAGTCTACGTTATATTAAGTGTTAATATAATATGATTTAGACCTAAATATATAATTACCAGACAATGTTTGTTTTATGTTGGATTTGAACCCACGACCGACTTCAAAAGCTTGTAACCGTAAGTCTACATAAATACGAAATTAGTGTTCCACACCTTGTTTATTTTCTTCATAATTACGTAAAACCACACACTGGTTCTTAAATAAGGCTTAAGACAACTTAAGGCTCTGATTAATTAAGGGGAAGACGCCGTCTCTTTAATACAAAGTACATACAATTAAGGTGTTTGGGGGAGTATGTTATTATAACAATTAGTTACACATTAATAGGCTTCTTTAATGACAACGTGTGAAGGATAGCATTGATCTAAGTACACTAATATTGTAAAGAGGAATGGTTTTGTTTGTCTGTACTGATAAGGTTCGTAAACTACTGGACCGATCTAGATAATTATTTCAACAATAGAAAGCTACACTATCTGGGCGTAACATAGACTATATATTATCCTTACTAGTTGATATCGCACGGCTCTGCTCGTATTCTGGTATTAAAAGTTGCCGTTTGTTTGATTTCGTGACGTGCGATGAATTGTCGACTCTATGCTTGTTTAATGTTTAATACAATATTATTTATTGAGAAAACTTACTAAGAAGACATATACATTCAGACAAACATACATATTCTTCAGAGAGTGGATAAGTATGATTCTGGTCGTGCAAATAAGTATATCACTTAAAAATGCTTAAATTAATTTTAGGTAGGTACGTATTTGTGTAAAAACATTCACGTCGTTAATATACCAGGGACACCAAAAAATTCCCTCAAACGAGATACAATCGTTCATTCAAGCGTCATTACATTCACTCATTCGTTCCTTTCGTACATTCATTGCATAGCCATCGTTATCGGGAGATGGATCTGGTTAGGAAATTGGCAACATTCAGCTTTCTGGCTGAGTTGGTCGCTTGATTAGTGGACCGTGGTTCCGGGTTCGATTATTGCCTGGTGCATTGTGTTTTGTTGCTTCTATTGTCTCACTATGACTTTGAACAAAGCGTTTAATACATATCTTAGATTAGAAGTGGTTATTTTATTATGAGAAGAAGATATTGTGTTATGGAAACTAGATATTTATACTTGTGTGGTAACTGAGATCTAGACATAAAACAAACAGACAAATTTATAATGCAGTTTGCAATTTGTCATTGGTGGGAGTTGAACCGCCGACGGTGTAACTGTCAGATTAACTAACAGACTGCATATAGACCTACCTATTTAGGTAATAATTATTTTTGCGTAAATATTTTTTGTCTCATCTCCCTCGAAATTGAAGCAGTGCTTTAAATCTGTTTTTTTTTTCAATATGTACAATATTTGTTTTAAAATATCAAAGTCTAGTGTACAGCTACAGTTCCAATAAAAGCATCTGCATGTCACTCAAACAGGAGCGCTGGCGAATTTTCCATCAAAAAAGCTGTAAGCTCGTTCTCTAATAAAAAGCGGACGTGCCCGCAATGTTTACATAGCCGTATTGGGCTTTACGTGAAAAAACTAGGTTTTATTTGACATAGATTTATAGGTACCCTATATACCCTACCTAGTATGAATGCAAACTTTTCCGGCTGAATTTTATTCCAACTTTACGATGTATGTAATAGAAATATTAACGTTTTTAGGTTGCATTTTGTTACTACTTGTTCTAAGGGTTAATAAATAAAAGATGGCTGACTGGTTGGTTTGTTTTTTCAATGGATTCGATTCCTATTTAGGACAAACATTCTAGTGCATGAAGAATGAACATGACTGTTTGACCGCTACTGGGTGTAAGTAGGTAAATAAATCTATATACTTAATACATAGGTACTGTAACTTATCAGCTATTTGGCTACCATACTAAAAGATCCACTTAGATTGGCCAAATATAAATGTTCCCGGATAAATATCACCACGAATTACTTACGAACATCATATTGAAATAAAATTATACTTCAACGGAGCGCAATAAATCATACCTTACGGACCGTGAGTAGACACTCGGTTGGATAATCTGGTACGTTTTAAAGCCGTCATCGGCTTAGCATCCCCCCCCTGGCTCCTCCCCTCCTCTCCCCCGCCGGCGGCACTTCACGTGCGTTTTGACGCGATTATCATACCTCGACGGTATCTGAGCGCAATATTGTTTGTGAGGGGTCGGATTTATGCTGTCTAGTTGGATGCGGCAAGGTCCTCCGGTGAAAAATATGGTGGATACACTGTTTGAATACGGATATGTATAGAAATAATAGGTAGGTATATTGCATATGATATATGTAAAGGGTTTACAATATGCGATACGTACCTACCTATCTAATGATTGGGCTTTATCTACTTGATTTCACCAGGTCTCTCACAAAGCAGGTCTGCAATGTACTGTATGCCATCTAAGCATTGTAATATACCTACTTACTAAGGAATATTTGTGACTGAAAAAAAAATTATGATTAGGTATTATTTATTTATTGATTGTGTCATAATACCTAATAATATATTTCGAATACATAAGCTACAAGGCTTTTATGGTTTGAAAGTTATAGGATTCAAAAAATAAGATCTGTAAATGTTATTAAATTGTCGCATCCAACAATTAGCGCCTCCACAGTTCTCTTTTACCACCCCACGGCAGCCGCCGACGCGGTTTTTGAATCTGCTTCCTTTGTGACGGTTTTAATATGGAAATTAACGTTCGCCGCCGCGTGCCGAGGCGCACCTACCAAACCATATTATTTACCATTTAATAATTCAATTATTCATATGAATAAAGTTGAAATTGCAAAAGCTTTTATTTTATAGGTTGTAAATAAAGTCGCTAAAATACAACGTTTTTTGCCAACATCGGTTTTGAGCCACCTAATAGTATTTTGTTATAAATGAATAAAATAAACAAGATTCTTTACTATGACTTAACATAAATTTTATACGTTTAAAAATTAAACATAAACAATTTACCCATAAATTATTTATCTAGCTATAGATAATAATCATTAGTACCTTTTTACATCAAAGGTTGAAGTGCATCTTTTATTTTTCGAAAATATACAATAATTCCAATTAGCACCCTAATTGGAAACAAATAACATCGATATCGATATAATTATGACATACTTTTTGAAACAAGTGCTTTTATGACAACATGCTATACATATACTCTATACCTACCTAGTAGTGTGGTGTGCGGCGCGAGGGTGGCAGGCACGAGGCACCAAGCCCGTCATGTTTGCCCATCGTCGCGTACGTAAGATTCCATCCCGGCTTCACGCTCCGTATCAACTGTTTGAATAGAGATACGCCACTCTGAATTTATTGTGAACAGCCGCTCCCGCCCGCCAGTCCCGCCACCCACTCGTTTATTGTCACACAAATCCGATGTATCGCTTTCACTTCAAACTCGGTGATATGTTAATGTGTCATTTAATTCCATCACCGGGGGATCCTCTGGTTATGTGTGCGTGTGTCTTTTGATGTACATTCAATATATTTGATGTTTAATTATCATATCTTTTGTAATTTTATAACTAGCATTTCTATGTTGAGTTAATATCGTGGTCATGGGAACGCGAAAAAAAAGCATAAGTATCCAACAACAAATAAACTACCCAGAAATATTCAGTATTAAAAGGAAAAAAAATCTAACCAAATCCGAAGCGGGGTATCCGAATGCGGATGTATCGGCGTCATTCGAATATTGGCAATAAAACAGCGATGAGCTGAAAAATCGATGTCGACAGACGAACCGACACTGCAGAATATATCACATCACTATGCGCACATATCTTGTGTATAAATCTACTTTTATTTTGAATTCAAAAATAGAACGAATCCAGACCTTTTGGATAATAAATTGAACTCATACCTACTCGGAGTTCCATGGAATAACTTGATAACATCAAAATTAATTAACTATCAAATGTCCGGAGTACTGATTCTAAACTAATCAGAGCTAAGTACCTACTTTGTAAATACAAACTTATATAAGTATATATTTACATACAGACACAGAACAAACATTTTCCACGTAAGTACCTACGACAGAATTTCACTGGTCCAAATAATATGAATTTATAAGATGCATCTATGTACTTGTTAAATCTAGGTTAACAATTCAAGCAAGTTTTATACAGTAACAATAAAACTTTATATTTTCCATAACGATATCCTCGCTCGTCTATCTCGCGATGTTACATAATAAAATCCCATCTCTGTTGAGTACAAGTGCAGTACTTAGGCATAATGGCGTCAGACGCATTGTTCGCGGACGGAGAGCCCGCGATAATCACCGGCCGAGTGTCTCTCGTAGTACCCTGCATCTTACACGGGGCGGGACGACTAGGAGACGAGACGACCACGGGACGGCGTCATCTGTTTTATTATTAAACTTGCTTAACTTCGTCTACGTCGCATCTTCCCTGCATTAGTAAGAATAATCATTGAGCTCAGCTCCTATTGGTGGTAGATTAGATATCTAAGTTAAAAATCATATCGATGGATATATGCACGCACAAGTACCTAAACAGTCGCCCCTTCTTACATTCAAGACATAAGTTAGGTGTTAGGGCGCTAGTATCTCAGACGAAGTTTTAGGGCTATGTACTTCTTTAAATACATTATTGTTTTAACTAAAACTGACTTAGGTAAAATAATGTGTCATCCTTTAATACCCAAAGGTGTAAATGTCTCCAACCACCCCATTCACTTTTGCATCCCATCTCGTTCACACTGATATACCGATTCCCCTGAGGGTTGATGCTCGCTCATTTACAGATTGATTCCGATTGTGACGACATGAATATTTTGTTGCAGGAAATGAGTTCGGTGCAAGAAGAGAAACCCCCTACGGACAACCCGCAGAAAACTCACGTGCGAGAGTTGCGGAACACTGAACTGGTATCAAGACTTTTAGCAGCTACGCCGCCCTACCTCTACAGCGCTTTACCGATGCAACCTCATGCATTCTTCTTCAGCGAAATGCTCAGATCATTCGTTAACGCTAGACACGGATGCAGGCCACCACACTACCATCGCCGCTTTAAGCGCAGAACGCACAAATACTTCGCTGAAAACGAAAACGATTGGAGACGCGAATGGCCCAAACAAGAAGAGGAAAAGAAAGAGCCAGAGACGCGACCAGAGGTTCCTTTAGAATTGACCGTAGAAAAGCATTCCAGAATCCGCGAGCCATCGCCACGGAGGTCACCGAAAGTAGAGCAGACTAAGTCGTGTGGCAGCCCTAGCCCACCGAGCCGGCAGTCATCGTTTGTTGACGTCGGTACAGAAGAGCTTCCTAAACCTTCGCCATGTGTTGGGAGAACTCCACCAGAAACTTCTGTACCCCAATCAAATCTCATCCTTCCACCGCCCCCTCCTATGTGGTATCCACCACTTTACAATCCTCAATTCGGAGTTGACCCTCTTAATTTTTTTATTGACTTGCGTGTATCAGGACATATTTATGATAGGAAGCGTGCTCTGGGCGAAGGTGTTGATGCAAATGTCAACCAGGAAGTACGACCAGAAGAACCTGGGTTGGACAAGCGTTTGGGGAGAGATTTGGCTCATCGTCCTCGGCATGTGTCGGCATTCTCCGTACCAGTTCGTTCGGGGAACATAGCTGTAGATGGGCCGAGCAAGTATTTCGACACCAGCTCAAATGGGTCTACCGGTCAAATTAATGGCACTTCGTACATAATGAGGAACCTTAAGAGCGTGTATGAGAATCTCCACTCGTCTCGAGACGTTAAAGATTCCAAGCTAAGCACCGATGAAGATACTAAAGCAGAATCGTCAGATATAGAGGATGACATAATAGATTAAGTAAAATATACTTCGAAATTTATGAATTTGTTTGATCTCTTAAAAAAAAACCTTCTGATCCGTCTTGGGTGTCACTGCGGTCGAATATCCATCCCTACTGAAAGAAAAAGTATGGAATATCTAAAAATCTAATTGATTTAAATTTTGAGCTGATTGCATAGTTAAAGTTATTCATATTATTAAGATATATCCATGCATACACCACTTAAATATTAACATGAAGATAGTACCTAAGTGCTATGATCTCTTTAGACATAATTAACCTGAAGATATTATTTATATACCTACCTATCAATATAAGTTATAGCTAGGTACCGACATGATAAATATAAGTTAAAAACCTACGTTCCAATAATAATTACTTACCTATTACTAAACCCATAAAAAAATATAAAATAATGTATTAAGTAGATGGAATGGATGCTATCTACTAATTATCATAAAATATATGATTGTATATTTAGAAATATTTAAATCTAATTAATAAATGTATAAATTGTTATTAAATTATATTTCGAGTGCACATGTGTGTGTACCTATTTATCGACGATGTATCTCAATTTCTAGTCTGTAAATATTAAACAATTAAATTTAATGTAATTATTTTTTTTCTCTATTTCGATGTACCTACCTATCTATACCTAACTATCTACTAATTAAACGTTAATAATAAACAATCATATTTTATTTGATATCTCCTTGATACGTAACCTACCTACCTATCATATCGAACCTACCTAGGTACTCCAGAAAACAATTATTAAAACAGGCCGCCCAGAGCGTATTTTTCAACATTATAAGTGCTCAATTTCAACTATGGTAAATGACCCAATGGTGGCCAGTTTAAGAAAAAAAAAACAGGTTTTTGTGAAATATTACCAAAATTGTGAAAGTTTCAGCACTGAATATAGTGAAACTGTAAAGTCCAGTCCTTATTTAATATTTGTAATGTGTTGCGCGTGAGATACGGCAAAGCTGGATTCAATTAATTTAACAAATAAAAGTTGTAGTTTTGTGACCCAGTCTTGGACAGGGAAAATTCATTAATGGATACCCCAGTCTTAGTCTAAGTTTATCTTTATTTTATGGTTAACACATGAAACAAAACTAATTTTGATTTTAATTAAGCAATACTATTTTACAAGTGAAACTTTCTGCTCACCGCCTTAACGATTTCCTTAAGAAAAGCCGTCGTTGACAATTTCAAATCACCTTACACTTTTTATTCGCGCAAATTTGTACATGTAACTGACTGAATTCAATAAAACGTTAAACTTAGATAGTTCAATGTCTAAAGTCTATGTCACAGTGATCCTAATGTAAAAACATTCACTCATGTCCGAATTCTAGATGTTTCTTTTAATTTTTGGCCATTACTGGTACCGTGGCCACCACTGGTACACTTACGATAACTACCTATCGACGATGTATCTCAATTTCTAGTCTGTAAATATTAAACAATTAAATTGAATGGTAATTTAATGTAATTTTTTTTTCTCTATTTCGATGTACCTACCTATCTATACCTAACTATCTACTAATTAAACGTTAATAATAAATAATCATATTTTATTTGATATCTCCCTGATACGTAACCTACCTACCTATCATACCGAACCTACCTACTCCAGAAAACAATTATTAAAACAGGCCGCCTAGAGTGTATTTTTTAACATTAAAAGTGCTCAATTTCAACTGCGACATAACTGCCCATTTTTAAAAACAGGCTAAAATGAATCAGAAGAGATATTAATCAAAAGTATTTTTTAGTATGTTTTCTAAGATGAAATCCTACAAACATTGATAGGTATCTACAATCTACATCTAACGTACAACTTGTGAAGTTTGATAATGTATGATACTAAAATTATTTACATCTCATACCTACCTAGTTTATTTTCATTAATTCAAGGTCTCATTGTATTTTTTTGCAGCATACCTTCATGGCTAGTTGCTCATTATGACATGAGATGTCACTACTGTCTTCTATAAACCATTAATCTGTTAGTATGGGATATCAAGAGATGTTTTTAATTCTAGTCTATTCAATTATTTTTAAATCGAACTATGCCATTTCTAAGTTTTTTCGTTTAATTTTTTTTTCATAATAAATGGTTTTTTTTTCATAAATTATCTTTGACTTTGACATTCGTATTTTGATAATGTTGTCATACATAAAAAGTATCGCTGGTGTGAAGTTTTTATTTCACATTTACAAATATAAATACTGCAATAAACTAAAGTTTTCCTTTCGTTAATATCAAACGTTACTACATATTTGAAAATATTCAATAAAGTTGCATTGTTTTGAGTATATTGCAATCTAAAAAAATATCTTACTGATCTGTGACCGTAATAATATTTTTCTTTGTGGCAACCTCAGTCACCACGCGATTTTGAGTCTCTTTGAAATTTCGTCGAATTTCTCGAAGAAATTATTTGATTCACGAATAAATTCGCATATAAAACTGCAAATATGTACGGCCAACAACCAATCCTAGTTCTGAGTAAGTAAAATGCATTTCAAGCTACGTACAATTACGTTAAAAAAATACCTTTATTCCAACAGTGATTCACTATTTCAGGCCAAAATACAAAACGTGACTCCGGCCGGAAAGTTCAGATTGAGAATATTAGTGCTGGAAAGGTGATTATTAGTTAAAAACGTGATTTAAAGTTAATTTTCACCATGTATATTCGATATAACTGTTAAAATTATGTATGTTGTGTTTATTTTAGACAATAGCCGACGTTATTCGAACATGCCTCGGACCTCAGGCTATGTTGAAAATGCTCATGGACCCGATGGGCGGGATAGTGATGACCAACGACGGCAATGCCATCCTCAGAGAAATCACCGTGCAGCACCCAGCGGCTAAAACCATGATTGAAATTGCGAGAACACAAGATGAAGAGGTTAGAATTTTAACTATATTTATCAAGACATTTTGTTCTCCGTCATGTTATGTTGTCAGTATATAATTAAAAAGAAAATTTGTAAAAAAACCTATGAACAATAGATTAATTACTAATCTTATATTTCCTAAGTAACACCCACACAAAATTTACTAGTAATTTCTCACCAGACATTAAATTAGTTTTTATTTTATGTACCTAAATATTTTTCGGGAAAAAATCACAGGTTGGTGATGGTACCACTTCAGTCATAGTCCTAGCTGGTGAGATGTTGGCCGTAGCAGAACAGTTCCTGGCACAGAACATCCACCCAACAGTCATCATCAGGGAGTACAGGCAAGCACTTGAAGATGCTATCAAACTTCTGCAGGACAAGATATCTGTACCCATTGACATGAATGACAGAGATAAGCTGAAGGAAGTGGTGAGTTTTACAATAATTTGTATATATTTTTGTAAACTTAATGTTTCATCTTATATCTAATAACCATAATTCTCAAATATTCTATGAAGAAAATTTAGACATGTTAAATGACAGCAATGAGTACTAAGCACTCACTTTTTACTGCAGATAAATAAATAAATATCCAGGGACATTTTTCACACACGGCCAATCTGATTCCAAATTAAGCACCAAAGAAGCTTGTGTTATGGTAACCAGATTGCTGATATACTACATAGACTACTTTTAAATACATACTTATACAGATATTTACATCCAGACACAGGACAAAGAGATATATTCATGCATACAAATGTTTATGTTTATTGCAGATATTTGTCAACTGTCTATATAGAATGTGTTTAATATTTTTCATAATCATTTATAGTCTTTTTTAATGTAAGAGTCTGAACTAAACATATTTGATTGCTGTTTATGACATCAGAATTAATTCCTGCAATGGCTTGACTGATTTTTAATTATGAATTAATTTATCATTTGGCTTCAACAAAAGAAAACATGTAAAGTTTCTTATTACCTAAATTTTATCAGTCAAGGGCAGTTCATACCAGATACCAATATTTAGATTATCCCTTTCAGATCCGCTCCTGTGTTGGAACAAAGTACATTGGCCGTTGGGCTGACTTGGCTGTGGAAATTGCTCTGGATGCAGTAAACACTGTTACCATCAATGAGAACGGAAGAGTGGAGGTTGACATTAAAAAGTGAGAGTTTGTTAATCTACTAAAGATCTAAAGAAAATAGAAACACATAATGATCATCCTTCCTACAATTACATGTTTATCACATTATGTAATTGATTTTTCAGACCCTCATTCAAATTTGGGTTTGTTTGCTTATTTTGTGGGTGATTGTAACATATATGTCACAAGGGCATAGGTTTCATATTATTTCATATATTTACTTAATCAGCCCATAACTGCCCACTTTTGAGCATAGGTCTCCTTCTTTTTCCGCCACTTTACACGGTCCTGTGCCAATTTCATCCAATGGAAACAAGTACACACAGTAATACAAAGTACAAAAAAATATATATGTCGCAGTCGGATTGTATAATCCACGGCGGATTATACAATTGGACTGCGACATATACATCATGTCAAATCACAGGTTCAAACAGACTACACAAAAAATATTTATAGTACAATTATTATTTCTAGCTATGCTAAAATCGAGAAGATCCCCGGTGGCACTATTGAAGAGTCCCGAGTCCTGAACGGAGTGATGTTCAACAAGGATGTGACTCACCCCAAGATGAAGAGGTTCATTGAGAACCCTCGCATCATTCTGCTTGACTGCCCACTCGAGTACAAGAAGGGAGAGAGCCAGACCAACATTGAGATTGTTGGGGAACAGGTACATATAGTTTTCTCTATAAACACAATAATAATAATGGGATAACCAAGCAAAACTAGTAAGAGAATGGTTATTCAGTGGAGGCTACTTGAATATTAATAAAACACCTTTCACGACTTGTTGCAACAGCATAGAATCTTATAATAAAAGACAGTAGAATCAGACAGCCGGTTGGCTTTGTGGTTAGTGACCCTGACTGGGTTGGAAGCCCACCCAGGACGAACATTTGTTTGCATGAATATGTCTCATTGTTCTCTGGATGTAATTATCCATATAAGTATGTATTTAAAAGTAGTATATGTAGTAAATCAGCTATCTGGTTACCATATTACAAGCTCTACTTAGCTTGGAACCAGACAGCCGTGCGTGAAAAATTACCCAGGATATTTATTTATTCTGTTATGATGTGTAGGACTTCACAAAACTGCTGCAACTCGAGGAGGAGCACGTCCAGCGCCAGTGCGAGGACATCATCGCTCTGAAGCCCGACATTGTGTTCACTGAGAAGGGAGTCTCCGACTTGGCACAGCACTACCTCGTCAAGGCTGGCATCACAGCTATTCGCAGGTTTGATCATTTTGAAACAAATATTTATTTATATGTCTCGACTGATTATGGAGGAATACTATGGGTTTTTTTAATGACCATATATAAATTATACTTATATTTGATAGTAGTTAAATAACCCATTTTCCCAGATATTGTTTTTGGATCATATTATTTAATAGCTTGTTTAAAATTTCTGTTCGCTTTTATATGACTACATTTAGTTGAAGGAATTTTCAGTAGCTCATAGATCAATATTTTATACAATAATCTGATTTAAAACATAGTTTTCAAATTGTGTGAAATTGTTTGTAAAACAAGCAATTCAGTGCCCAGTCTTCAATTATCTGATATGTTTTGAAAGTCTTTTTAATATAAAGACTCACTGTATTTAATGCTGAATATCATAGCTTTTAGCTTGCCGGCTCTTCTCAGCAAAAGCAACCTTCCGAATGGAGCATTAGAATCAATGTTTCATTAGTCATAAGGCTTTTTTGGAAGCTGCCTCCGCGCGGTTTTACCCGCGTAGTTCCCGTTCCCGTGGGAATACAGGGATAAAATATAGCCTATGTTACTCGGGGATAATGTAGCTTTCCAAAGGTGAAAGAATTTTTGAAATCGGTCCAGTAGTTTCGGAGCCTATTCATTACAAACAAATCTTTCCTCTTTATAATATTAGTATAGATATTTCATTTCATTTCATAGGCATAATGATATTTATTCTATTATATACATACTAACATATTATAAAATCTATTGTACTACAGACTCCGCAAGACGGACAATAATCGTCTGGCTCGCGCGTGTGGAGCGACCATAGTGAACCGCACCGAGGAGCTCCGCGAGAGCGACGTGGGCACGGGCGCCGGACGGTTCGAGGTCAAGAAGATGGGCGACGACTACTTCACCTTCGTCACTGAGTGTAACAACCCTAAGGTAGATACTTATTAGACCTCTATTCATATTTTTGACAATCAGGGTCTCTAACCACAGATCCCACAGACCACAGATCCCACAGACCACAGATCCCACAGACCACAGATCCCACGGACCACAGATCTGTGGTTAGTGACCCTGATTTTCAAGCTACTGAGAATAAATTAAAAAGCATTTTTTCATAATAGTGTGTGTGCATAAAGTTGTCTGCTTGTTCAGAATCTGGATATAAAATATCTAAGTATGATTATTGTAGTATGTATTATATCAGATTTCTGGTTACTATAGTTTTTATTTTTGATGCGACTAGAAATTGTTAGCCTCTGATGGCTGTTACACCCTTATGCGTACAATGTTACTATAGTACAGGCACTGCTACTAATGTTACTACTAGTTTGGTGTCAGGCTGTTTGTTATAATGTCCAAGGGTTTTAATAAGTTAAAGACACATGATAATATATTATATTACTTTTAACATATTGTATTCACAATTTACAGGCATGCACAATCTTACTACGCGGAGCATCAAAGGATATTTTGAATGAAATTGAGAGGAACTTACAAGATGCTTTACACGTCGCCAAGAATTTGGTAGGTTTATAATACCATTTAAGTACCTTTATTAAATTGGATTGAATATATCTGAAATTGACATAACTGTCTAAGGATTTGTTTTACTTAGCAACCAACCGGTAGTGTTGAATGTTTATCACTTTGGTCTTTAAATATTTATTTTCATAGTAAATTCACAATGTCTGTATTAACCATAGTTTTGTAAAATAAAGTAAACTTCTCCTCACCTAAAACGTCTAACATCTATGTATCAAAAAGAGGCAAATCTATTTCCTTATAATTTATTTTTGTATAACTATGGCTTTTGAAGCCGTGGTGGCTCAGTTGGGAACGCACCGACTCACGATCATGCCCGTACCTCTGAGTTTATAAAAACTTACGTACGGATTCACACCACTGGCTTTCGGTGAAGGAAAATATCGTGAGGAAACCTGCATGCCTGTCACAGTTAAAGGCATGTGAAGTCCGCCAATCCGCACTAGGCCCGCGTGGTGGACTATGGCCTAAACCCCCTCGATGTTAGGGGAGGCTTGAGCTCCTCGGTGGAGACGTATATGAGCTGTTGATGGTGGTGGTGGTGGTGGATGGCTTTTTTGGCTGAAATAAAGACATTACTTTAATGATTTTTATAAAGGAGCTTTTTAAATATATAATAGTGATTGTGTATGTTTGTGTGTAGGTGCTGAACCCCCGCCTAGTGGCAGGCGGCGGCGCGGTGGAGATGGCCGTGTCGCAGGCGCTGGCCGGCAACGCGGCGCACAACACGCCCTACCGCGCCGTGGCACAGGCTCTCGGTAACACACGCATATATATACATAACATAAAGAAGTAAAACAGTTCAACATCTAGGTTATCTATGCTAGTACTTAACACATTCGTATAACATAGGAAAGAGAAGTTAAAATATTTAAAAAATTGGTTGCCTGTAAAGTCGGTATACGGGCGAAAGTTTTACGTGACAATGACTTTGAGTGGTAAAATAATTTTAATGTGAATATTCATTCGTATAGTAGGAAGAAGGATGAAATAATAGTAACAATTTAAAACATAACGTGACGTTACGTGAGCGGAGCGTAACGCAGTTTCTTGAAGTGTCACCCGGCAAACCAATTTATAAGACGTTGTCACGTCAAAATCTAGGGATAGTACTGAAATTACACGAAATACTAAATACTACCAAAAGATATTCAATAAGATACAAATTTTCGATTTCATTTGGCTGTGAGTTCTCTAATGTTGATGCTATACGGGAAATAATAATTGTTCCTGCAAACAAAATTACTAATGGAATAAATGAAACATGGAATTCAGTTTTGGGTAACTAGTTCTAAATCAGATATAACAGTAAATCCAAATAAAAGTATTTTGGATAACTATGAACGCAGCTCGGTTTTTCTAACATGATGAATTCAAAATCTACACACAGTCTATTAACGCCATCTATTGGTAATAGTCCGAACAAACTATACCACTGTCGGCCTTATCCGTTTTCAAGTGCAA
The DNA here is from genome assembly GCA_905147785.2 of Thyatira batis. Classification (NCBI taxonomy): domain Eukaryota; kingdom Metazoa; phylum Arthropoda; class Insecta; order Lepidoptera; family Drepanidae; genus Thyatira; species Thyatira batis. The sequence continues at coordinate 3,164,437 of LR990502.1, forward strand.
TAGTTCAAGGCTATGATTTGAACCTGAGGTAAATTCAGTAGCATATTAAATAATTTTATATAATATCTGTGTTAATTTAAAATTGTAAACTGTAACAGTTGAAATTACATATTTTGTATGTTAGCCACTTAGTTACTACTTGACTAGACCCATAATCTACTGTTTATTGAAAAATCCCTATAGGATCTAATAATTATGTATTTATTGAAATTATAAACGAATTTTGCCTTGCCGTTCGCGATCCCCCCTGCCATAGTACATTTTCAGCTTACTTTTTGACTACCATTATCGCACCAAAAAACAAAACTCATTATAATTATGTTAATCGTTTGTCCTGGATTGGATTCGAACCCACGACCGGCGGCTTGAGAGTTAGGGTTTCAAACCACAAAGCTGACATACGTACAATATTGTGTTTGCAGAGATAATTCCGCGTACACTGGCGCAGAACTGCGGAGCTAATACCATCCGTACTCTAACCGCCTTACGAGCTCGTCACGCGGCCGGCGGCGCGGGCGCAGGATCACACGCCGCAGGTATCGACGGCGAGTCCGGCGAGATCGTCGACATGGCCGTCAAGGGGATATGGGAACCGCTTGCCGTCAAACTGCAGGTACGTAATGCACATTTGGGGATGTTTGGTCGACTATAGAAATAATAAAGTAACCCAAAAAACGGAAGTAAAACAGCGAAGATAGTAGTAATAATAAAAAACGTGATGTAATGTTTATTTCATTTCCGCGCAACGACGGATAAAGGGATATACAAAAATACATATCGTCCCTTAACTTACAATACCGCATAAGTCATTTTTACCAACTTTACAGGAGACGAAAAAAACTGTTCATTTTAAATGCCCAACCGGCTTGCGCGCTGATACTACTTTTTGAATTAAAGCCTCTTATTTACTGTAATCTATATCGTGTGAGCTAAACTGCAAATTTTCGACATGAGCGGTGTTGTAAGCTAAAGGACGATTTGAGAACTCATGTTTGGTCGACTATGGAACTTTTTAACATGGAAATAATGAAGTAACCCAAAAAACGGAAGTAAAACCGCGAAGATAGTCGTAATAATAAAATAAACGTGATGTAACGTTTTTCTTTTCCTTGCAACGATATACAAAAAATACATATGTACTTTGTAAATTTATACCCAATAAAAAAGGATATGTTCATCCAAACTCATGTCGATACCACCGTAGCCACTAGATTGAAATCACCCCGACATTCTTGGGCTCAAAAATTTATTTCACAATCGATGTTAGTGTAGGCAGAATATTTAATTCACTATATAATTTAAATTTGTATGCAAATTTGATGTTAAGATCGTTGGTATACATATAAGGGTCATGGACATATAAGGGTTTAGTAGTGCGAAGTTTTATTTAATATCATATCTAATATATAAAATTCTAGCGTCGCGGTGTTTGTGGTAAAACTCCTCCGAAACGGCTTGACCGATTGTCATGAAATTTTGTATCCATATTCGGTAGGTCTGAGAATCGGACAACATCTATTTTTCATCCCCTTAAATGTTAAGGGTAATCCACCAAAAAAAATTTTTTTTTTCAATTTTTGATTTTTTTTTTTTTTTTTAATTTTTTTATGATACAGCATTAGTAAATACATATAACCCTGAATTTTCAACCCTTTACAATCAACCCCTATTTTACCATCGCGATTTTTATTTTATCTTCCGCCTTCACCGGTCGATTACCGATCAGCGATCAATCGATCAGTTATAATAAAAATAGTAGGTGGCGCTGGTGGGCAGAACGAAGTCTGCCGGGTCCGCTAGTAATTATATAATATAAATCTTTTATTAATGCGATAAATATGTTTCAGGTATACAAAACAGCAGTTGAAACAGCGATCTTGCTCCTCCGAATCGACGACATCGTCTCCGGCTCCAAGAAGCGAGGCGGCAACGAGCCCGCGGCGCCCTCTCAGATGGCCATGCAAGAATAAACCTTACTTTGTAGTTATTAATATTAAAATTGATATTGTAAGCTGGAACAAAATCTTTGCAAACTGAAGTCCTTTGATATTTCTAGCTTATACTTACAGGTCTTCGGCTCTAGTAACAAAATATGCACTGGCATTAGTAAGATTTTGTTCCCGAAAACGTCACCGTATTAAAACAAGCTTGGACGTATCTCGATGCTCGTACGTTGTTTATGAAAAGTATTTTTAAATGTGAAAATATTTCTGAGTAAAGGTCACAAACAAATGAAGAGATATGTTCTAATAATCGTTATTAGCACCTGCTTACTCGATACCAAAAAGAAGCCAGTATTTTTGCTAGTCGTTGGTGGAATTTATTAAGCTCTTTATGTTTATAAATCAGTGCATTTTATCTAGAAGCCTCATTCGAGCGCGGCGATTGTATACAATTTGTATTTCTTAAAAAGATTTTACATAAACAATAGACGATGGTTTCTGATACGAGCTCAGCTTTCGCGTAATTTTAGTGCTAATGATGCCTTATTTATGTCTATATTAAAACGTTCTGAAGGAACTCTTATTTTCAATGTAATACAGTACATTTTCGATTGTAACAAGTATGTTTATTTATATTACACGTTTCTTATAATCCTCACATGAGTTGCATTTAATTTTCATTTCGCTAATTTTAAAGTGAACAATAATAGTATTAAAGTTTTATAAATATATGTATATCTACTAATTAATTTTATTTGTTTTATTTTATTATATTAAGGCTACACAAAGCTGACACAAAGGATATATATTAAAGTAAGTACCTAATCTATAGGGATCATATTGGGAAAAAAGAAAATTAAAGGAAGGGTAAAAATAGGGGAGGGCTCAGTACTAAGGTATATAATATAACCAATATTAATTTCAAATGATTGAAAGGCATATGGTATTTTGTTCGAAGGTCAAAATTACATACATTTCGTCAAATAGTTTAAAATTTAGTATTATTATTATTTAACCAGTGATTGTGGTATGATTTTGCGACAGGCGACACGGCTACGCGTTCACATTGTTATACAAACGATATTTTTAATGGATACAGTTATTCGGAAACGTTTCCATTTGTTTAGTATTGAGTAGACTAACGTATTGAAATACATACCTAGTTTTCTATAGGATTTAGAATATTTAACGTATAAACTTAAGTAGCAATGTAGTAGGGAGCGGAACTAGCTGTGATCTATAGGGTCGTTTAATTATTCTGTGCTAAGGCTCAGCTATTTTATGTATCTTACTGACTTTCGCCCCACGTTTTACCCGCGTAGATACTTGATATTACTTTATGTAGCTTTTCATTGGTGAAATACTTTGATAAATTGGTTTAGTGGTTCAAGGTAACAAATAAACTCGTAAGCTTTTAGAATAATAAGTAGTTAGAATTAGGTTGTATTTTCCGGTTACCTTATGAAGAATGCATCACACTAATATTATAAATGCTAAAGTTTGTCAGTGTGTGTGTTTGTTACTTCTTCACGTCTAAACGACTGGAGGGATTTTAATAAAATTTGGTATGGAGTTAGCTGACACCCAGGATTAACACATAGGTTACTTTTTATTACGGGAAAATTGAAGATCCCCCGATCACCGGGGAGAGCCGCTAGTATAATACTTATAATATATTAGAGAAAATCATCTATATATCTTCTATCTATATATATAAAAATGAATTGCTGTTCGTTAGTCTCACAAAAACTCGAGAACTGTTGAACTGAGTATCTTTCCTTGGTCTTGAAATGTTCGTGGGGGTCCAGGGAAGGTTTCAAAGGTGAGAAATATGTAATAATTGCCGGGAAAACCCTAAAAACAGTTTGTTCTTTTTCCTATACAAACGTTTTCTAAATAAAATGAAGTATAGATTGGGGCAGTACGAAGTCTGCCGAGTCAGCTAGTTTGTTATAAATAAAAATATTATTTTCTTAGATCCACTTAAATCCAACTGCTTTTCACGAAACTTGGCAGAGATGGACTTGGGTATAGTTGTTACGATTCTGATTAGTTATTATTACCGTGACACCATAGATAGTGGACACGTGTATCGATTGTGTCCACAAACAATAAGGTCGTGGCGCGTGACGGGTGACCGGCGGGACTCCGAATAAACTCCATTGTGCTGGGAGCTGCTTGCCTGTGCGCTGCTCACTGAGGGATTATGTGCAGGTATGTTAATCTTACTAATTTTATAAATGCTAAAGTTTCCGAGAATGTATGTATGGATGTATGTTTGTCAGAACGGCTGAAGAGATCGCGATGAAATTTGGCACAGAGTTCAGTTCAGATACCCTGGAAATGTGAGAGAAACCGCGAAGAGGCATTAGTACCAAATACCTATTATTTTGGTCGAGGGTCTTCACTATTGAAACGACTATCTACTTATATTTATCAATCAACCTAGGTCATTGTTCTTAAAGTTGGTTGTGATGTATCTAAGACTGATATCCCTTGCCCGTTTTTGCAACATTTTTGATTGATGCTCCGCTCCTATTCGTCGTAGCGTGATGATATATAGCCTATATCCGCGATAAATTGGCTATCTAACACCGAAAAATTTCCCAATTCGGACCAGTAGCAATATATAGCAATTCCTGAGATTAGCTCGTTCAAGCAAACAAACTCTTGAGCTGTATATATACCTAAGTATAGATATTACGTTTGATTTTGCCATATTTTAAACGCAAAATGCATCTGGGTGAGATTGTTATATTTCATGAAAATACGAAGTATAAAAAGGAAAATTGTTCATTTGTTTGTTTGTAAAGAATAAATATTAGGCTTTATAACTACTGGACCGATCTGAATAATTCTTTCACCAATAGAAAGCTACATTATCAGCGAGAAACATTGATTATATTTTATCCCCGTATTCCTACGGGAACTAAGCGGGTCACAGTGGCGGCAGCTAGTAAGCAATACAACAAAACTTATATTAAGTATTTGAATAAATACATACTTATTATGAAATACTATTCGATTAGTCTGTGGCGAAGGCCTTCCTTCGATCTTAAGATTCTTAAGTGAAGGTTCGGTTCGTAAGGACTGATATCTATCAGTAACAAAATAGTATACTTAGTGCTGTTAGATGAGATTTATTAATGAAAATAGGAACTATCGAACGTTTTGAAGGATTTTGATCCATAACACGAATTGGGAAGTAAATATATTGCAGTGATTGTAGCGCATAATGTTTTAAGCGATTTTTTTCGTTTAATGAAGTTTTTCGGTCTTAGTTAATTGTACTTGGTAGATTCTTTATATCTTTTTAAATACCTACGTATATAGTTTGTTTATGAACGTTTACCTAAGCTTTTACCGTCAGGTAAATAAACACGCTATGCAATGCTCCATAGCACCTGCCATTAATTAACAAAGCACATGATACTTGTTGCAAATCCGAGTAAATAATTAAACCTAAAATTCACGACACTGGCTAGTTCCATCGTCTAATTCGTTTTGTATTTTAAACGCTAAATAGGCATTTTGCATTTTAAATATACGTATCTATTTGCAATAAATCGCATCTCTAAAAAACGTCAACCATTTTTGTTATTGTTTTACTTATAGGCACATAATATTGTATAAGTAAGTACATACTTAGGTACTTATTCTCATTATAGTTTAAGGGCTAAGTACTAAACCCGCCTCACCTGTACCGTAAGTGGGTCACTATTCACCATTCAACCTTCAATAGGGCATTATCAAGCCATTGGACTATGGGATAGCGGTATAAATATAAATAGTCGATTGTCAATAGTGAGGTGCCGGTATGTGGACCGAAACGGACGTCGAATTGTTTGTCACACACTAACGCCTTGTTTGTGCCGTGGGAAATTCGGGGGTCAATCACTATTAGTCCTTTTCTGTTTACCGAATAATTTAATAGATTTTATGTCAAGTTGATTAATGTGGATAATTAATAAATGTAAAATAAAATATATTTCCCGCCAAATGTTGACAGTTCTTTTACTTCAATTAAAATAGAAAAATGTTGTGTAGATTAAATTTTAAGCATAAATACCTAATGTTAAATTTAAAAAAATTTAGTTGAATGATTGACAAATAAATTTCGATACATTAAAAGCGCCTACGTAGAGCCAACAATCACATAGCTAGTTGATTTCATGAAATAAGTATTAAAACAATATTTTAATAAAGTCAGATTGCTACGTATAGGTCGGATCGCATTAAGTAGGAACTATTTTATCATTTTTTGAGTCGTTTGTTCGGGAATGGTTTCATACTACTGTCTGGTGAGTATAATGTGGGTTGGGGTGCGATGGCAAGTTTAAACTTCAAATAATTACCCCATAGACTAAATGTAATTTTACTATATTTTGTTAGAATGTAATATTATTTGAATAATGTGAATGCAAAAAGCCAACGGCACGTGGTGTTCCCAGGCGGTCACCCATCCAAGTACTGACCACGCCCGACGTTGCTTAACTTCGGTGATCGGACGAGAACCGGTGTTTTCAACGTGGTATGGACGTTGGCGACGGTTAATCTCAATTTTGTCTACACAATACAACAACTACCTACGATGTATGCACATACTTTAAAAGGCTGTAATCTGTGCATTTAGCCTGGAATTTAAATATTAGTAGATAGCGCTGAGCATTGAAAAATAAAAATAAGGCTCAATCAAATTGACGAAAATAATTTGTGAACGGAGTTTTATAAATCATAGCTTCTCATAGAACCTTTTTAGATATGTAGTTTTTATTTGCTCAGCAATCTTATATAATTAAATTGCTATGAGTTTTCTTCCTGCTATTTAGTGCCTAATAAACAAGCGTTAACAAACAGTACATCAGTAGATCTAACACAATATCATCGGTTTCGGAAACAGAAAACTGAAAATTCAAATCTTTGGTTAAAAACTATCATTGAAAACTCAGGTAATTTAATTAGTAAATTACCATACGAGTAATAGCCGATCTGATCACAAACGTTCATTGATCTCTATCTACCTTATTAACTACTCACATACTAGTACGAAACCCCGTATTTACCCAAGTACAGTGACCGTACAAAACGAACGGCGGAAATGTGATGAAATCAAACGGAAGCGGCTGGAAATCATCGGAGCGTAAATATCTATCCAGTTTAGTTATATTATATCAATGGCCTGGCCCCGCGGCCTCGCGACACATTTTACCCAATTTTTTAATGAAGGTTAAATGATTATGTATTTTATTTCATGCCTAAGCCTAAATGATGATGACACACCCTAGAGTATACAATAGGTAATCTACAAAAAAAAAGGCTTAAAACTCTAGGCACAGAAAGAAATGCATATACTTTTAGTAGACGTAGTTGTTTAAACGTTTTATGCTGAACATAATGTTGAGTCTCAGCATTGCCAACGTCCATACCACGTTGAAAACACCGGTTCTCGTCCGATCACCGAAGTTAAGCAACGTCGGGCGTGGTCAGTACTTGGATGGGTGACCGCCTGGGAACACCACGTGCCGTTGGCTTTTTGCATTCTCATATTGAAAATGATACCGACTTCATCTATTTCAACAGAAATAAGTTATTTTTATTGCGTTATGACGTTATTATCTGATTTTTTAAGACATAATTGCGCTGAAGAGTCGCCAACGTCCATACCACGTTGAATACTATTTGCTACAGCTTGTTCATTACAAAAAAGCAGGGAAAAAATCTCACTGCAATTTAATTACATAGGATTGCTTAGGAAAAAATATACTTACATAATAGGTTCTATGAGCAGCCTTGATTTATCAAACTTGTTCGTAAATTTCCGTCAATTTCAGTTTCATTATTTCTTTTTTGTTTTCAGTGTTCAGCGCCATCTACCGCAATGTTGTCGAAAGTGATACTCCTGTGGTGCAGCATCCTCGTGCCCGCCTCATATGCTCTGGATATCAAACATGATCTGGCTCTTGAAAAACATTCTGAGGTATACCTATATGAAACTTGTTATTTTTGGTGAATTTTATGCAAAACTATTTTCTTTAAGCTTATGTCAAACTGTACCTAGCCATGTAGACCTAGTAAAAGGTAAAATAAGTGATATAGGTAATGATAATATTTTTATTCAAACGCCTTTACAAACGCTTATGATTAGTAAGACCCTAATGCTAGTTCCGTAGGTTGCTGATGCTGAGAGGGGCCGTCAAAAAACTCAGCAATAACTCTTTTCTATATTATCTTAACTAAATTATATTTTACATTAATTATTACAAACAAAAAATAAATATACAAAAAGCGTGCAATTTACTATATCTATCTTATGATATCAAAACGAGCACCAGTTTATTTTTCATATTTTTTTTTATCGCACCCGATGTTTAGGTAATATTGTAATACAAACACCATGCTTAAAGAATCTCACGGTAACCTCAGCCTCATCTAAAACCGCATCAGTGTAATACTGAGTAAATCTCCTTCAGACAATCTTGCTTCTATCAATCGTGAGCGCCGGCGCAGTTTATTCAATTTTAATAATAAACTTGTAGTATATCAGAGGTGAGGTAGCCACCTGCTCAGTGCCTGACTCACTGTATACACCAGCGGACAGGTCACCTCTCATTCCAACTCAGCACACGGTGATTTAGAAAAGTATTCAAATAGATGCGTTCGTATACATCCGGCAAATAAACTTAGTAGAACATAAAGTGGTTTTATTTTTAAAATTGAAGATACCCAACGTTTTCTTTCATTTGCATTATTCGCTATAGCACAGGGAGCATATTAGGTAAATAAATAAAATCATCAGAAAATAAAAACGAACAGCGCACAATTATTCGCATGCCTAATTCGTTATTTATTCCAAAAGCAATTTGAGTGTATTGCGTGCGCTTGCGCATGATCAGTAACACGCGTTCATAATAATTGTGTCCTTGCGTCAGAAACACAAAATACACGCAGATTATTATTATCAAGGATTTGCCGATGGCTTTTGTGACTCATCGTTGATTCTAGGCAATAATGCTATTATATACACCCAAATGATTATTGATGTACCTAAATAGCTTTTATGTAGGTACCTACTGAATTAACTTAATTAAAATACTATAGGTTGGTACTTTTGAAACATTATATTATTTACGAGCTCGACGGCAATAAAAACGAGGGCATATTTAACTCACTATACCTATCTACTTATTAAACGAAACAGCATAGGCTACTTTTAAAATCGCATAAGAAACTACTTATATAGGACTTTCAATATACTACTACTACAGAATTTGAATGAAAATAGTACCTACATAAAGTTTAGCAATATAAATCGATGTTAGTACATAAAAAATTCTAGAGATCTTTATTTTATTAACTCGATATTTTTTTGTATTTACAGGTTAACATCGAGTCAGAATCAGCTAGGGGCCGCCGAGGAGTCATTGAAGAAGAGAAATACTACATGCACTCCGACAATAGAGCTGAAAGCAACTTGAACATGAACCCACCAGCACCCTGGATGCCTGACCCTTTACCTCCTGAAGACCCCACAACTAAAATATCCATCACTCACGATGTAAAAGAGGTCCTCCCACTTTATCAGACTACTGAAATGGTAACTGACAAGCCCACAGGGCGAGGAGCTAGGGCATCCAATGAAAACTGGATCAAACTACCCTACCCCGGCCACGATGATAACCAACGAGATGACATTCTAACTCCCCCTCAACCTTCAGGTGATTTAATCAATTCCAGAATGCCACGAGTAAATTTCGTGACGCAAAACAAAGCGTTGGAGACATCAGAATCCAGAAACGATAAAGAATCTGTCCAAAGAGCGACAAGGACAGACAATATCAGGACGGAGTTCGTAAGGCCAGACGAAGAGGACAGAGTGAAATATAAGCCTGTGTATCCAAGACAAGCAGTGTACCAACCGGAAGAGTCGCGTAGATTCTACGATGATCGATATCGATATACGCCCGAAGATTTATACAGACGCGATCCATATTATGATTTATACGACCGGAGCCGCTATTACCCCGGCTACGTACCGGCGAGAATCGACCGGTACGATGATTCATATGATAATTACGTACCGAGGAAGCCGAAAAGAATTATCTATTACGCTCATCTACCCGAAGTGGTCCGAACTCCACCGAGCGTCGATCTTAGGTACAGATACTCCGTTGATCCTTACAGGCGTTTTGATGATGATTACACGAGGACGGGAAGGTACGACTATAGGTTTAGGAACAGGTATCCTTACGCTCCTCTCAGGAAAGAAGAAAGGAATTACAGAGATCTAGCAGGAGCAGGTACTGTCAATAAAGATAAGAAAGTCGAAGAAAAAGTGACTCCAACACCGGTTTTGCCCAAAAAAGAGGATCAATATAAACCTACTACGAACAATAGGAATGTGAATAATAAGAATTTAATTAACAGCCATCAGTATCACGAAAGCGTCGACACTTACAATGATCCGTTGATACATAAAGGTTTTCAAAATATTATCAGACCCGAAGACGGATATTTAAGATTTGAAGAACCGCTATTCCAAGGTGCTGTCGAGGACCCGTATCAAAGGAAATACTAAAATAACACGTAATGTTTTGGCGCGATATTCATTAAAATAAATTGAATATGAGCCGCAAATGCATTTAAATAACTGGTAGGGTCGGTGTAGTATTTATTCATAGTGATTTTAATTCGTAACAATGATGCTGAAATCGCGATATTTGTGTGTTATCGCTAATAAACGTAATAACAGAGTGTCTCGTTTTAATTGTTGGAACAATAATGACGGCAAGGGTGGCGACTCGCGACAAATTGTACAAGCAATAAATCGAGCGTTTAATTTAAAACACGGGAGGGTGAAGATGAATTTCATTAAGAATTAATTAATGTCATTCTTGAACCGTTTTTGTTTTTCGACGCGAATAAAAAACATCTGTCGGGGATGGTCGGGCGCGACGTGTTTTCTTGAGGTAATTAAGCAATAAATTTTGCGGCTGGCAACATCTCGAGGTGGGGGCCAATTACATTGCGCATTTAAGAAAATGAATGTTAGCTACGAGCAAGCGTTCGCCTTCGTAAAACCGACGTGACTAATTACAATTGAGGGCTTAGAAAAATCCTACGACGTGACAGCTTGTAATCAAGGGGATAGATTTGGTTTTTTCTAAGTTTTTTAATAGGGAGGGCCAGAAGCGGTCGCAGATTAATGGGGCGGCGATAAATTACTCGGTAATTAAATGTCTTGTCCGGGACTTAAGGCAAGGGCTTGAGACCTTGTGGGCCCGATGTTGCCCTCATAAATCATTTTGGCGAGATTCCTCGTTGGATTTCGTCTTTCGCGAACAAAAATTACGTATTACTATTGATGTTTTTTACTATAGTTTAAAGTAAATTATTTAATCGTTAGCACAGACAGATATAAAGATTACAAGTACCATAATAGGTTGACATGGGCAAGTAGAAGGTCCAACCATGTATTAAGAATACGTTAAATACCTTAATACATAATTTAGTTATCATCTTAACTATTCATTTAAAAAATATTTTACATAAGTAGATATATCAAATTGACATAGCTAGTAGATTTTAGGTTACTACTTTAACTGAGTTCAGTTCCGCTTCAAAAACAACTGTTACAGATAAAAAAAAACAAAGGAACACGAGCCAAACTCCAAACGAACGACGAAAGACATCATTAAATAAATACCAATCAGTGATGGCCAAAAAAATATTTATACTCATATTATTTAGTGTAAACAGACGGCCGCCGGCCTAAAGACTCCGCCACAATCGACCACTGATGAAGTGAATTATTTATACAGTCGTCCGCTGGGGTGACCACACATTGATCTATCATATTATTATTTACTATGTATAGAACGTAATGAATGTATTTGTGTTGTCAAGTGTGAGTTACCGTTTGTTGAAAGATCTATATCGTTATATCTATGATTGAGTTGTGAGGTGTTGAGTCTAGTTTTTTTTATTCTATTAAGTCTGGGGTAGGTAAGTAAGTTAAATAGTATTTGACACAGAACTTTAGTCTAGAGAACATTGAGTTTTGGATACTAAATTAAACAGAGCTTGTTACTTTTCCAAACACGCTTAACAAGCTGACATTTTGTTGTAACACAAGTGTTTATTTTATCCGTTCAATTCTAACTTAATATTATAAGTGCGAAAGTAGCTCTGTCTGTTATTCACGCCTATATGAAGCGATTTTTATTAAATTAGGTACAGAGATAGACTAGAGCTTGTAAAAGGACACAGGCTTATCTTTCATTCCGGGTCTGAAGATCCGGAAAGGCAGAGCGGAAGCTAGTTTAGAATAAATGGTTTTTGATGACTTGATATCCTAATGCAGAGTTTTATCATGGCTACCCTACGTCAAAGGGTTGGTTTGCGACAGATGCGTACCCTCTAGATTGTATAACATTAGATAATTCAAAGTTGTCTGGAGGCTATTCATTATTACGGAAACTGTTTGGTAACATCACGGTAAGTTTAACAGAATCTAATCTTGGCAACTCTTGTCGCTTGTTGTATAACTTGATTCTTGTTTGTGGTAATTTAATAAAGAGTGTTGTGTTAGTATAATCTGGAGGTTCGTAATCCATGTTTGACAATTTGGTTTGTAGTTTCGTTAATGATCTTTTCTTGACTAAATACTGGTTTAATTTGTGTCGTTCTGAAATTAGTGGAATGATCATGACTAAAAACGGTAGGTTTCATTGAACGTTATCAATACTAATGTTAAAAAAGAAATTAGTATCTATCTTTCTAAGTAAATAATGAATTCTAGATTCAATCTGATATCTAGGTAGGTATGTACCTACAGTAATGAATTTCATGATCAGTCTATGAATTTCTTTCTTGTAAATTTTTTTATCTTTCTTCTTAGGAATAAATCAAAATATGATTAAAATTATGATGTCTCATAAAAATAACAGATATTTACACACACAAACAAACATTTGCTTACACAAATTAACCTTTGGAATGATAGCATGTGTCAAGAACAGGAACAGGAACAACCCTTTACCGCTCGCGGTGCAATCTCTTAAACGTTCCATAGGTCGTAAAGACCCGAAACTAATGAGGTAATATGGTAAGTAGCGGGCAGACAGCGCGTGTGGTACTGGTAGGTAGCAGGCACCAGGCGACATCACGACACCGTCTCAATTAACATGTCAATAACAATTTGCTGAATTGCTTTTATGTTGTACTTGATATGAGACCCGCCGGGAAAGGGGTTGGGTTAGGGCTGACATTTACACAATATTTGTATATAATGCGTTAGTTTCATATCTTAAGGTTAACAATGTTAGTTGAAGTTTGTTTTGTCTGCTAACTTGCCTATACATAGCGTAGAAAACAATATTTCGTTCTGTATCCAGTAAAATGTTATCTTTTTTGTTTATTTCCAAGACAATTATTAATATTCTAAGAAAATACTGTTGCTGGCTGTATAGCTACATGCAAAATATTTGAAGCTTAAAAACCGTTTTAACAAATTATCACCAAACGACAATTATGTTGGCTGTGTCAACCCTAAAAAGTCAAACAGTCCCGAAGTCAGGGGTCGGCCGTCTGTCCCGCGTCCCGCCCCGCATCCCGGGATCCCGGGACGCCTGTCCCGTAACTGGGAAATTGATAATTTTCCACCGCCCTTAATAACGTAACCGTTACATTAGTTATTCATTAAACTCGAGACATGATACCGGTTCGGTCCAGCACTATTAATATTTATATACATTGTCCCTCCGCTGGCTGTCCCATACTTTAAATTAATTTGAGTACTGTTCGGGAACCCGGATATATATTAAATAGTCATGATTATTTAGCGGGATGGGTATTACGATAGTTTTGGGATCGACAATGCAAATAAGTTTTAATTGTACCTATCGTTCCCTTATCTGGCTGATGCTTACAATAATAATATTGCGATGAAGAACTCAAAGGGAAATTTCTTTGCTATGTCTCTGATAGTTTTATAACAAGCTTTAGCAGAGCGGACAAACAACGGACAAAGCGCAAGTACTACCCTATTTATACGACCCCAAAAAGTACCTAAATACCTACTAAGAGGAAACTATATAATACAGTCAAGTTTTATAAAGTAAGCATATTATGTTAATAACACCAGAAATGTTTAATTAATATATGTAAAATTTACCTTAAAATAAATACAAAAATAAAGAAAACACAAAGACCCAATCGTGTGAGTCACCCAATAAATTAAAACGCGACACTGGCGACAATGTATCGGCACGCTTCTTAGAACGGGAATCGAACCCGCTATATCTCATCTTCCGCGGAACTTACACGTTTAACTTTATGTGACACTTTATTATAGCCTTAAAATGGCGTCTCGCTTAACAAAGGAGTTATTTGAGTTCTAAGAAGAATCCATGTCGTCTGATTATTAAAGAATAATTTGCATGTTTTTGTGTATAATTTATTTGATATTTATTGCGGGCTTTAGCGATGACACACGACTTGGAAATGATACTTATTTGAGATATGGAGTGGTGAGTGTGTGGAAGGAGGAAGGTTCGACGTAATTTTAAATGATTCTATAGTCTTTGTTAACGTTAGATACGTAGGTACCTACTATATTACATACATATCTAGGTGGATCATTATATAAGGACAGGATTATTCAACATAAAATTTTTGGTAATGACTTCACTTGAGTGATTTTTGAAGACATACACAATATTATTTAGAGGTTTACCTCTCAGTATTTGCTAAGCAAAATCGACTAAGTAATCAAAGAATGCAGTATCTGACGCATAATCTCTCACGCCCCATTCTTAAAGTCACCTCAGTCAAAGTTAAATAAAATCAGAATAAGCCCTTCAAGTGCCAGGGCGATGTCGCACCGATGACGGTTCGATACCGTTTCGATACCGAGTCGATACCGTGTCGACACCGCGCAGCCGGCAGCCGGCGCGCGCGCGACAAAGAGCGCTCACCATTAACTGATATGACACGACTATAAACTAACCCCGTGAAGATGGCGCAGTGCTATCACGGTATTGTGCTCCACTTCGAATTTAATATAAGTAGATCGGCCTGAAGCCGTGGTGGCTCAGTTGGGAACGCACCCCACGATCATGAGGGTGCAGGTTCAAATCCCTGGCCCGTACCTCTGAGTTTATAAAAAACTAGCTGCCTCCCCGCGGTTTTTCCCGCGTAGTTCCCGTTCCCGTGGGAATACAGGGATAAAATATAGCCTATGTTACTCGGGGATAATGTAGCTTTCCAAAGGTGAAAGAATTTTTGAAATCGGTCCAGTAGTTTCGGAGCCTATTCATTACAAACAAACAAACAAACAAACAAATCTTTCCTCTTTATAATATTAGTATAGATTACGTACGGATTCACACCACTGGCTTTCGGTGAAGGAAAACATCGTGAGGAAACCTGCATGCCTGAGATGTCACAATTAAAGGCATGTGAAGTCCGACAATCCGCACTAGGCCCGCGTGGTGGACAATGGCCTAAACCCCCTCGATGTTAGGGGAGGCTCGAGCTCCTCGGTGGAGACGTATATGAGCTGTTGATGATGATGATGATGAGGCCTAAATATGCCGTAAGATGTCCGCTAAACATAGGACACCATCGAATAGGCCAGCTTTCGTGACGTTCTATTTACGTCACTGATTAATATCATAAGACACTTTTCACACAGCCATCTGTAAGACATTTGGAAATTAAAATGCACTTTATTGAATTTGGCTCATATTTACCTGAATTCTGGTATATATATTCAGTTATAAGCATATTTTAAGCTTCTTAAGATTGTTTTAAATGGATTCAGGTCAAGGTAACTTGTGCTATAAGTGGCTATTATAACATTACCTATAGTGGTACTATGGCTAGTAAATTTTAAACATTAATATTTTTTCAATGGTAATTAATCAGTGAGATGTGTGCTTTTACTTTCAAGTGAAACATGCATAAGTGACGTTATAACACCTTATGTGTCTCATTTTTTAAAGTAGAGCAGCTTCACCACCATATAACAAGCAGCTCAATATTTTGCGGTACGTACACACATTACGGCCGATCATTTCGCATTATATTACGCTCGCGCGATATGTCCGACGCGTTTTTGCGTGAACCGGCTATCGAACTCGGGACCGTGTCGATGAGACCCGACTATCATAAATACTATACAGGCCACTCATAACGTATCAATTGTCTTTATGATGGTTATTTTTATTATTTATGAACGACATTACCGTGTTGAATGATTTTATCTCGATATTAAAAGTTGTTCTTTTGAATGGGAAATGTAGGGATTATACTATACGATGCTGTATTGAGTTATACCTAATGTTAAGTAATATACGAGTAGAATTTTTAAGTATTTGATAGATCGATGCCGATTAGTTTTTTATTGATTTCATCAAACTAATTCTCATTCTCATTAAACTACTTATAGTTTTGATAGAGGAAGTAGTTAAAATATATACTAAATAGCTACTTATAGTAGGTAAACTATGTAACACAAATATTATGATTCCAAAGGATTCCTTTCTGAAAATATGGACATAATGAATCAGACAATTAGATGGCTTAAGAATACATTAAAATATGTTCGATTTATTACAATATTTAACTTAAAATATTTTTTTTTTATCTTCACCAGTTGGGACCCCAAAAAGTTTTTTTAAAAATATATAATACTTCAAAGGAAACGTAGTATGAAGCTAGAAAGTATAAATCAGCAAAACTTTCGACTTGTTCAAGTTTAGCGACCGCAACGCTGTCAGTGGAAGCATGTTGGCAAAGTTGCCAATGTGCTGGCAAACTTGCCAATGTACCTACCTACTGGCAAAGTTCCGCAGGTGGGTTGAATATAGGGTTGGGACTTGATAATAGATGTACTTAACATAAATGATCACAAACCATCTTATCAGTTGGTTTGTGATCATTTATGTTAGACACGACGTGATGAGGAAAATATTGATGTTTATGATTTTGATTTGAAGGAGTGAAGTAAGAAGGACCAAAGACTTAAGTGATTAATAAATACATACTTATTAAAATTGCTAATTGTAAAAAAACTAAGCTGTTGGTTATTTCGAATTAAATTTAATTTTTAAGATAATTAATTTACGAAATAACCATATAAATTATACCGTATTAATATTTAATTATTAAAAAACGCACAAACAAAGCATATACACCTACATTCAGACACACTAAATCATTATTTAGAAACATATACCGTGTATGACAACCCTATGTGATCGACAAAGGTGAGTTAGGCGAAAAACTTGTGAAATAGTAGTGGCTCCCCCACGGGCGATGCGTCATGCACGCCTGCTTGATATTCGCACAGCGCACTGAGTGGCCTGTGGAGTTGCCGCACTGTTTATGTGGACGGTACTTCTGTGCCGCTAAATCTTGCCACCCCTATGCAGATTTAGAAGCTTTCGCAACAAGAGCTTTGGTGAAAAGCTGCAGATGTAGAAGCTTTTATAGGGTTTGGGACCAAAGCTGATGTTAAGTTTTAACGCTGTCATATAACAAAAAAATTCAAAATGTATTTTTTTGGTTATAGATAACTCAATTGACTATTAAGTTTATTTTAATGTGTGGGCAAAGGTGTTTTGTAAAATGCTCGTTTTCTAAATAAATAAAATTATTGTTTGTTGTTGTGATGAATGTTGCCACACCTATAGGCTGTAGATAGAGGATATAATTAGGAGGAAAGGATATATCTTTGAATGTAGATTTGTGCCAGGCATATGTCAAACTTACATTTGCGTACTTAAATGTTTGTACGGCTGTACTTTATCATGAACAAACTCATTTGACATACGTTTTTACCAAACATCTAGTAAGTACAATACAAAGCAATACGAACCTTACCCAACTGGAATAAGGTCTCAAACTAAAATACCGATATCCAGAAAAGTATTCGCAATTTTACCAATATCGTGGTTAAGATAAATTTAGCTCTTAAGTCTTTGAGATAAGAGTTACGTGAACGGTAAACTAAGTTGTAAGAAGTAGGGGTGGCAATAAATTACTTGTCGGAATCTAGGAGCATTGGTATCGGTCGCGACTGATAAAAGTCTTCTTTCGCACGACCGACTTGTGATCTTTTATAAGTGATGTCGATATGAGGTTATCGATAGAAATAATAGTTCTAGATAAGGTAATTCATGTGGCATACGCTTTAAATTAATTCAGCGTTGGCACCATGGCGCTTTTGTTCTAAGCTTGAGGTTTACCCTTTAAGACTTTCTTTTGAGATTTTTCGTCACATTATCACTAAGTAAGATTACAGTAACATTAAAAAATATACCTAATACAATAATGGACATATAACTACGTTTTATTTCTCAAGGTTCTTATAATAATATGTATTATTGTCACCAGTTTCGTTGAAGGAAAACATCGTGAGGAAACCTGCATGCCCGAGATGTCACAATCAAAGGCATGTGAAGTCCGCCTATCCGCACTAGGCCCGCGTGGTGGACTATGGCCTAGACCCCCTCATTGTTACGGGAGGCTCGAGCTCCTCGGTGGAGACGTGTATGAGCCGATGATGATGATGATTGTCACCAGGAATCTAGTCCTATAGCCGATAAAACAACTCATATTTTACTAAGAAACAAAGTATCGACAGGATCCCACCACTAGTCCCTCAGTGTTCCGAGCACGTTCTGGTCAGCTGCGGGCCTTTTGTCTGTTTTCTTTTTAATTACCTCCAATAAATACCCGCTCACGGTTCGTGGCGACCGTTCGAGATAGGGGAGTTCAGTGTCTCTGCTCTGTGATCGATTTAGGAGCAGCAAAGTGTTGTAAGCTTGTGTTGTTTCACGACTAGATGCTTGGATGTACGAATACGATAGCTATTCACTTTACTTGTGATTATAACGCTCGTGCTCGCTGAGGTAACGTCGCATTCGATATTAGTTTAAAGAATGACAGCTGTCAAAATGTATTGCATAAAAAATATCGACGGTAGAAAGCAATTTTGTCGTATCTAGAAAAATCTATTTTTTTTTTCACTCCATTTTTGAAGAAAATAATAATAAAAGTAAATTTATTGAGTCTGCCGGAATTATCATAATATTCTTACAAGTTTTTATTAAGGTGTTATTACTTTTTATGATATTTTTCTTGTGTTATTTTACTCTGGTGTAAACCTCTATTTTTTAGATACGACAAAATTGCTTTCTACCGTCGATATATTTCGTTCGGATAAATATCAAAATTGGAATACCGTTAAATATAGAAGCATGTGCCCAGTCTAGCCCCCATTAGATTATTTTATTTTTCGCTAATCATGTTTTCAGGAAAAAAGGAAATAAATCTCGATATTAAAAATAAACCAAAAGGAATACACATTTTTCATGCAGGCAACTTTCCCACCCTAAAAACCATTACATTGCCAATAAAACGACACGACTAAATGTAAATCTCATAAAGTAGCAACACCGGCTTGCGGCTTGCGACGGCCATTACCAAAAAAAAAATAAAGTGTCCCATCAAAAGGGCAGGGTCGTATTTGGAGAACATTTGTAATTCTGGTGCGATCTCAACGAGTCCCAAGTGCGGTGGGTAGGGGCCGTGGAGCGGGCGTTTGTGTTTTATTGATATTTTAGCGTCGGAATGATTTTCGTAGCGACTGTACGACTCTCCGGGGGCGCGACCGTTAGTATTGATGGCCGGCCACGGTGACGTATTTGGATCAGTAAAAAAGTCAAAAATATTTTTATTATTAGCTATATAATTTTAGTTGAGCATCGCGAGGTCCATGCTGTAGGCAAAATATGCTATTTTGGTACAGTAGTCCTACCAATATACTACATAACCTGGTTTTTTACATTGAACTGTTTTGGAGTAGTATATAATACAGTTTATAGTTAACCATACGTTTGTCATGGACACAATTGACAAACACAATAAAGTTAACAATATAGCCGGATTCCTTCTATTAGAGTTATGATAACCATGACAAATGATTACCATTATAATTGTTCTATTTTAAGCATATTTGACCTATTTTATAGACCAAAACTTGTTTCATAGCTCCCCTAAGTCCGTCTCTGTGCCAGGTAGGACATTTCAGTGATAGAGGAGCACCGTATCACGGGATCATCCTGTACATCAACCCTGAAACATTCAGTGTAACGACATAATAGCATTTCAGTAAAACACTGTTATGATTGAACCGGCTTTTACTGTAAGTACTAGAAATTCGTACTCGAGTGAAGATTTACAGTATTTTTTTGTGGCTCTATTTATTTATTTGAGTATAAAAGTGAGTTTTATTCCGAAATATTTAGAAAATACATAGGTTAAGTGTTGTAAGATGTGTACTTGATTTTGTTTTAATTGTTTTTTTTTTGATTGGTAATAATTGTCGAAACGAAATATCACTAAGTATATGAATATTTAATTATTTATGTAAGTAATACCTACCTACTTACATGAATACCTAACGGTTTATTACCTATTTTATTAGATACCAAATTAAAGTAGGTAATTTTGCGAACTAAATTTGTGATTTACATTGAAGATTCATAATTAAGTTAAAATAACATGTTTTGATAATAAATCTACGACTCGACCCAATACCTACATAAATCATAAAGTTAGGAAATAACTACGATATATTCAATATCTACCTTAATATTATAGTCAAGACCTAAAACGTAAATCCAAAAGCTAAACTTATTCAATGCATTTGCTCACAGACTAATACGAAAATTCTTACCTTCATATACAAGAACAAAACAACATTTGTCGCAGTAACATATTTCGCAAAAGGAACGAATATAAAGGTAAAAAAGCTAAAATACCTCAACGCGACACGAGCTTCAACGGATAATGGGAACATCGTAAATCGTAATTCGATAACACCACCTTGTACTGCGGAATATTCGAAATATTGTCACCCTACTATATCTTTGAAATTACCACATCCAATGCCGGTTTTCTTCGGGATTTATTTTGTATTCGTACAAAAACCAGTAATGTATATTGACTGATTTATTGATATTAATATTATCTTCTGCCTTTTAGATTGTCTGTTCTTGTATTATTCATATAACAAAAGTTTGTGCGGATTTAATGTAGATTAATTTTGAAATTGGAAAATGAAACAGGTTTGGTGCCTCTGCCATGGGAATAAATACTAACATATCTATAAAAAATGAAGGATTGATTTATTAACTGAATAACTTTACACTATTAGATAGGTTCTCTTCGACCGTTGTTTTTGTAATGAGTGAGCATAGGTACATAAATATTTTATATGTCACAAGGTTGATCATACTTCTACGTCCCTTTGTGAACAATCTCATTTAGCTTCATCTCAGGTATTTCTAACCGAGCCATGTAACGATTCTCAAAAAAATACCAAGAAATCTGTAACTATTATACTCTTCAGTTACAATTGGCAATAGTCCGGTCACTTAACACCCCTTCCTAATCACACTATTAAAATCTCAGCTACACAACTTGATAGAAACAAGACCTTTTAAAACAGAGTAACAATGAATTGTCGGCAAACAAGGCAGCGTATGAGGGCTGTATTGTCACCGGTAAAGATAAGGGCCGTTGTCGCGCTATCTCGCGTTGAGTGGGCATCCTTGTTGGACACCGCGCGATGCTTTACGTTGCGCCCGCGCATCGATTTATGTGCCCCCGCTCGCGTAGATTAGCCTGATAGATGCGCGCGATTCCACCGCGGCTCTTGTACGTGTTATTTCCAAGGCTTTTATTCGGTGTCATATGGTTTTTAGTAGGAGTTTTGTTGAGTTACCGAGAAGGTATTTTGGTGAGGTTCTTTCGGTTGTATAGTGTTGCTGATCATTATTTCTCATTACAATTGTTTTGCAAATTGTACGATTTAAAAAAAAATATGTATCTAGAAACCTTTTTCACACCCGGCCAATGTGATTCCAAATTAAGGAGACTTTTAAATGCATAATTATATAGGTGTTTAGATCCAGACAGAACAAACAGACAAATTCTTGTATAAAATTTTTTATTTTGGGTGGGATTCGGACCCATAATAGCTCGAAAGTCAGGATCACTAATATACGGCAAGTCAAAAGTCTTTATAATACAGTATTTATTATTAACCCAAAAAAGCGCAAAGAAATCAATAATTTCCCGGAGCCTATTAGTGCTATCGTCCCCAATTTGTACCCTATTTTCTTCGGGAGTGCTCTGAAAACAAAGTGTCGTAATTAGTCAATAGGGGAGGACAGGGCAACTCCTAACAAGTTATTTGGCACTGCCATTCCACAACAGTGTTTATTATACCTACTGTCCCCAACTAATTTATTGGGCCCTTAGCGCCCTTTGCACCGAGATGGATCACCTAATTTAACATTAAGGCTACCTTAAGGTAGTTACAGTCTATAGACAGTTACTTACCATTTTGAGACATTTATTTCTTGACCATAGGAACTATTTATTTATGTTGTTGATATAACCTTGTGTGTGAACTCTGTAGTTTGACTATAATCCTACCTTAGTTTGTAAAAGATAGGTTGATACTCATAAGTAGGCACAGGTGAGGAAACCCGTCCGGGTTTCCTCACGGTATCTATTTTACTTCACTGAAATAGGCTTCTTATTAACCTATTTTAAAAAAGAAGGTTCCCAATAGAGTGACTTTTTTGTTACTTATATTAAAAGTTGTGTCTTGTTTTTGTATTTTTGTTTAGTTAAAAATGTACAACGACGCAAATAATTTTGTCACCTCTCCCAAATAAATATTGTGTATTTATATCGGTGTTCCGGGATGAAGGGGTCTTGTAATTACTTGGAAGGACATCGAGCTTCGGGACTCCCCGGGGCACTTAAATGATGACCTGCGATCACGCACATTTTTGTGTTAGGTACATGCTATTGTGTCTTGCTGAAATAACTGATAGATTGATCAATGATGTATTTATTTACTTTATTCGATAAACCCTTTGACAAGTGTGTCTAATCTAATAACAAGGTGGAAATTAAGAGTCAGTGAAAGAAATATTTTGATAAACAGTTATATTTGTCATAATATTTGCATAATGCAGATGATAGTACATTGCTTAGAGTTACAGATGTAAAGTTAGTAAAGCTCTATATAAAGTTTATATCAAAACTAGTAGACCCGCGCAACTTTGTCAGCGTCACGTAACCATTTCCGCAACGTTTTTCTTTAATAGGTAGGTGCTCCGCTCCTATTAGTAGTACCGTGATGTTATAGCCTACATAGCCTTCCTCGATAAATGAGCCATAGACACTAAGATATTTTTCAATTCGAATCAGTGAGTAGTGAGATTGCACCGTTCAAACAATCTCTTTAGCTTTATAATATTAGTAAAAAAATATAGATAAATGAAAGTCGTTATTAAACTGATGAGTTACAGCAATTGGTAAACTAATAGTAGGTACTAAATGGTATCATAAGGTAAGAGAAATAATTTCTGCCATGACAGTTTTCGAGATCTCATTTGCGTGTACTAAACAGTATATGTTTCAAGCCATAAGTAAACAAATCTATGGATATACCAACTCGGTGGTCAGTACCGGAGGGAGAGGGGTCAGAGGGGGCCAGAGGGGGCCAGATGACCACAAGACACGTAACGACGTCTTCACATTAATTATGTTGCCGTCTGCCCACCGCAGTGATTCGTACAAGGTCCCAATCCATATTGTTTTGTTTTATAATTTAGTTATGGATGTATGATATTTTTTTACACTTTTGCGAACTAAATTCTTGATTTATATATTTAATGGGACGATTCGCGCGTATACCTACTATTCTATCAAAATATAAATTACTAGCTGCCGCCCCGCGGTTTCACCCGCGTATTTCCCGTTCCCGTGATCACAGGGGTATCAAAAATAGATAGTAAGTAGGTACCTACTCAGCCGATTCTCAGACCTGCTGAATATGCATATAAAATTTCATAAAAATCGGTCAAGCCGTTTAGGAGGAGTATGGTAACTAACATTGTGACACGAGAATTTAATAATAAGTTTTTGTTTGACTAACCTCGACATATACGGACCTTGATTTATACAAAATATATTTTGAAAAACTTCACTTGGTGACCGGGTCACTATTACTTACCTACTGGTTTATTAAAGCTTATATAGGATTTAAATAATAAGCGCCAAAATACTAAGTAAAAAAACAATTTAAGAATACATAATGATAATAATTATCTTAACAAAACTCCTTGTCGTATACCTAAAGAAAATTGCTGAAGGCCAATCATTATGGCTATAAAGGAGCGGAAATTATACGAATTATCAGATTACGTTGTATTAAATGATGGTGATTTCGTTTTTAGGCTGATCAAAGAGTAATCTATAGTAATTTATAAAATTCGAGAGTTTGTTTGTCAGCTTGAACTTGCTCTAAACTATTGTATTGGATCTAAGTTGGTTTTTGAAAAGAGTAATTATCTACTGAGTTTATTACTAGCTCTTCTCAGTAAACCGAGAACTCAGACTCAAAACCGAGCATTAATAGTGACTATTCATAAGTGCTTGTGAAGGCCTATTTGAATAAAAAAGATTTTGATTTAAGGATCTACAGATCCAAATAAAAAAAAAAAATTGTGTTATATAGCCCAATTATCGAGGAAGACTATAGGCTATATTATATTATATCCCTGTATTTCTATGGGAAAGGAACTACGCGGGTAAAACTGCGGGGCGGGATAGTGTATATGCTGTGATGTGGTCCTATCACATCAATAATGCGTGTGCGCTCGGACAACGGTCGAGGGACATTGGCGTAATTATTCATTTAGTAAATAGGGTTGCCATTTATTGTAAACGGTTTTAATACTGCAATGTCATTAGCGTAGAAGGCTTTGTTAAGCTAATTGATTCCAATCTAAATATGGATGATGATGATGATGTTTGGTCCGACCGATTTCGGCCATGGCGACCACTTTGACTCCTACTCAGTCTGGCGCTGGTGCACCCGAAGATGGCTTATGTAGCCTATCTTGCGGCGAAACTCCGTGCACACTGAGGGCACGTAAGTACGCCGTTATTAATATGGATATGGAGATTTGGAATAATAAAACTGGCTTGTGGATTTCTCATATTTTGGATGAAGGATTATTAGGTAAATAAGTGAACAAAAAGTTTGCTTTACCCATCCTCCGATATAATATAAGCAACTGACATTTTTTGTATCAATTTACCAAGTTAAATGGTTGAAAGCGACATCCCTAAACTTGAGCGGTGTCAAGAGTGACCGTTCGTAAATTATTATTTGTTCAAATTTAGAACGGTTTAAACGTTTCGGGGCACCAATAAGTAATATGATCACCAATCCTTTGGACCTTCGAGCACCTTCCTTTCCCAACCGAGATTAGGTTTATTTGTGAAGGTTTTGGGGTCATGTTTTGTTGGTCGTGTATCGCAATTACTTGGACGGTCCGTTCAGTGACAAATGTTTATGAGTTTGTCACTTGTTGTACCTACAGGGGATACTTGGTCCAGCGTCAGCCCGGGGCCCAGCGAGATGAGCTCGGTGAATTAAGTTTAATGATCCACCTTTAAATTAATGGTCTTGCAATTTCGATGGGCATTGTTAGTAGAATGTCATCGTGCTGTGTCGATCGTTATTTAAAACAAATTGTGGGGAATTATATATTGCAAAAGAGTAAATTTTTTGTTATTTTTGAAAAGCTTTAGTCCTCTTTGAACGGGTTAGTTTAATGTTTTACTTGATTGTAGGTTGAGTAAATTTTGAGTAGGTATGTTAATAATCAACTTCTTAACGGTTGAACTAACTATAGTGAGATTTCGAATAGAGGAATATGTGGTAAGGAATACGTAGGTTTTCATCTGCAGTAGGTACGGTAGCTATTAAAAATAAATCAAATTATATTGTTCTCAAATTCTCTTCCACATCATTAATAACAATAATTACCTTTAGCCCTGTCTTATTTATGAAGAAAAAAAAGGGATGGATATATTTTTTCGAACAGAGGCTAATAAAGCTTCTTGCACCAACTATCCCTAAGATATTTTTAGCTGTACATTCCAAGTTGTTCAGACAGGGAAGCTCATAAAGTAATCAGTAGGAAAACATGATGTATAGGCGAGGTAAGACGAGGTGCCAAGTATGTATATGTCACAGTTCAATTGTGAAAACTGTCAGATTATAATATAACCGATTTTTCTCCCGAATTTTTAAGCTCGGCTCGTTAACTTTAGTTTGGTAATGCTAGTAGGCTAGTTTATGTTGGCGTTAGTTAAGTACCTAAGGTTAATTTAAATTATTTTCGTTACTTGATTACATTCTACCGAAATACAATACTATAAATTTTATTTCGTATTAAGTATATGTTACAGTAATTTCTTCAGTTTACAATCTCACAAGATTGTTTATAATATAACGATTTTTACAATATTACAGCGACATATCTATACCTAGAAGGTGAGGTTGGTTTGGACGCAGTTTGTGTGAAACAACGAAATTGGTCCATAAACTAGTTGTTGTGCCGAATGGCGAATGACATTACTGACTACGTGTTTGGGTCGTGTCGGGCTATGAAACAAGGGAAGGTATATTTTGATATATATACTGTATGTGAGAAATTAGGCTTTTTATGGGTAAACACAAGTTAAGAAAAAAATTATAGGGAATTCAGCTTAAAGGAAATTTGGGTTTTTGGGCGGTTTAGCCGGTTTTTGGGATTTTTGTAAAGATTAACTGTATTTTGTCTGGCTCGGGTTCATTTTATTATGTTGCAACACTTTTCTTCTTTTCTATTACAACTTTTCTTATAATAAATTAACTTCGACTTTGCAATATATGCTAGAATGATTAAGCTTAAATAACGTTCTTTGCTAACCACCTACATATTTAAATTTAACTTATTTATGGGGTACAAAACCTTTTGCAAAACAAATTCTATGCCCTATACACTATTTAAAGTAAATATGTTTTGATCAGTCGCAGTTCTTCTAGCCATATATAACCAAGTCCAGTGTAAGAGCGTCGTTACGGAGCAGCAATCATTCTCTCGTGAGGAGCTCCCAACTATCGCACGTAATTAACCAATGTCCGTCGGTCCCCATTCACTAAGACCTAGGGCTTCTAGATGAGTCTTTGATGAACAGGGTTTTTGTAAACAGTATAAGGTCTGCCGCGAATGTGCGACTAGACTAGCGTTGTTCTAACTCTTACTGTTAAGAGGATTTTTTCGTTTAGGTATTTATATCATACTTGATTTGTGCCAGTGTTTTATTGATGAAATGTTCAAAAGTTATTAGTAGGTATGGCAAACTTACAAAACATAAAAAATTTACGTACGATTTAGACTATATACCTACCTATAATCTAAAATACACATACCCATTTAATTCCTTACTCACAAACACATTAATAACTTATAGTTATTTTTTAGATACAAAATATGTATCCTCCTTGATCACATACACTAACAAAACTCAATGATCTATGCCTCATCCAGAAAGCTCTCTCTATAGCCAGAGCGTCGCGTCTCCTGCCAATACGCCGGCTTCATTAGCCGGACTCCCAAACGACCTCCTCGGACCAGGGGACAGGACTGTTGTACACTTATTGTGTATTTTTGGTCACCCCGACGTGATGGAATGGTGTCTAATTTTGCACAACACCAAATGAGGAAATAAGGACATTCCCGCTGCAGGATTTGTTGAAGCATATTGGGCTTTAAGGCTTTTGTGTTGGTACGTAGTTTCAGGACTGGTAATTCATTTGTTTTTTATTGTTCATCGAGATTTTGATATTCGAACGTGTTTCTTTTTTGTTTCTTTGTATTGAATAGACTCCGAAATGACAGATCCGATCTGTCATTAGAAAGCTATATAATCAGGGATATTTTATGCCTTTATTCCTGGGGGAACGGGTGTACCCATAGTGGTATGTGTACCTACTTACAAAAAAATTATGAGATTTTTATATCATATGTAACAGAATGCGTCGTGACTCCATTATTAAATCCACATAGAAATATTATAGGTAGGGTACCTACTAGTTTCAAATGGGATTTTCATTAGAATACGTTTTGGCTAGAAAATAAGCCAAGATTTAACATATCGTGACTAATAAAAAAAAACAGTGAAATATCGTACATATAACACACTATTATTAAAACATTAAATACCACATGTGTTCCAAGTAAATAAGTAGCAGACAAATAAATTGCGGAATTATTCGGGCGATTTATCTCACGCAGTGTAAGGCACGCTCCGTTTGTTGAGGAAGCGGAAATGATGCGACGCCATTGCCATCGCCGCCGGATGTCGCGACGGTAGCGCCAGTCGCCACCGACCGCGGCGGATTTGTTCACGAACCAATAAACTAGTAAGGAAATTCGAGGAATCCCATACTAATATTTAGGTATCAGAGAAAGTTTGTGTGGATGTTTTGTTGACATCCCAAAAACGTTTATAAGGATACAAATAAATTTAGCACAGAATGAATATGTTCGGATAATTATGTTTTATTTTCACATATTACGGGGATACACCTTAAGGAGCTAAATATTAAGATTTCTATCATATCTAAATGACTTATTCTTACTGACTTGTTCAGGATAAAATAAATCTATATAATCTTTGTACGAGTACCTATACCTATAATAGAAGGCGGATAAATAGATATGTAATTATAAGGGTATATAAACAGTCAGAGGTATATAACCTAACCTTCGTTTTACTAATTTCATTCCGGCACTGTTGTAAAAATATTCTTGATGATTAAAAAAAACAAAACATTCCTTATTTTCTTATGACAAAACATTCGTCAGAGATCGCCAACATTTTTAAGGACAGACGAAAAATTAAAATTAATTTATGCCCACAAAGGCTCACAAAGAATTCCCGTGTAACAAACAACAAAGACAAAGTTCACTGTTATTTCAACAGAATATTATCACGGGTGAAATATTAGCTGAGTTTGAAACTTTTTCCCTGCAAATACCGACATTTCGCGGCTCCCACGACGTTTGCGGGATACCGGAGAAACGTTTGACGGGGGAAAAGAAGTCTTTTAATGTTTTGCATCTGTGGCACTTACTTTAAGGCAATCTGATTTGATGCTTACATACCTATGGTACCTAAATTTAAAAGCATGAAAGGTTATAAAACCCGATTACGTATGAAAGATGTGATATAAAGCTATAATTGTAAATTTATGAATGTAAAAAATTAAGACACAATGATGTAGGCTGTTGTTTTAATTGCTTGTATTTGGTCAATTATCGCACAATTATATTTCGAATTTACATGACAAAGCAAACACAGTATCTAATATTTTAAATAGCATATTAAAATAATTACACCTGATATATGCATACACTTAGTAAATCTAATCGCGAATAGCAACACACATACAGCAACGAGAGTTCATTCGCGAGGAGGCGAGCGAATATTGGATATTAGGTGTATGCTCCGGAGGGAAGCCGCGGGAAGCACTGTTTGTCTCCTGCCGCGATGATGAATCCATAGACACGTTGTGATACGCTTGTTTACCCTAAATATATCACTACCACACCCACCATTTCATATTCAACCTTATCTCAACGACATAAGACTAGAGATTCCCATAAAAAAACGTACAGTTATCTTTGCAAGTATTTTAATATCGCGGACACAAAGTCGTATTTATCGCAATTTGTTGGGTTTAGGCGAGTCGTTGTCGGCGCATTAATAAATTTATGGACAATTTTTGGGTCTGTATTAAATTATTGTCTTTTGGTTTTTTGTTCAGTGAATCACGATTCTTAATTTTTATTTGTTTACCAACATAATTTAAAATTATTAAATAAATTATTTTTGTTAAAAAGTCTTTTTCAAAAGTCGTTCAAAAATCAAACCTCGAATAAAATTAAAGAAAAAGGTTGCACTTTCTTAAAGTTCCATTTTAAATTCATCGCGCGTCTTCGCCAGTGACCTATCGAGTTACGCACACGATTTACGATTTCCCATCACAAGAGTATCTTGACCTAACAGGGGTTAATCTAGCGTGTGTGACGCGTCCCTTGGACATGAAATTCAATTGAAAATTTCCGGTTTTTTCCAGTTCCGTCGAGGGGAATGCCTTTAAGTGATGTTTTCGGAATGGTTTCCGTAAGATTAGGCGCGGTCGCCACTCACATGTGCAAGGAATAAAAGTAATTTTTTTATTCCTTGAGATTTCTTAAAGTGGCTTATCATATCTTATTATGGAAGTAGATACTGAGTATATTTTTACGATATTTTTGGTATCGATTTGGTATTTATAGATCATATTTAATTCGTATGAATTATCCTCATATACAACTAAGTAGATATATAGTAGCGAACTTAGCAAAGGTGTTGGTAACGACTAATCACTTGAAATTTTACAAAATAATCCATGTTTGTAATGCAATGTATATCAATACTTTTATTATGCAAATAAATTATGTTATTAAAGTAGCGAATTAAATTTATTGGGTCACATATTATATGCAAAATCTTCTTCTTAAAGCTCATGATATCAAAAAGTAGTCAATGTTTCAAGTGAAAACTCCCTTAATCTATTAGAATGTGTGTCACGAGCGCAGTTGAGGGCACATCTCATGGCGGCGAGGGTCAAACCGAAGTGGATTTAAAATGAAACCAATACACTCACAAAACGAAGTATCTACGACTTATATTGTCATTTGTTTTTATTGCACTGGTAAATTATTTACAGACAGACTGCAATACAAGAATAATATTCTAAATCTAATATTTATGATTGGTAACCACTATAGCCATTAATAAAAAAAAAAATTACGTGAGGCACTCGGGGACTGCCGCGGTAAAGCTATTGCATTGCATAGCATTTTGTATCAACTTATGCAATTATAATTTTATTTATTTATTTTAATAATAAATGCACTTTGTTCATTCATATTCAAAACACTTCATACACAAATTTTACAAGTACAGCTATTCACTGTTGTACATAAATACATATACACCTATATACTTTCTCATAAGCAGCTTATGTATTCGTCCGATTTCGGAGCAGCTCGTCTCGATTCGTGCGAGTTTCGTAGAGTCGTACAATACGTCTAATCGCACACAACGCCTATTTTACCACTCAAAGTCGTTGTCACGTAAAACTTTTTTTTAATAATATGCATTCTGATGTGCATACGTATTTGAATACTTAGGCTTTATGACGTGGTACCCTTGCCACGAAATAGAAACAAAATAATTACGCGCGAATACGGAAATTGAGTTTTGTTTTTTATAAATGTCAAACGCCATTTTTTCAAAACGTCAAAGAGTTAAGAAGATAGCAAACAAACACCGTGCCGAAGTCTGCCGAACTTTAACGACGTTAGACGATGTGTTAGGTTTTTTTCGTTACGGAATTTCTTGATTCGGTCGCCGCGCTCAGAGCCCGCGATAAAAGCTATGCAATAGCTTAAAAATCTCGATGCGTGGTGAAATAATATTTAAAATTTTGGTACATAGTTTTCTGATATTTATCTTTAACTAAAGGCTAAGGATACAGTTTTGAATTGTGTGGTCATAGTTCACATATAAGCAATCAGAGTAAAGAGTTTCAAAGCGTACACACGTATGGCATATAGATAGAGGGATAGAGGCACGCGACAGACGGCCAATTTTGATTTGGCAAAAAGGCAAAAATATTGCCCTCTCCAATTTCACAGAGAGCCCCTACAAAAGATCACTCACGTTAACTATGAATGGACGAAAACAAGCTCGCCATGCCACCGAATGAAAATTAAAAAGAAAAACATTTGGGAAACGGAAATAGGAATTGAATTTAAGTACATTTTAAATTCCCAACCCCCGGCTTTGACTGGTCGAAATAATAGAATCCCCGTGTTCCAAATACGAAATGTGTTTTTTGATCTCTTTTGCGTGTTGCATCCCCTTAACGGCCGAGCCATTTTGCGCGCCACGCGACTAAATGGATTATTTTCTTCGTGTGTTCTTTTTTCAAAAACAATTTGGGTCTTTTAGTGCCATTGCTGGGGCGTTCCTTTGTACTGTGACTGCCATTTTGTGAAGATCTTTTTTGGAGACAACTTCTCTTATTTCAAGGAGGTCTTGTTATGTTGGGAGGTCGTGAAAAAGAGGAAACAAAACGTTGACAAGGACAGGGTGTGATTGGATTAAGGAGGGTTGACTTTATGTTCGTGGTGCAATTTGGAAATTGACTTCGGGAATCTGTTTACGGGTTGCGGTTTAGGTTTTATTTGTAGCATTGGGTGTCAATTTTTTTCCTCTATCGAATTTGAATGTGGATTGACTGCCATTTTGCGGATTAGAAAGGTTTGTGCACTGTTGTGTGAGCCTTTGTGCTATAAAGCACTCGTTTATTGATTAGTTTGTGCGTAGGTATATTTTTATGAGTGGTTTTTATTTAATTTACTTTTATGCTATTCTGCTACGAGCAAATATTGAATATTTTTAGTTGTCAATGTGTAGTTATATAATTATGTACTTTTAGATACCTACTCAGTCGACGACAAATATCGAACCTATACAGTAGATACCTACTAGACCATCTTTAAATTAACATAACTACGTAAATAATGTAGTCCAATTTACAACTTTGACAACCCAGAATATGTCGCTAAAAAAGATCCATCATCTTCAAAGATCAAAGTGCAATGACCTTACAGATGTCACAGATCACCCATCTGTCCTCAGTCAATTCCTTACTTAACGAGGCGAGCGCGCGAACATTAATTTCCGAGTTTCACCGAAGCTTACCGAACTAAATCGTTTTACTATCGCGTCCCGCCCTCCGCTGACGGATCATTCATCATTGCAAATCGTGCTTTCTTACTATTTCTTAGGGGTTCTATACGGTGGTAAGTTTAAGTATAGCGCTTGTGGTTTTAGTTAATATATTCAATAAGGATAAGGCTAAAACAACGCATACTAAGTTACATTATTTTATTACTATCTGAAAAACTTCTGAATTAGTATTGAAATTAGAAAATGTGATAAAAGTTGATAGTAAATTTAAAATACCTATATTACCTAATAAACATTTTCATCGTTGGATACATTACTGTAAAATAGACAATAAACATACAAATGAAAATATTGGATCTTCTTAAAATTATTTCAGTTTTCTAAAACTCATATTCATATTATTATAATACAGTATTTAAATTATATTACGTATTTCCTCCTACAGGAGGAACAATAAAAGCACTATTTTTAATATGTAGATATGTTGAATAATAAGTTATTACATATTCGTGGTGCTAAGTTTATAGTCGTCTATTTACAGTAAACTTGTGACATGTTTATAGATATACATTATGTCGCAACTCTACCCTTGTTTTGGTGAGTTGTTGATTAAAACTGTGATGTTTTGCTTCTGGTGTTACACAAACAAATATACTTACTTTGTAGTGTATAGAGTTTCCATATTTCTTAATAGAGACGAATTTATTTATACACATTTAATATGTATTTTTTATTGGTACTTATTACGCAAATTATATTATTGTGATAATATCATTGGTTAAAAAGTAAAAAAATAGGGACACCATTAAAACCTAAAAAAAGGCTTCTACTTTTGGAGAATTGGACACCCACCCAGGCCATTTTTTGCATCCAAATACACTTAAACTGATACTTTCACCATATTCAAATCGTAAACCTAACTTAAGAAAAAAAAATCTACCTATTTGACACGTGTCAAGTATTAGGGAAAATCAATATCAATACACCAAATCCTCGTGGGTAAATAATATAGGGTACATTAAAAAGTTTCCTATTCTCGTCATGTCGGCATGTAGGCATGTAGGCATGTGGGCATGCGGGCATGTCGGCATGTCAGCATTTCGGTAACATTAGCACAACAATGGTACACTGGCCATCCGTCATCCCGCGACTACTGATATATTTTAATGGAGATGTACTTTTGACCGATGGATTCCTGTTTATGTTTGAGGATTGGATCTCTGAAGCTAGAATGTAGAAATTAGATCTCTGAAGCCGGTAAGACACACTCAAGTACCTACGTACCTACTTGAGTGTCTTACCGGTTCTCAGTTGAAGGCTGACTTCGGAACCGGTAGTAGCTTCAGCAGCTTTGACTTTTATATAGACTTTATTTATTACGGCCAACGTGAATATTGAGCTTTGGCCTTGAATGAAAGAAAATTAAAATTTTTAGTTGTTCCTTAGAGGTTGTGTTCGTTATTATAATTAATTTATGACAAAATGCTTTTTTAAACTAATATTATAAAGAGGAAAGATTTGTTTGTTTGTTTGTTTTTAATGAATAGGCTCCGAAACTACTGGACCGATTTCAAAAATTCTTTCACCTTTGGAAAGCTACATTATCCCCGAGTAACATAGGCTATATTTTATCCCAGTGTTACCCAAACAAACAAACAAACAAACAAACAAACAAACAAATCTTTCCGTTTTATAATATTAGTATAGATTGAGGATCCATTTAAATGTATTTCGACTACATATCCTTTAAAAGCATTCAAACTATTGCATTATTTTGTTATAATATACATTATGGCTCTATATTACTTATAATATTACTCGATTGATTTTGATATCTCGGAAAAAATTAAGATGCCCTGGGAACGCGCGTGATACCGCGGGGAGCCACTAGTTATACACAAAGGCACAAATCTTCATACATTACCGCAACTCCCCATACCGTCGGACTCTATCAATCATTTATGGAAACCTATCAGGGCATATCCATTATGCTTTAGATAAGTTTGTACAATAACTTGGACTTACCTTGGGACCCGAGCTGAGTGATGCGAGTTCTCTATACGACATTATGTTATAACGTCATTGTTTATCAAAAACTAACTTCCGCCACGCGGTTTCAACCGTAATTCCCTTTCCGGAATACTGGGTTAAGATATGGTCTATGTTGCTCCTTGATAATGTAGCTTTCGTTGGTAAAAGTAATTCCTATTCAGAATGGAGTAGTTTTTTTTTAAATAAAATTAGCTTACGTTTGGCTTCAGACACGCTCTGGCATGAGCGACGTCGAAGCCTAAGATGTTACACGCTTGCCCAGAAAATGCCTATTCACTCTAGCCTTGAAAGAAACCAGATTGTAAGAGTCAGGAAAAATAGACGCCGGGAGCATATTCCACTCCTTTGCAGTTCGCATAATGAATGAGGAAGCGAAACATTGTGTCCGAATATGCGGGATGTCAACTACGTAAGGGTGGAACCTCTCCCGGCCTCTAGCAGTTCGGTGGAAAAAAGGTGATGGTGGAATCAGGTCAAACAGTTCCCTCGCACACTCCCCAAAATATAATCTATAGAAGACCGAGAGGCAAGCAACCTTCCGGCGATGAGCCAGGCTTGTAAGTTTTGCCTTCAGTTCAGTTTCAGAGCCTATTCAATACAAACAAACAAAAAATCATTTTTTTATTATTATTATTCATTGTCTTGATGTAATTTTTAGTTTATTGCTTGTACAGCAGTTATTTATATCTTAAAATACCGTTACATAACAATTATGAAAACTCAGATGTAGAACAAATACAATATGAACCTCAAAAATTATGAAACGTTAATTAATGAAGAAAATGAAAATTATTTCTAATTATTCCTTCTATTATATTGCGGCTAACTATAATATTTGTACATCATATCACTGAAATCAATACACTTTTTACACACACTAAAAACTTTCAAGTATCATTACAATGCATGTCACAGCTCGCGAATGGCTTATCTCAAAACTATGTTATCTGAAAGCGTCGTAATGTGATAACATCTGTACTACACGACCTCCCATCCTAACTGTAACCCCATCCTAAAGGCATTACCATAACCTTTATGGGAAGGAAAAAAATAATGGGCACTTGGAAAATGCCACAGCTAAGGGTCAATATGGATTGTGAACCCCTCGCACCGTGATGAAATGCGACAATCGAAATGACGTGTGACATATACGTGACCCCAGTCTGTTTACATACGGTTGGTATGGATGGGCGACTGTTTGTTTAATGGCATTTGATATAATACTACATTGATTAAACTGCTACTAC
Source organism: Thyatira batis (assembly GCA_905147785.2). Classification (NCBI taxonomy): domain Eukaryota; kingdom Metazoa; phylum Arthropoda; class Insecta; order Lepidoptera; family Drepanidae; genus Thyatira; species Thyatira batis. The sequence continues at coordinate 3,200,420 of LR990502.1, forward strand.
CTATTATGAAACTATAGAATACAAGTGACTTGCTTAATTACATAAGCGCTTAACTAACGCTTTATTAATGTCTATGCCAATGCCTTTTGTCAACTACCAAAGACATCGCATTTATTTCTTTAATACAAAACTAACTTATCCACCAAACATTGTTAGACTAACAGCATCTTTATAAAATGAAAATGAAATATGTTTTTATTCAAATAGGTAGTAACTAGCACTTATAAAGTCAGACTCTAATGGTTCAGAATATTGGTTTTGCTGAGAAGAGCCGGCAATAAACTTAGCACTTTTATAGGAGCACAAAACTATTTGTTTTATAGTTGTCATTTTTAAACTTCTGTGTGTCACATAAGTAAGGAAGGGTCCTGTAAGACCCTCAGAAGGGTCCCGGACGTTCGGAGAACCGGGGAATTCTCCGGACGCTCTAGGTGAGCTAGTTTAGCTTTAGGGAAGATTGTGGCGGTGGGAAAATCACCGCTTGGGTGTTACAGTTATTCTTAGGAAGTTTGTTTCTGAAAGATTTGTCTGTGGCTGATATATTATCATTTATGAAGTATCCGGTAGATGGAGCGGCCGGGTGTATGCTTGTGATGTTTCTCAATTTGAAATAAAGTTGTATACCAACTTATGAATATCTTGATAAAATTAACATATTAGTACCTACTATATTCGGTAATCAACATTATTGGGGCGTTTATGTATTAACAAAGCGTATGCTAACATTTCTTGAAGATTACATTTACTGAAGTCGAAGAAAATGTCTGTCGTGTTATGTATGTAGTTTTTATTCTTGGAAAGTTACAGTGACTGTGGCCCTACTGTATTTTGTTGATTACAAAAATTTTACGTTTTTTCGACAAACTCAATATTCCAATTTGCATGACGAACATCTGCGAAAACTCAATCGTAACGACTTCAAAACAATACCTTATGATCCGAACTAATTTGTGAATGAAAGTGGGTATCGCACTGGTAGCGAACAAAATACTCGATTAGCATACGAAATTAGACACTAGTAGCATCTAATTAAATACCATATACGTTTGAACCGTACATTATCCATCGAATATCCAAATCGTGTTATTATTCTAATGCGATTTGTTGCGAGAAATTTTGAGGCATCGTTTTCTCTTCGAGTGCCATTAAGGTCTGATCTCCACAGATCGCCATTCGACCGGATGTCCTATTAAAATAATAGCCATATTTCAATAAACAACCATTATATATTGTCTGCCGCCATTATTTTTGGGTGTACGTCGATTTATTGATCTTGATACTTGTGTGATACAAAACAGATGCTTGACGATTTTATGATACGTTTTAAAATGTTTGTGCCATAAATGCGTTGGTTCAATGGCATATGGTGTAAAAGGTTGGTAAGTATGTGTATATATAATCTGAAGGTATTTTTGTTGTGTATTTTGGTACATAATAGTAGTGACTTCATAAAAAGTTTCTTCGTAGGACTTCGGAATAGCATGTGATTAGGTAATCCTTAAGGTATTTCATCGATCGGTACTAAGTGTCAATTTGTTTCTTAAATATAGTATGCCTTAAAATATTTCCTCTTTTTGAACTTAAAACAACCACAAAAACTGAGAGCAACTTGAAATAACAAGCCAATAAAATAGTCCAAGTATCAAACAGTGTGCTTGTAGTGTTGACGACCAAATTAAATGATTGGCCAAGCTACCTGTTTTACGCCTGCGGGATGTTTTATTTTGTCTGCCCCGGGTAACCCATCGCATGCTAAATTTCACTAAGCTTCAACGAAATAAGAGGAAAAACATTATTTCTTTCATGCTTTTACTTTCTTTTTATGTAGGATACAAGTTTCAAGCCCGTTGTTTCAATGATAGTTAGGTATGTTTTTTTGCTTATAGCTAAAAAAAAAGTTAAAAAATAAATAAAAGGAAACTAGCTTACGCCATACGGTTCCTCCCGTTCCCGGAGAACCTTCGACATAAAAGGTGGCCTATAATTTCCCATGATCTAGTCTGGCCCAAATCGGTTCTCAGGTTTAGAGTTACTGTCGCATTAAAATATTAGTGGAAATAATGTAATCAATATATTGGTTTTGTATAGGTATTACCTATGTCGGTATCAAGATCTCACTAAATAACTGAAATCCTGAAAATATTATAAATAAGAATATGGATGTTTGATACATATTCACGCAACACCAGCTGAGGGGATTTCAATTAAACTTGCCACACCTATAGATGATGTTCTACATTACAACAAAATTTAAGATTCCCGGAAACGCTACTACAAAAAGTCGTAAGCAAATACATAATTTTAAACCATTCCTTTTAACGTTTAATCGAAATATCAATAAAAATGTCCGATAAGTTTATCTACCGCGTATCCAAATCGCAAGCTATTTTGTTAATTAAAAATACTAAAGCTTCGCATTGAAAGTGCACTTTATCCGGGCACCCCTTCACTCGGAAGAGGTCAAGCGGACCCTCCCTAGGGATGGTATAGGATGGGCCAGGATCGGTATTCTTTATTACGGGACGGGAGTCGAACCCCCATACCCGCAGTAAACAACTCTTTGGCACTCCAATAACCCCCCTTGTAATTGGGGAAATATTACCAGATGTAAATTACTGAACGGTTTCTGTGGTAATTTGAAATTGGTTTTTGGTCGTACAGTTTTTTTTTTAAATAATATAAATTTGAAGATTCTCTTGAGGAAATATTTATTGAGATAAGAAAATAAAGATTTCAAGTTACCTACATACCACCACTATAATACAATAATATAAAGAAAGTTTATAAAATTGATCATAAAAACTTACGACATATAAAAAAAAGCTTGTCATTCTTTCCCATTTGATAGACGCGCGCAAACACTAAAATGCGTAATAAACAGAAGTACCTACCAATATTAAAATGCAATGAAATCGTGTACAAATGTACCTAAAACGGGAAAACAAAAACAGAGCGACACCTCGCCCCATCGCAATCGTCTCGCGCCTTCTCGAACGTTCGCTTTTCAAATATTAAAATTTAATCGTCGGGTTGTCGCGAGTCAAATTAGGATCTCTTGAGACAAGCGCATAGAGTAACCATACAATAGATATGTCACTTGGTTTCGCCTAATATTTTTAAAAAAGTGGGTGGCTAAATGTAGGCAAATTTAAATAGAATAGCCATAGTATTTAAATATAGTCAGACATTATTGTTTGAATTAGTTGAATGAAAAGCGGCCATTATTATCTTCTGCTCCTACAAACTGAGAATTTAGAACCATACTTACAGAAGTATTGACTTACAGAAGTAGTGATTGAGTAGCAAAACACACTTACCAATGTCTATATTTATGATTGTTGGCTATGTGATATATTTTTTACTACATACATACTCTGCCACGGTAGGTAGGTACGTAAGGCAGGAGTCATAGACAATGCCGCTTCTACGATTGTGTTATTTTAATCTATGTTTTAATCGCGCGCACAGTGATACAGAGAACAGTGTAATTGCCTCGGAGACGAAGAAAAGTGATATTAATTCCATTCCGTCGCGAATGAACTGAATGAATGATTTAAGACGTCATTTGTTTGTCCCGTTGTAAATACACTTTTCACTTTGCGCCATTGGGGAGTCATTTGTTTTTGCTTTGTTTAGACATGCCGGGATTCTTACCTATATTAGATTAAATATGCAATGAAAGTAAATTTGTATGGATAAAGGTGCAAGCGTTATTTGAATTGGACCGTCACTATAAGAAACAGCATGTGAATACTATTTCTTGAAAATATAGTTTTCTGGCCATTTAGAAGTGACAAACCCTTATGATTTGTAATGGTGAAATTAGTAGGTACCTACATTCGTATATCTTATCTTGAGTACCCTTCTTAATTAGGCAGTATAATATTGCTGTTCATTTTTCTAACACCTCAAAAGGTCAGCGTATCCGCTCCGCTCATGCACCCACTGTTCCCGCTGCTATGGCAGCTACCTTACGATGTGACCCGGCCATGTCGCCGGTCGCCGCTCGTGGATCGATACAGCCTCCTGCACTTGAGCTTTTTGCTTCCCCCCCCCCCACACAACCCAGTGGGGTCCTGCCCCCCCCCTACCCCATGCCCGGTCTTGGGCGGCGATATTATGTTGCCATTTTTACGTTTATTTCACTTTTATTTGGGAAGTTAGGGCTGATTATATCAAAGGTAATGTAAGTGAATTAGATAAGCTAAGTTATTGAATGTTTATTTACTCGAGAGAGTAAGTTTTTTGTGTTTTAGGGAGGTTTGAAATTGTCTGTGGTAAGCTTATTTTTTAGAACCTGTATAATTGAATTGAATGTACGATGGTACGAAATATTATATTACCTCCAGCAGTGGAGTGACTAGGCTGACGACGACGACGGAGTATTATGTCTACCATAATATATAATACATATACCTATATAAGTACGTAACATTAAGTTAGTCACGCTCTCAAGTTACATCAATCAGCCTGCATCCTCAGTCATATAGGAACAATATACTACATAGACATGTGACATAAAACTATATATACCGTTTCCACGTCCCTCCCCACATCCTTGAAAGCCTTTTTAATGCAAACGCAGTGACAAAACCGACGCTGTCTCCCTCTGCCACGCCCATTGGCGACAAAACTCACCACGCCCAATGCGACAGTTTCCACCAATCAGAACAGGGCTCGAAGGTTTTTTACAGTGACATTACGTAACTGGTAGCCTAAAGAATGTAATGAGAAAATGTTCAGGGATCAGGGAAGGGGCGCGGTATGAAGCGGAGGCTTTGCTTTTTTTGCGTACGTAACTTTTTGTTGGTGTATATTTTAGAAGCTTTCTTAGTATGGTCGTAATTTGGTATAGGTATATTTTTTTTATCATAGAATCTGTATCGATTTTATATAGTAGGTAATCATTTGGTTTCTTTAGCTCAGAATGTGTGTATAAATAGGTTACTTTAGCTAACTAATACTTAGAAAGCATTATCAAATGAAAACCATTTGGAATGAAAATTGGATAGGTACATATGATTATGTTGCGGCCTCAAGTCTCAAGGCCTCAGACCAAAATGGACAAATCAAAACACCCTTGTATACTGGAATAACAGGAGTTATTATACGTCACCTATTTTAGGTAATTTCTTCCTTCCTACCATTGAAATTTAGGAAAAAGTGATTTAGTAAATTACACTTCTAGTCTTGAAAAGAAGCACCTAACATAACCGCTGAACCCTAAAACCCCACACTTCCATAGACAGTAGAGATGACGTATAACGAGTCAACCCCCCGTCGCATCTTCTCGACCCCCAGGGGGTTGGGTAGGGGGTCGGGGGTTGGACAAAGCCTTCCGTTCCTCTTTTATTTCGTTACCAAAGCCTTTGTTCATTGAACTTTCGTGAAGAACTGAAAAATGTATCGGTTTTTAGGTCATGTTTTGGTTCTTTATTTAACAGTGAAGTTTATATAAAATGCAATCTTATATTATCCTACTCTTTATAGGAACAGCAGCGCGAATAAACTATAATTTTTATCAAAGTTAGAGTGATTTACTAGGAGTATGATTTCCGGTAGGTTTTGTCCGTGTTCATGAAATAATAGAATAGTTATGTTGTAAAAAAAAAATATTTTAGATGGCACCATTTCATAGTTAGAGAAAGACCAATTTATAAAATTTCATAATTTCTTGTATGATCATACGGTTGTTCTGATGATGATTTAATAAACAAAATATAGTGATTAACTGGGACGTACAAGCCGCTACACTTTCACCTTGTTAATATTAAAGCAACATCTCAATTCAATATGCCGATATTGTATATTTTAACCCTTAAAGTGCGCGGGCCCACAACCATTCATTTATTCTCGCTCGGGGCCCATTCAGCCACCTACACTTCATTTGTATATATTTAGGGTACCGCATAATATTTGAAAGCTGAACCTTTTATCAGGGTTTCTCCGAAGAACCTATCTAGTTACCTTGGTTTTGGGGACATGCTTATCTTTTTTTTTACTTGACAATATAAACTATTTTGTTAATATTATTATGTTCTTTATGAAATCGTCTGTCCATACCTATGGCATTTACCGTGATAAATGCATTTTCAAGTTTAGGGCAAAATGTCTAATTATTTCGTAACGTCATGCTTCATTAATTGCAAATATCAAGAACCCTTGTCAAGACCCAAAAAAGAGATACTCGCACTTAGCAATATTTTTTCACATTATATAAGCAGTCGAGCTTCTTTTTGATAAAAGCACCCATTCACGGGCGATACATTTATTAAAATGTATACATGTTGGTTCTTGAATAACGTCTGAGTGGGACGTTGTAGACAGGCCTCAATTAGAGTGCTCCGCGGGGTCAAAAGGGCCCTTTCACAAAATTTTCCGAATGAAGTTCTGTGAACAGTGAATAGGTTGTATCTTATTTGAAGACGATTTTATTTAATGTACTTAGGTACACTTTTTATTCTTGGCTTTTGATGTTCGAAAAGGTTGTATATTTTCTATAATATGTTAATTAATCTTTAAAATTTTGTGATTAGATATCTAGCAGTAGGCACCTGGCTGGGTACAACCGTCATGTCAACTTTTTTTTATAAAAAATAGTCTATCCTAGTAGCTTTCTGAATTTCATGTGTATCTATCATTTATTACCTCTATCACTTTATATGGTGAGAGAAAATAATATACGGCAGGACCATATTGACCGGTGAAGGAAAACATCGTGAGAAAACCTTCATGCCCAAGATATCAGATTCAAATTTAGGTGACGTCTTCAAATACGCAATAGGACCTCGTTGTTAGTATAAACTCGTGCTCATGGAGTGACGAAGGTATATGAGCTGATGATGATGCACATAATTTGAATTACGAAGAGGGGAGCGGTGATATCTATATTTTAATTATCAAAATTTGAATTTTGTTACGATTTTGAATCTTATTTTAACTATAACAGAATAGAAAATATCTATACGGGTATATGTAAAATCCAAACAAACTTATCGCTTCGCTCATACGTTTACAATATTAAAGTCATTTTCGTATAATATGCTTTAACTGAATGTTCGTCGCTATTACATGGTTACTCTAAATGCTAGTTCCGTTAAAGTTAGACTATTATTGTGGGGTCCTTTTGTATTGGTCAATGTACCTATTATTGTTTTTTAAACGACTTCAAAAAAAAGGAGGAGGTTCTCAATTCGACTGGCATATTTTTTTTATGTTTGTTACCTCATAACTTTTGACTGGGCGAAGCGATTTAAATTATTAACTCACTTAGTTAGTTGTCAATATCTGAGAATATCAGGATTTCAGGATTATCTATGTATAAATAAATATCCTGGGACATTTTTCACACACGGCCAATCTGATTCCAAACTAAGCAGAGCTTGTGATATGGTAACCAGATAGCTGATATACTACATATACTAATTTTAAATACATACTTATATAGATATTTACATCCAGACACAGAACAAACAGACATATTCATGCATACAAATGTTTGTCCTGGGTGGGAATCGAACCCACGACCCGCGGCTTGAGAGTCAGGGTCACTAACCACAAAGCCAACCGGGCTGTCAATAATCTATCGGTACTTTTGTACATTTAGGTATTATAGCAAACTTAAAGGCTAGTTAAGGATTTGGAGCTTTTAAAATATTGTGGTATAGTGTTTTAAAAATGTTTGTCAGATTGATGTTAGAGGACTAGCCTCTAATGAAACACTACTAATTGAAGCTCTTTATTAGGCCCTGTTTATGATAACATAAAAAACCTTATTTTCTCTCAATTTCTTGGTCGATATATCTATGTGGGTTTTGGCTATGAAGCAACAATTTCACAGTCTACCATTCCATTCAAACCCCACTACAGAGTATAAAATTATCCACAGCTATAAAATAAGAGACAATGGCGTGTAATGACTGGCAGACGTCTCGTTTGGTACGAGAATGTACTGTGGAATATTGCGTAAGGGATAAACTATGTGCTTACCTTGATCAGGTGTAACAAATACTGGTTGGAACATATTCAGGGTAATGTTAGATTGTGTTTTTATGACTCATCTTGTTTTAGCGCAATACGATGTGCATCTTTGTATATAAAAGTGCTAGGGGAGGCTCGAGGTCCTTGGTGGAGACGTATATGAGCTGATGATGATGATGATATAAATGTGGCCTAGAGATATGTCAAGAATAATAATAATGTATGAAGCGATTTTTTAATGTAGCAGAGTGGTAATAGAAATGATAAATAAATAAGGGCCTAATAACAGCAATAATATAGGTAATTGCAATTTGCGTGAGTAAATACAGATATTGTTTCTGGACATGGAAAATAATTGTGTTTTTTAAAATCGTCTAATGTTTTCTTATAAAAATGTGAGTTACGAAAATTACTTTAAATTCAAAAATAAAATATGATTATGATATTTACTTTCAAAACTGAAAGACGCAGATCAATAACAGAGCATCCGGTTAACATCTCTCGCTAATTGGCTAAGAAAAATTAATTCCACGAAAGGGTTCCGTATCTGGAACGAGGCCCAGAGGACCATTAATAGGGTACCGTTGGAAAGAGTGGGCCTTAACGTACACTCAAATAATTGTGCCGTGTCTACAAAAATATGCAAATGAGCTTTGTGCTCCGTGAAAATTAACTTTTTCATTATGAATTATGTCCTTTATTGTGTCTTCGAAATGTCTTCGGGGAGTTTTTCGAGATTTTACAACTTCGCTTGAAGGGTTCCGGTAATCATATTCAAGGGGTCGAGAAAATACCCGGCCGTTTGGAAAGGGTTAAATGTTTTTAGAACCCTAATATAAGACGGTGAATTTTTTAAACTGAGTTTAGTCAGGTGAGACTGTTTGTTATATTTCGCTGATTTAAATAAAGGCAATTTTTATTTACAAGTTTCAAAAAGTTTTATTCTTTTATATTGTTAATTTTATGTAGGCAGAGACTAGGAAAACATTAAAAACTATAAAAAATAACTCAAATCTTTATTAATTCCTAAAATGAATGATAAAATATGTACCTATAAATACAAACCAAACCCATACAAATTCCTTACCTAAATATCACGAATGCTTTTACTTGTATTCTCTCACAGTGAATATGACTCACAGCCTTCCCATTACCTTTGTTAGTATGTATATTGTACCTACTCACATATAATTATAATACTCGAGTACAACTTGCTCGAGACAGTCAACAGCTCAATCTAAGTAGGCGTCTCTGAAATCGGAACATGTTCTACAATGGACGCAAAATTTGATTGATTATTGAAAAAATATATAAATATTTGAAAACATTTAGAAATATTAAAAAGAGACATACGAGTTCTATACAATATAGAGTTTTGGTATATCGAAAATGTAATTTTTCCGATATCTTAATAAATAGATTAAGTTTGTAGCATTCCATGTATCAATAAAAAGACTTAGGTACCTGATAATAAAGTAAGCAGTTTTATAAATGACAACTTTTTTTTCGATATTTTCATAACTACATGAGCCAATTACTTATACGAACCATTTCATGTCAAAATCCCATAAATGTAAATAAAAATATTTACGCTTAATTAAATTAATTGAATTATTACTATATTATGTCCATTATGGATAGCACAGTATTTTGCATAAACAACTTGTAATTGCATACCCCGTGACAACCCGCGATCGCCAACTGAGATTTACTTACAATCGATCGTCATTCATTCATTCGTTCATTCGTTCACAATGCGTTATTTACGATATGGAAGCGATGAGCGAGTGAATGGATTCAATTGAACGATTAACTTGTTAGCACTCCCAGAGATGGTGAATGCTTGATTGTTATGTGGCTTTCAAGGGTTTTTGTAGTAGGTACTAGGTAGGTATATTAAAATATGTGAACCGATTTTCTTAATAATGGAGAATTTAAAATTACAGTTATTTTTGAGGTAACTAAAATACATAAGCTCTTGTATGATTTTTAGAAATTCATCTTAGTATTTCAGAGAGATATGAAAATTGTACCTGACGGCTTTTCGATCTCATCATCAACGCCACCAGTAAAGTAAATAAATGTAAATAAATTTGAATAATATACTAAAGCTATACTATAGCCATAGTCCTGCTCTAATTTCAAATAAGTACCAACTTTTAGTTATCCAAATATAAACACAACAGGTTCCGTTCGAAAGTTAGTTTGGCGCACAGCGGGTCGGGTGCTTAGCTTCCTGACCCCAAATGCTAAAATGTATCGGAATATACGCTTCAATAATAATTCCACAAACAACGAGCTACGAAATACACCCATATTATATTCATTAAGTATAAAAAATTGAACTCCAAACAACTTACCTTGTCTGAACCTAGGACTCTAAGCTAGGCTACTCTAGGCTAAAGCAATATTTTATGTAGATAGGTAAAGCTCTACGAAATTACTACGCCGTAGCACTTGTAGCATCTAAATAGGTCAACAGTAGCCGTAGCTCGTGACGTCAGCTACGGCGTAGCATCCCACGAAATTATTCATGAGTTTCATTACAATATTACACAGAATAAATGCACTTTTTTTAATAATTTATTAGGTAATATGAAATATAACATATGAAAATGGTTGCAAAATTAAACGATATAAGTAAATTTAATTTCAATATGATATCACGACTAATAAGTCAGTTAAAAATATAAATTACCTGATTTTTTTTTCACATACAGTCATTCTGATTCCAAAGTATACCTACTACTTTTCAATACATACTTAGGTATACAAATTATAACATCCAGACATAGAACAAATAGACATATTCCTCAAAATCAAATATCATTTCTTTTTATCAAATAGGCATTTACAAGCACTCTTATGAATCCTATGTAGGATTTGAACCCACGATTTTTCTTCCGATACCTATTAAAATATAATAATTATTTTCGTAGTTCCATGTAGATACCAAAACGTCAATAATGCTTGTTTAGTTGTTATAGTGGTTTGTCTATGATGTTCAGCCGACGGGAATAATCACGGCCAATGGGACTAAGTGTTTCAGTTTTGGGTAGATATTTAAATTATAGATGTCGATAAAATTATTAATATTTATATTTAAAGATCGCTTCTTATTCTGAACTAAAAATTTCGCTGCTATTGAAGATAACTGCGTTACTACCTACACATAGCATATTATATATGTTGGATGGCGAGTTATGAAATGAAATATATTAATTCATACAAAATGGGCACTCATGAAAAGTCGGCTCTAATCCTCGGTTCAGTAGGTATCTTTCATACTCTTAGTATTTTTTTATGTTATGTCGCTCTTGTCATGTGAAATACAAGTTACAAGTTATAGCTTGTCATGTCAAGTGTTATCTATTTTTCTTTAACTTAGAGTACCACTACAATCAAAATAAGTGCCTGTGAAGGCCCAATTGAACAAAAAAATATATTTCACACTTATTTTCACATCTTATAATGCATCATCAAGCCATAGCTATACGTTACCCTCATTACATGGCATTTAAAATTAACCCAATAAAGGCAGTCGCTAACGACTCTCTGAAATAAGAATGGCGTGTGTTTACTGCTAATAAGAAAAGTCTGTGCGCCCATTAGGCACGCAGTCCACATCGGTGGCCGGGGGGCATGAATCACATGTATTATTCAGCCCCCGTCTGCAGCAGCCCTTGTCTTGGACCTCACTAGTTTGAGACCGTTCGGTGGACTACAGTGCGATAATCTAGGATCTAGTATAAGAATATTAGGTAGTATATATGTAGAAGAAAGAATGGTAGGCCTTTAGTACCATAGAGTTTTGATGAAAATGTTAAATATTTCTTGTTATGTTAAATATTGAAATTTACAAGCACTTATGATACTTTTACTCGGTTTGGACATTAATTTTTAGGCCCCCAAGTATACATACAAAAATTAAATTATATTACATTATAAATAGAACTCATTTTAAGTGTTTATCTATTACATGTCTAAGCATATTGTTATAGTATGAAATAAAAAACAATAAATTAATCTAAATCTAAATGTAAATAAGACAAATGAAATACCATCTTAGTTTCTTGGTGAGTACCTACCTACACAAATTATTTAGGTATAGAAGTTCTCACATAAGCATTATTTCCCTTTTTACAGTAAGAAGGTACTATATTTTTGATCAAATTGCACCAATGTATAGCGAGTAAATAGTACCACAGGTGAAATTTTCTTGTAGTCATAGTAAACAGCGGTGTTTATTAATTAATACTGGTTTGTTAACTTGTTGTGATATGTTTACTGTCGAGTACCGCGGTCACCTTCGAGATAGTTAACTATCTTGTATTATTATTTAGGTATTGCAGACTTTAGCTGAAACCAGTGAGTGAAACCAGTACTATATATAACTAAGTTATTATTAATGTAATGTGATTTTATGGCCAAACAGAATTTCTAATTGCCAGAGCTCCTATTATAAAAATTGGAAGAAATTTCTCTCGCACTCCAAAATTTTCGAAATGATCGAAATTTTATATGTAGCTAGTACTTATATATTGACTAGTTTTATCCAAATTCTTTCAGGTACATTCACCGACATAATAATCGTCGCCAGTGTACTTCGCGTCTAAAAAAATGCGCAAATGTCTACTTTCTACGCCGCCATTTAATCCACGATCGACCGCTATTGCCTTTTGACGTCCAAGACAAAGGTTGCGGACTGAGATTATCCAGTAATCTAGTTAGATTATAAGTCTATGGGCACATTTCAGTGCATATTATGGGCATATTATGTCTATGGGCAATATTTGTGGAATTATTGTCAACAATTTATCATTAAATCACAAAAATCCAACTAAAACGGATTTTAATATTAAATATGAACGCAACATTATCAGTGGGTATTGCAATTAATTATCCCGGGATATTTGCACGGCTCGTGTCAAAGGGTGATCGTTTGGACAGTGTTTGTCCGAGTTGATGAACGCCGTCGGCTGTGTGTCTGTTCATCCAGTTCTCATAAGGATATTTCAACTATATATAATATTATATCTATGTATATTCATTCTGAAATCTATACTAATATATAAAGCTGAAGAGCGTTAATCTCAGAAACTACTGGTCTGATTAGAAAAATTATTTCAGTGTTAGATAGCCCATTTATTGAGAAGGGTATAGCAGGAAATCATCATCATCATCAAATAGCCTATATGCATATTATAGCAGTAGTATAGTGGAGCTTATGATGAAAATCGTGTCGTAATTCCGCAGTAGGTAGGTAGGTATATAGGTATAGTCGATTTGACCTTCTCATTTAAATAGTCATCATTACCTTGTGACCCTAACTATAAATGAAATATAGACAAATCCTGAAAGTCTGGCGACGGATAATTTTCCATTTAGATATGCAATGGAAATAAATATCGACACGTATTTTAGCAAAAATAAAATGATCACTATCATAGCAATCCTTTCCCTCGCCACGTCCTAATATATTCAGAAGCGTAAAGACGAATAAGTAAGTGCCCCCAAGAGTGGCATCCAGCTCGCATGCATAATAATCCACAACTCCAACAAGCCGAGAGCACAGCGAGAATTTCCTTTCTTACCCAAACGAAATCGTCTGTGAATACCTAACATTGGTTCTCGTTTCTAACATATAAATTATATGACCTGCCACGACGCCCCATGAATATATGTATGAGAGGCAAATTGATATTACTTACGCTCGTATGTTAGACTTTGGCTTTTTTACGCCACTTTTTCACAAGCCAAATTGGTTTTTTATGCCGCAACCCGAATAAATTGTGACCGAATGTGGAAATTAACTCGATAATGAATACCGTAGAGGCGACGTTAATGTGTAATGGGTTTCACAATGTGTGCTATTACATTTTTTAATATAGATATTCAGTGTTTTTTGAACTCGAGATAATCAGACGATTCTTTCGTTAAAATACACCACGTATAAAAATCTATATGTAAGCCTAATATATAATTCTAGTATATTTATGTACTTACAAACAAATTAGTTTTAAACAAAAATAAACACGTTTTTCAAGTGAAAAAAATATCATCCGATAAATTTCAAACGTAGCTATATTAGTTCACATATAAATAGTGGTTTCTACCATCCCCGGAGGCCGGCCACTAATTCGGCTTTCGGCCTCCGAGGCCGGACATAAATAAGGCCGAATCGCTACAATGACCACAAAACCGATAGTTTAAGAATATTCACGCGAATAAATTAAGCAGCACTCGCTGCCGCGCAGATTTCCCTAATGGTTGGCCGGTGGAGAGTTGGATTAGGACGTCTTGATCGTATAAATAAATACTAATCGAGATGTATAGTATGGTAGGATGAATGCAGCAATATGGGGCATACCCAATAGTAAAAATAATGATTAATATTGGGGGATATCTTTGTTAATTTGTGTATGCGACGCCGTTTATAATAAGCCAAAATATTGGAAAAAACTTTTAAAGATAATAATTTAGAATTATAAAAGTTTTCATATTCATACATTACCAACGTATGTTAAATCTTGACCGAGATACATCTTTCAATATTATATAATCAAGAAAAAGGAATATTTTTTTTTATATTGATAATTAATGATAGGTCCGACCGATTTCGGCCATGGCGACCACTTTGACTCCTAGTCAGACTGGCGCTGATGCACTTGAGGATGGCTTATGTAGCCTATCTTCACGGCGAAACTGCGTGCACACTGGGGGCACGTGAGTACGCCGTTCTCATAATATATTAATCAGAGAGTGTAGGTACAATAAAAAATTATGCCTAGTTATCTATTTATACTTATCCCATATACAAAAGTATCTAAACCTCATAAGCTCGGTACATACGACAGGATACATCCGGCGGTCAGGCCCGCCGCCCGGTAAAGACAAGACGCATGGCCGGCCCGAGACAGCGCACTGGTCTGTACACAGCCTTACGTGTGTTGTTATCTAGGGATGTGCCACTATCCTATTGTTTATATATATCGATAGATAGGGTTGGTATGGATAGATGATTTTGTTTATTTGTAATTTGTATAATTATGTCATTCGCTTGTGGAATCTTGGTATTAGCTATAGGTATGATGATTTTAGTTTAGAGTGAACGGAAAATATATGCCATACCTATAGGTATATGAAACCAAAATTCTTCGAAATTAGTCCCTCCTTATTATAGAAAAAAAATACATAAATTTCATAATGAAAACAATAAATGTCACATACAGTAATTAATAAATGCATTTAATATGCGAAAGGAAATATTATTAAAACAGCTAAACAACCCTCTAATAGCCGTTACGGTCTAGCTCACCGCGTCTTTCCATTTACCAAATTGAGTGAATTATGCGTCCCTAAACACCGCGAGAGACATTAAAAAAAAACGCCTTCCGAACTTTTAATATTCTAATAAGACTTTGATTTAATTTCCCTTTATCATTATTTATGTAAGGATCCACGGTAAAAAGGCGATAAGACTGTGTTATTGTTTTTTTTCATCGCGCCGGGAAAAAAACTCTCCCCTTGGAAAATGATCCGCGCCGTAGGAGGTTAAGCCTGTCACAGAGTAAATTATCATACATGCTTAGTGTTGTTATACTGTGAGTTTTCCTTAAACTCTCTATTGATATTATATACTCTGTGACCTGACATGTAGTTTTTTACGGGGCTCTTTATGTTATGAAATTAAGGTTGAAATTCCAATAGCAGCAGGTGACAATTTTAATAGGGGTGGCTAACAACTTGTTGAACCGTTTTGTAACGACAATGTCCGGCGTTTTGTCAACATGTCAAATAATAATAGTAACAGGAATTATAGGGTTTCAGCCGTATCATAACATTTCTATGGAAAATCGGTGGGAAAATAAGGGGTGGTTTGACTTATAAAAAGGTTTTTGTGTATTTTATCGAAAAGTATGACAGAATATTGAAGGTTGTTAGTAGAAGAAACAATTTATATTGATGGTATATTTTCTTATTTATACATACTAAGTAATAATATTATAACGAGAAAAGATTATATTTTTTGTTAATCGTTTTTTTGTCATGCATAGGCTCCGAAACTATTAGACCGATGTGAATAGGTAATTCTTTCCCCAATAGAACGCTACATTATTTGTGTGCGTATCATAGACTATTTTATTCCTTTCCCTGGAACGGGAACTACGCGGGTGAAACCGCGGAACGAAAGCTAGTTTAGTTATAAAATTAATCTCTCGTATTGGAGTCGCTTTTAAAAGTGTGTTTTCTGTTTAGTTTTTTTTCTTACAAAATTATTACTTTTTATCTTTCTTTTAGAGATAAATATTTGATAACGATATGTACTTACAACAATATACTTATATCTCTTAACTTGGTAATTCAGTCACTAAACCATTCAGAAATAAGTCCCATGGTTCCGTTTCGTTTCCGCCATATCTTTCGTCACGCTTGCGCCGCGGCTTGGTTCGCATTATAGATGGATCACTGAGTGTTTACGGAAGACATTAGGTACCTATAGGGTTCACTAATGTGACTTAAAATTACTGCATTTAAGTTATGAGTGTTTAACCCTATTTTGTTTTTATTGCATTGGTTAATAAGTACCTATATTATATGGGAAATCAGGGTACGATCTTCGCCATTCAATAAATCACGTCGAATATGTCTATGAATATGACTAAGACTTTACTAACAAACCCGCTCCCCGCGTATTCGCGAGATCTTCCATTTTCCCGGGATTAAAAGTAGGTACCTTATGTCCTTTCTCAAAATCTACCAAATTTCCTTTAAATTGGTTTCATTTAAGACGGAGAGAGTTATTATCGCATTTATAATATTAAGTATAGATATGCAATAACAAGTAATTAATTTTCCCTATTTTTTAGTCAGTAGATTTCAATTATATCACAACTTGCACCACAACCTAAGCCCAATAGCGTAAGAGGGTGATCCCCTTAATGTGTTTGCATAATGTTCGTTATTAAAAAGTATAGGATGGTCCGTCGGTTATTACCCTTATAAAGACATTTCCTCGTTACACCCGGTGTTCGGCTACGTAAATACTATTAATGGAAAAATTTGGAGAAGTCAGCTCTTATGTAAGGAAATTCGATTTTAAGAATGTTTTAATACAATCTTAATAGGTACCTGGTACATATATAGTAAAAGTTTTATGTTTGAGTGTAACAGGTCATATCCAAATAATCTTTCATGCGTTATGTTTATTCTAAACTTGTTAAGGCGATGATCTAGGTCAGTAGTAAGAAGGTTGTATGCCATAGGTCACATATTCTAACCGTAAAATGGCCTTGAGCTTTTAGTGAAGGAAACATCTACTACAGACTACTATGGACAAATAAATACCTACCAAGTAGTAGTACTCATAATTTTTTTTTTGTATTCACCTGACTAAGTTAAAAATCTGCCGCCAAATATGCCCCTGTATTCTGAAAACTCTGTTTGCTTAGCGCTTTTAGCCAAGTTATTAAATTTAAATAATTAATTTAAAAAATTTAAATATTAAATTACTTAACAAACCTTTAAAAAAATCTTTGTCAAAATCGTAGTAGGAACTACACATACTTAAATATCATAAACGTATGTTCATTACAAAAAGGGTTACTCCATGTGTCCTTTACACTGATGGTGATCGATTACCAGCCTTCTGTAGTTAATGACATGGCCAAATGTACGTGTCACTAAAACTAAATGAAAACTCGAACGGCAGTTGACTCTAGACAAATGAATGTGAGTGACTCGCGCGTTCGGTAATTGAGAACGTTTTATGCCTAAAGCTAGGGTTGCTGTTATTAAATGTCAAAGAATTAGTTGAATGTAATTAAAAAGTATAAATAGAAGGGTATGGTTCAATGATTTAATGAAATGATTTAGTGTTTTTGACAGGTAGTTTACTTTTCAGTTGTGACAGGAGATTAGGTTAGGGGTACCTATACAAAGAAAATTAGGCTGTACCTAATGTTTTCTTTATATAGCAAGCAACGACACGCTAAACTCATATAGAACAAATACAGAAAGTCTTCTTATATCATTTAATTAGTAGATCACATAGTATATATCTACCTACCTCCATGTAATAAATATGAACTTCTTTTAGTCAATCAATTTTGTTGACACCATTGTTAAATGTGCACAAAGTTTTTAATAAATACAAGAATTCATATAAAACGTTTTTAGAGATGCAATAAATAATATCGTAATTATAAGTGCGTAGTGAAAACACGGCTTTACATCGCACTTTGCACCTACTCAACTTTACGACACAAACCTCTTAAAAAGCGTGAACAGAAACAATAAATTTTGAGGTATTCCACGTAGCCCACCTAAACGAAGCCCACCCAGAGGAAGCCCACCTAAAGTATTCCACGATGCCCACCCGTAGGTGGGCTTCAAATAAAAATTAAAAATAATTAATTTTCTATTCCACGAAGCCCACCTAAGAATATCACTCGCATAGTGTGGGGACAACAAATAAATATGTCGATAGAAAAAAATATTTGTTATTTAAAAGACTAACTTAAATTTCTATAATCGTTCAGTTTCATCATTATAATCTTATTAAAATATGGTACTATTTAAAATCACAGATTGTTTCATAATTTTGCAATAAAGACAAGTATCAAAAACATTGCAAATATAGTTTTCCATAGAGATATATGTTGATGTCTTCTTTAAACTTTTTTTATGTTACAGTAGAGTATTTTTATTATTCACCAAACAGTTAACTATAAGAAAACTTCAACATAGATCTCTATGTAAAACTATAATCTAATATATAAAATTCTCGTGTCACAGGTTTCGTAGCCATACTCCTGCGAAACGGCTTGACCGATTTTTATGAAATTTTGTATGCATAAGTATTCGGTAGGTCTGAGAATCGGCTAACATCTATTTTTGATACCCCTGTGATCACGGGAACGGGAACTCGCGTGGGATGTTTTTCACACGGCCAATCTTATTCCAAAGTTAGCTTCAAATGAAATGTGTTATGGTAACCAGATAGCTAATATACTACATATAATACTTTTAAATACATAGCTATATAGATATTTACATCCAGGCACAGAACAAACAGACATATTCATGCATACAAATGTTTGTCCTGGCTGGGATTCGAACCCACGACTCGCCGACTTTCAAGCCGAAAGTCAGGGTCACTAACCACAAAGCCAACCGGGCTGTCAAACTATATTTACAATGTTTTTGATATTTGTCCAAGTATTTATTGTAATTATGAAACAATCTATGATTTTTTATGTTACAGTAGAGTATTTTTATTATTCACTAAACAGGTAGCAATATAAAAACTTCAACATAGATCTCTATGGAAAGCTATATTTGCAATGTTTTTGATACTTGTCCATGTTTTTATTGCATAATTTTGAAACAATCGGTGATTTTAAATAGTACCTAAGATTACAAAATGACAAATATTGTGTCACATAATGAAACTGAACGATTATAGAAATTTAAGTTAGTCTTTTAAATAAGAAATATTTTTTTCTAACGACATTTTTATTTCTTGTCCCCGACACTATGCGAGTGATATTCTTAGGTGGGCTTCGTGGAATAGAAAATTAATTATTTTTAATTTTTATTTGAAGCCCACCTACGGGTGGGCATCGTGGAATACTTTAGGTGGGCTTCCTCTGGGTGGGCATCGTTTAGGTGGGCTACGTGGAATACCTCTAAATTTTCACGCTGTCGTCGTGATGCACACAGGCTCACACAGCCATAGTCTGGGGTGATAATTTGTTGAAAATATTCTGCTATCAACTATTATTCGTTGGGTTATGAAGACATGTCTAGTAGGTAGGTACTTGTTTTTTAAATATGACACGTATACTAAAGACTTTTAGATATTATATTTAAAAGTGATATGAAAAGACTGTATTTATGTAAAAATGTCGTGATTCTTTGCATTTACTGACATTTGATGTTTCAGTACCTACTGTTATTTTGTACCCCTAACCATACTATTGTGAGTGATTAGGATTTCAATGCCAATAAATTTTTATAAGAAGTCTTAGTAATATTTTGACTCCGTATTTAATATGCAATGTTCATTTTTAAATATTCACATTATGAAAAGAAGTACCTAGGATATTCCATATATGTATCAGCCCCCTATTGATTAATTATTATAACCTAAGTATTTAGGTACTGGCCTAAGTTAATAATTCCATACTAATTATCGTAGTAACTCAGACTAGATTACCTACATATATTTCTGCAAATCAATTTATATTTCATCTTCATTACCCATAACTAAGATCTATCCGTATCATCTAATATTTTTTCTAAATCAGTCCACCGGCACGCGGCACGCGGTAACCTCGGTGCTTCGGATCTAAGATCGCGTGCGCGCGCCGCCTGCGCCCGCGCCGGTGGGTTATTGCGCAAGTTGCACTGCTTCGGTGAGCAAGCAGGCCGCGCCTGAATCACTTCCTCTGTGTGCACACACGTCCTCGCCTCGCGATGTGTGCGCCACTTGGGGATATATGATTTGAACGTGAATTTTATTGTCTAGGTACTCTAGCTATTCGTGACTGAAGCCAAAAGAACTGTGAAACATTTCAATTTTCATGATTTCTGACTCCCAACCCTAGAGATAATATAGGTATAACCCAAAGAAACTCCTTCGAATATATGTCAAAGGGTCAAAATCTCCATTTGTTTAAGATTTATTTTATATTGGGGTTCTTATTAGGCTAAGTAAAGAATTTACTCAGAAAGGTCTGATAAGAATATGTTTCAGATACCTGCTTTTTTATTCCGTATTTAAAGTTCAATAGGTCGTAATTAAAACGGAGCTGAGTAGGTACCTATTAAATATATTTTTTGTCTATTAGGTACTTGTAATTAATAGCTAATCAGTTACTAAAGTATTGAAATAATGGGAGAGATCGAGCAAGTCCCAAGTAGAGCACATCAACATCGCGGGTTTCGTCGCGATGTATCATTGCTTTTACTTGTAGCATCCGCAGGGGCGTTCCGCGGCTCGACTCCTGCGCCGACTCCGAGCGTATTACCTAATAAATAACAACATTTATAAACAATTGCATTATTTACACCTATTTATTTGCAACTCTATTGTTATACATTTAAGGTTGAGATTTTTTTTCAGTCGTTTTTGGCGTTTAAATGACTTTGTTTTATGTCCTGTCATTATATTTGGAGGTCCGATGGCAGAGGATGCGATTTCATTTGGCACCGTTTGTAATTCGTCCGATAAGGTAATTGCACAATTTTTACAGATGTTTCCATATGATACATTATTTCCTTTGGACGATTGTTTTATTTATAACCTTTATCCGTAAGTTAAGTAATGATCGGATTATTGTAGGTTGGTACAGTCGAGGTAAATGTAGGTAACCTAAGTTTATTTTGGGATCATAATTATGACCATATGTCACAAAAATTTGATTGAGTTTGATAGAGAAAATTTCAAGACAATGGTTTGATCATTTACGTAACGAAATATAATCATACAAACATGCTTTATGCATTTAAAAACCTGCAGAATTAATCAAATTCTACGAACAAATTGGAAGGTAATTCAAATCAATTAGCCGTTCAGATTAATCTAGATAAAAAATACGTTGATTAAGTAAACACATATCCTTTGTTCTTATACCTACCTATAGCTAATTAATAATGGTCTAATATCAGTCAAGGATTTGAGGTTCTAGCATGATGCATCAGTCGGCGTAGTCACGACAGTCATGCTCTGATTAACAATATTATGAATTTACTAAATACCTACCATGTTAGGCCATTTTAAAGTAGGTAAATTGTCGTTTGAAATCTACGCAATACGTTTTATACCTATCTCGTTATTTTATATGATAGTGAACGTACAAATTAAGACGTAGGTATGAAGTATCTAACTATATAAGTAGGTACATCCTCGTAGTTTCAGTCGCGTTCTTGGTGACCAGAAATTTTCCAAGGTAAAAAGTAGGTGCTGTAGGTACCTAATCCTGTGCCAATTTTCTGCAGATCCTTTTAAGTATTCTGAGGTGTCACATACCTACCTACATATTTACGACATTTTACTTTATTAATATTAATTTATTTAAAAGCGGTATAAATGCAGAAGGTATTAAGCTGGTCAGGTATTTTGCTACCAAAGAACTGCTTGATATGGAATTATATTTATACTGTGTTACAGATGTTCCAGGGTGTTTATTACATTTAATATTTTGACTATTACTTACATTTAATTAAATATAATTTGCTAAGTACCTAACAGTGGTTGAGATGGTCATTTAGTAACCTCTTAAAATTTATCTTGGAAAGCGGTTTCTTTCAAAAATTTTTGCAATACCAAAAAAAATTGTGTCATCTTTAAATGACACTAAATCATTTCACGCCATTATTATGTAACATATAAATGACGAACAAACAAATCATATAGGTTACCTCCACCGTGACACGATTGCATGTGTTCGATGAAAAAGTTTTTTTTTCAGGCAATATTTATTAACTTCCGTTCGCGCCACCGGACGTGTGCGCACACGCATCGATGTCCAATTGGCCGTGATCCGAAGGAAAGTGTTATGTGTTGACTCGTTATGAGTTATAGGTAGGTATATCATTCACATATTCGTTTATAGAACGACATGTTGTCGCAATCTACACTAATATTATAAAGAGGAAAGATTTGTATTTTTGTATGTACGAATAAACTCAAAAAGTACTGGACCGATTTTAATGATTCTTTTTTCATTAGAAAGCTACATTATCACTGAGTAACATAGGCTATATTTTATTCCTGTATTCCCACGGGAACGGGAACTACGCGGGTAAAACCGCGCGGAGGTAGCTAGTTGTTTATAAGTAGATGAGATTTTTAAATGAGTTTGTTGCTGCGTTAATAGAAAATGAAAAGTTTTGTTATAAGTCCACGAATCTAAAACTTCGTGTCGAAATCAAGTAGTAAAATTGTCACCTTACAGCTAGTCCCACTAATATTATAAGTGGGAACGTATTTATGGAATGGTGTAATGGATGTTTGTTGGTCTAGGTACAGAACATATAGACAACTTTATTCCGGAAAACGTGAAGATCTCCTGGGAACCTACCCATAATATATTGGGTAATATTTTTGGTAAAATTTACCAATAGTATTTTATTGAAATAATTGGTAAATAGGTATTTGATTATCCATGTAAAAGGAATTTAGAATAGATCGAATCTATGACTTAGGTAATACGTAGGTAAACAACAACTTCGAACGTGGGTGAAATACGTTGTCTAGAAAATATTTACCGGGTAAATCTAGACAGTCTGAAATAGTTAGCTAGATAATTATTCCAACTAACATTTTCCATTTATTTTATAATAGGTACTCGTAGTTTATTCTTTTTAACGTAAATTGAGCAACACGGGAAACTTTTAGCTTAACGCTTACAATTTTACTCATCAGACTGTTCTTGTTGCTATTTATAATTACGAAAGAGCAAAAAAGGTATAATCTAGGTATTTTATATTTTACTGGTACCTTGAAATTAGCCTTAACACCATAGCTCTGGCTTACAGTAGAAAAATATTAATACCTACTAACAATTAGGACAAGGACTAATAATATAATGTTCTAGTTATTTAGTTTTAGAAATATGTACCTACATTCCAAATGGATATTTGTCAAACTTGAATCTCATTCAAAAATAAATTGATAAATTACACCGCATATTCTAATTAGTCTACTCTATTTAAAAATCAGGTAAAAACACAATCTTCTAACCCATATAAAATTTTATAACTTTACCGAAAACAACTGATGTAGGTAGATGCTGAAACACTGTGTCCATAATAGTGTTTTCCAGTTTGTTACACACTGGGTACACTTACCGAACACAGCTGAGCACAGCCGACACCGAGGGCGATACTTCGCAGTGTCGTGTGCAAGTGTAGCCGAAAATATTTTTAATCTAAACAAAATGCGGCCGCTCCAATATAAATATGTCGGTCGGATTGAGTAAGGGGTACGACACACAGTTGCTGTAATTTTCAGTTCTAAAGCTTGTAAGGTAACTTCGATTGTAGGATTTTAGGTTTTTGGAGGACAGCTTTGTCTAATGACAAAGTTAAACATAAACTAATAAGAAACAATAGAAACGTATAAAAAAATAAGTTCGTAAGCATTTAAACATTTATTAACTTCTAATATCACATTTCAGCTACGGATAGCTAGTACCATAACAAAAGTAATGGTTATATACCCACATTTCCAAGTTAGATACTAGGTGGCGCTACTAGTACGGAAAATGCATTTTAATTCGTGTATCATATTCTGCGAATGAAATAATTATAAGTTAGGTACCTACTCATCTAATAAAAAATAATCATCTAATAATAAAAAGTTAATCATCTATTAAAATATTTTATTAATGAATAGTTTTCACTGTTTATAATAATAAGGAATTCCTATTTTAGAGCTATGATTCACACTAGTAATTTTTATTATACTTATTTTTTATTTCTTTTTTTGGTTCAATAAGTTTATTTGCGACTGTTAGACAAACTGAACCTTCAGGCATCATTTCATAAAACCTAATTTAAAACATAACCCTCATTTAGCGCAGTCGGGTAATATATAGTATTGAAATGAACATGATCGTGTGTACACCACTTAGTTTGATATAAAAATCAACGTTGACCAGAGCCGGATCACTTAGGACAAAAAGAGTACGTGTTTATGTTACGTACCGCGAAACTGAGAGTATAATGTGGGTGACTATGCCGCCGTGCAAGGCAACAGAACTAGCGGATATACCTACTTATAGCCAATTTTTATTTAGACACAAGTTGACCTGACGGACGTTGTCCTGTCTTAACTATGAATCTTATTAAATTAAAGCGACTGACACGTATGTCAAACGCCATTAAGTCAAGTTTTCTTAAATTTTTTTGTGTGACTAATTTATTTATTTCATAAGAATCTTTTACTGATAATAAACAAGTTCAACAAAAAATAATTAGCGCAATCGGTCCAGCCGTTCATTAAGGAAAATAGGGATTTATTTTTATATATATAGATTACTAGAAGACCCAGCAAACGTGGTTCTACCATAAAAACGAAATTTCAATGAGACGCGACACTTTATGTATGGTAAATGACCCAATGGTGGCCAGTTTAAGAAAAAAAAAACTGGTTTTTGTGAAATATTACCAAAATTGTGAAAGTTTCAGCACTGAATATAGTGAAACTGTAAAGTCCAGTCCTTATTTAATATTTGTAATGTATTACGCGTGAGATACGGCAAAGCTGGATTCAATTAATTTAACAAATAAAAGTTGTAGTTTTGTGACCCAGTCTTGGCCAGGGAAAATCCATTAATGGCCGCCCCAGTCGTAGTCTTAATTTATCTTTATTTTATGGCTAACACATCAAACAAAACAAATTTTGGTTTTAATTAAGCAATACTATTTTACAAGTGAAACTTTCTGCTCACAGCCATAACGATTTCCTTAAAAAAAGCCGTCGTTGTCAATTTCAAATTACTTTACACTTTGCATTCGCGCAAATTTGTACATGTAACTGACTGAATTCAATAATACGTTAAACTTAGATAGTTCGATGTCTAAAGTCTATGTCACAGTGATCCCAATGTAAAAACATTACCTCATGTCCGAATCCTAGATGTTTCTTTCAATTTTTGGCCATTACTGGTACCGTGGCCACCACTGGTACACTTACATGACTATGAACGTCGGTATAATTACCCACACCCATGAATTGATCATACCAAAATACAAAAACAAAATCGCTGTTTGAAATAGGGGTGCGGTAGTAGGGCCAATAAATAGTTGACGTCCTATTCAGTCAGGACAATTCTGAGACACTATATTTTATATTAAATTATTTATTTGATGTTATAGAAACGGCAATCTCCTATGACTTAGACCAAACAATAGACGGGCAATGTTTACGCGGCCGCGCAACGACTGCCGAGTAAATTGTAACTGTTTCCGAGATCGAGAATAAATCCGTAACATTCATTATGTGTTATACGACATCGAACAGTTATGAATCAATGAAAAACACACACACATTTGATGTGGGCCGTCCTTTGATGCCGGATTTAGTTGGGACCCGATAAAAAATGTTAACAGCTCATGTTATGGGGAATAACATCTGAATATCTTCATGATCGTTTTAGCAATAACCTACAGAAAAAATGGATGATAATGTAGGTAGGTACTAACGCCTTCTTTCTATGGTAGAGTATTACCTATTTACAAATCTCATTTTGGAAGTAAATTTTATTATAAATCATTTAATTGCACAGTGATATTATTCGTTGTTGATTTTCGTAATAAAGCACTTACAGAAGTCAAGAAACATATCAACTTTGACAAAATAAAGTTTTCTAATTAAGTTCCCTTAAAATGTGTCCAAAAGTACCTTAAAGAGACACCGACGTGATTTTCATGCCATATTGACTTACCTAGATGAGCAGTTGATGTCATTTTCGTCTTATCAGGAACTACTTATTTTTTTCACCTATTTAAGGAATGAGCTCATATAGGTACATAGATAGAGGTAGGTAACTGCGGGTTGAGTCCCATGGCTTCATATGCTTACCTCGCCCACATACCTAATCACTTACCACAAAACCCAAGAAAAACAATAGTTACAAAATAAATACATATAACACTTTCCTTTGATGTGAACCACATTCGTGTTCTTTGTACGAGTTTACCTTCAAACATATAAAATAAGGGTTAGGGAGTTAAACTGCGGTTCTCTTTACTGTGGCTGTTAGTTAATGACTTTTAACTTTACCGGCTCAAGTAGGTAAAATGTAAGTATGTAGGTAGGTTTTATTGTATACCTAACTAATGTACTTTCGTTCTGTCTGTGTAGGTAAGCCAGTAAGGTATATGTAGATTGTAGGTAAGTAACGGATAAGGGGCTACCTACTCATATTATGTAGAAAAACAATACTGTACTTAGGAACCTAGTTAACCTCTTTCGTAAGTTTTCTACTAGATAATTATTATTTTCTAAGTGGCAATATTTATTGTTCTCAGTATATTTTCTACCTATGCGTGGTAAAGCATTTTATATAGTTTTATAGATCATTCATAGATGGCGGTAGTTGTAGTGTGTGTAACATTGAATACGGTAAGTAAGTAGTTTGACTTTTTACGTAATATACTACCTATAACAAAATTTTTTATAGCAGGTGGGCATAAGTATGTAACGATTTTCAGCGTTAATGGAATAATATCAATCCTACAAATATCTACCAAAAATTTTAATAAGTAGGTACCTACCTAGTAATCTACTGATACAAGACAACACAACTACAAGATAATGATTCCTTTGGGAAAATGTGTCAAAATTTTATTTATGTCTTTAGGTACCTACCGTGAGTTCCTAATTTATTTTATGACACAAATCTCGTTGTCGGTTATAAGAAAATACTATAAGGTAAATTAAGTGTTCAGTGATAAATAAATCATTTATTTAAACGTATTCACACTTAGTCTGTAGGTACCTAGTTAGTTACCAAATTTATGTAAACAACTTTATACTTACATAGAACATATACCTACTGGAAACGTTTCAGTAATTAAGATTAACCATTTTCTAATGCCTGTTAAATTCCTAGAGATAAAATGGGGATTTACATACATTTGGTAAAGTTGTTATGGATGACTGAGCTTGTTTTAAGATCAATTTCTAGTAAATTTCACGCTCTCGGAAATAGGTGTTTATTTAGATACGCTAGGTTACTCATGATGATAATACGGATACCTAGATTGTTTTGTTCAATGTTGGGCTGGCTTATATTTTTTGGAACTTAAAGCAAATTAGCAAGAGTAAACATGTATTTTGACGTCTTTTTACGTAAGTAGTTAAGGTTTTATCTGTCTTGAATGATAACATGTCAGATAAGATATTTACAGTTACGAAGACATATTATGTATGTAGTTTAGTAGGTACCATAATATAAGTAGTGTAGGGAATAGTTTAGTGGTAAGTATATCTAGCTAGTGCTAGTTACGTAACTCCATACGATGGTTTAGTTGTAGTGTTTACAGTGGTAGTTGGTAGCGAGCGCGGCGCGAGTGTCGCTGTCGCTGTCGCGTGTCCCCACCGTGCATCGATCCGCTCCGCCCAGCGCTCGCTCCTCCCACCTGCGCCCCGACCCCCACGCCGGCCCCGTCCCCGCCCGCGCCGCCCCCACCTCCCCGCGCCGCTGGCCTTTGTCGCGGGCCGCCCGCGCGCGGTCACCTGTGTCGCACGTCCTCAGTCGCAAAGCGACCGCGTCGCGCGCCACCCGCCTCGCACTACGCGCGTTCTATTATGACAGTGACGTGATGGAAGGCAAAGAGTACGGTGCGGTTCCCGGCTTGCCGGCCGGCTTGGACTATTTCATGATGCCGCGCGTCACCCAGCCAGCGCCGCAGTTCGACTT
This sequence comes from Thyatira batis, assembly GCA_905147785.2. Taxonomy (NCBI): domain Eukaryota; kingdom Metazoa; phylum Arthropoda; class Insecta; order Lepidoptera; family Drepanidae; genus Thyatira; species Thyatira batis. The sequence continues at coordinate 3,228,838 of LR990502.1, forward strand.
CAGGAAGCTCGGCGCCAGCTTCAGCAGCCGCGACGACGACAGGAGCGACGAGGGCCGGTCCCCCGAGTACCCGCCGGACCGCCGCGACCCGCCACCGCCGGCTCCGTGGCCTCTCGGCCTCGGCGTCCAGTTCGTCAACCCCGCTACGGGCAAGAAAAGAGTGCAGTGCAACGTATGTCTAAAAACATTTTGCGACAAGGGTGCGTTGAAAATACACTTCTCGGCGGTGCACCTGCGGGAAATGCACAAGTGTACGGTGGAGGGGTGCACCATGATGTTCAGTTCGAGACGGTCGAGAAACAGACACAGTGCTAACCCTAATCCGAAGTTGCACTCGCCACACGTGAGACGCAAGATATCGGCGCACGACGGCAGGTCCGCGCAGCCGTTCCCGCTGCTGCCGGCACTGGCGCGGCTGCCGCTGCCGCCGCCCGCGATGCTGCCTCCGGAGCTGGCGGCGCGCCTGCCGCCTCCGCTCGCCGGACATCCCGGCCCGACCCAGCTTCCTCCGCGAATACCTCTCGACGATCTCCGCAACTTCAGTGAAATAGAAAAAATGTATAGAAAAATTCCACCGCCCGATGATATTCCACGAAACGCTCTAGATCTCGTCAAACCTCCGGAAATTCACGAAGACGAATCTAATAACTTTAGTGAAAATAATTATGATCTTTCAGACGACGAAATTAATGATAAATGTAATGGTAGAAGTGATTCTCCGATGCGAGAAAAGTTGAATTACGACGATGAGCCAGAAGATTTGAGTGTAAATAAAAATAGAGACGAAACTAAACCAGTTGTTGTGCCACCCGAGACCAGCAGCGGACGCCCTGACCCTATAGCCTCTGACGACAAGACGTCTTCCCTCGTGCCTAACAAACGCAAGAGGAAGAGTGGCAATCCCACCCGGTGTTCACAAAGCAACGAATATAATGCATCCGATGAAGAATATCAGGCAGAATTATTCAGAAACCTTTCAACCCCTGGATCTAGTCGCACTGAAGATGAACCCCTATCGTTAAAAAAACAAAAACCTGAAAAGTGGGAGCCATTTCAGAACGGTGAAGAAGCTACTGTGGAGTCGGAATCGGTAACACGAGTCAAGGCTGAGAGTGAATCGGACGATGAGTCCAGTGCCCCGAGCGTCGTGCGCGAAGGTTTGAGATTACGTTCCGACTTGTACACCCCTAGCGACAGCGGGAGTGACTTGCACACATTGGAGGAACGTTTAGCGAGAGCTCGCTCACCGTCCGCCAGCAGCGACAGAACCGAGGACAGGACAGATCTCAACGACCTCGAAATCCCTATAGACGACGAGAATCCAGATAGATGCACCGCCTGCGGGAAAGTATTTCAAAACCACTTTACCCTGCGCATGCATTACAGGAACGACCATTTGAAATTGCTCCACCCATGCGATGTAAACGGTTGTGACGCCGCCTTCCCTTCTCGACGGAGCAGAGACCGCCATAGCTCGAACGTTGATTTACATAGACGACTACTTTCTACGGGCTCGCCTGATGGCCGAGAGAAGCCTGCATTCGAAGTGAATGCGGAACTACTGAACAAACTGTATGCAGATATAAAAGGTCTCGCATCTACATTAGAGAGTCTAAAATACGGTGGCAACGAAGAGGCATCCCAACTCCCTAGTTACGTGACAGAGACGATGAAATTCTATAGTCGTAACTTGAGCGCGTTGCAAGCGGGAATATTCCCACAGTTTGGCGAGCGGGGGTTTTTTCCGGCGCCTTTCTTAATGGGTAATGGGGTGCCTCAAGTTAGCGGAGGTCCATACGGGGCGCCAGCGGGGGCGCAGTCGGCTCGAGAGTCCCTGTCGCCCTTATCTGCATCGTCGCCTCCTGTGATCTCACCGGGGAGGCTCGACGCGGCTCACGCTCGCCCCAGAGACGACGCTAACCTGCTTTTTCGCGAGACCTCGGAGTCCTTCAAGAAGATGACCTCCCTGTGCGAGCGCCAGGAGCAACTGTACCAGCACCACGTGCCGGTGTCATGACGCAGCCGCTTCGCCCCTCGCTCTCCGTGGTGATACCTCACTCCCTGACGCCGCTAGCGCGCGACAGACACTGTACATTTGATTGTTAATAATATTAATTGTGTTAATTCTATTTCGTATTTCGTTTTGTATTTTCTTGTGATATTTAGACAAATATATCGTAATTATCGATCCCACGAACTGTAAGTTAATAGGGATAGTTCAGCTTGGGTGTGAGTTAGCGTATGTGAAGCGAAGTGCAATACGGACATGAATATTATAAATATTAATGGACTCGGCGTACGATATCATATCGTGTAGATTCGTAATCGATGTTGAAAGTAAACGTTATAATGATCAGCTTCATTTATTGTTCTGGCGCAATAAACTCATTGAGGAAAAATGATCGATTGTTTTTATTTAGCCGTTCGGCTGGTTGTGGTCGTGGGACTCGTGGGCTGGAGGCGAGGCGAGGCGAGTGACAAGCGCCAGCGCCGCGCCGCTCACGGCTCGTGAACACCTACCCGTAGAGCGTTGACACGGCGGCGGCGAGGTAATCGAGCGGAGACGCACCAAACACCTGCCGTCATCATAATTTTGTCACTTTAATGCCTTGAGAATTAATTAACATATTTATATCTATGTTGTAACTATAATTAATTACCTGTTCAACACCTACATTTCACTTTATTAAGCGTGTGACACTAAAGAGTGACTCTATAGAGCCTTGGCCGGCGAACGAGCCCGAAACTTTGTCATAACTAATAATCTTACAATGAAAATATGATAATTTGGCATTCAATTTAAAACTATGAATAAATCAATAAACTTGTTTTTATTATGATATATCTAAATATGTTACAGTAGCCATTTGAATACATTAATGAATTTGTAATTTGGATGTTAATTCTGATTAGAGAAAGCCGTATATTGTGTCATTATATATTAATGTAAAAATAAATCAAAATATACGAAATTTAGTAAAGAATCACTTTAGTAGTATCTACTTTATATTGTATTAAATATTGGCTAGATTTTAGGTAAACAAGTATTATAAAGATTTTGTAAAATTAAAATAAAATCCACAACCTATCTTAAAGTCAAAACAATTGTGTTGATTTTTATTGAAACATTTTCTAAAATAGGCACAAATAGGGTCACTAAATTTGGTAAATAAGAGCTTAGCAATAAGCGTTCAAAGTCCTGTTTAGGTACAAATAAATAAACAATATTAGTAATCAAGGAATGAACGTGATCCAAGACTCCAGTTGCTGAATTCAGATTGATTTATAAGAAGTAAGTACCTCTATTCCTTTTAATTTAAGAAATATCTATTTACAAAGAAAGGATCCATATACCTGACTTTAGATAGTGAATTTAAGGCGAGACAGTTTTAAATAAGATTCTACATTTTTCTAAATTCAATTAGTACCTACATTTCAAGACATCTCTTAGAAATATCAGTTAAATTATGTTACCTTATTAGTAGAGACCTTGCCTCAATTCCAAGTAGATAAACACTTTGACCACAACTGACCTCCAATGGGACCAAAATATTCTATCGTTTTAAAAGCTGTAATTATCCAAATAGATTGTCCATTGCCGTGAGAAAATAACGTTAATTGTTGTACGACCTGTTATGGTTTAATAACAGGGGGACGTCTGTAATACTGATTCGTAACATATTTCCCAGCCTGGGTCGACATAAAAAATGACCACCATTACGGACCCATCAAGGTTTTAGTGTATAATGCCATTTTTTTTCTCTCCACACGCTTAATAACACGCTGTTACATTTTGACAAAACGCCTTGGAAGGATTTTAAGAAGTATGTTTTGATTTTTTTTCGCGACGACCGTTTGTTGATCGATTTTCTTTTTAATTTAAAATCAGTGAACACTCTCTCTTCTTTAATATTTTATTGCTATTTGACTCAATCATTTTACCTAAATGTCTTAATAAATTTGTAACGACTTCCTTTCTGTTGATAATTTGTCTAAAGCTTTTGTATATCAAACTAAATCGTTAATAATATCAGTTGTGGAGGCAGACATTGCCTGAGGGCACAAACTACGAACACTACGTTAGCTTGTATTAGTGATGGACCTCTAGGTACAAGTCGGATGTACTCGAGTAAAAATATCAAATATCATAAAGTTGCGTGAACTCGAGTAGGTAATATTTACGTATAAAATCAACTTACCAAGAGTTACTTATTAGCACAAAAGTGACCTTTTTGAACCGAAGTATTAACTTCCTTAGAAATTATTTTAGAAGGTTGATTTAAAGAACTAAGGAAACATCTGAATCCAGCAGTATCTGACTGTAGTCATTTCAAATAATTTAAAGATGAAATAAAGAAAAAAAAAACATTACATACATAGAACACCAGGAAGAAACCACCTATGAAAAACACCTACTTAGTGATTTTATATTTGTAAATCCTTTCTACAAAAGTGACTCGAGTATTCAGAAAACGCTTGTGTCCCATCACTAGTAACATGTCCTATGCCAGCAGTTTATTAATTAGGTCTTGACAAACTATGCGGTCGGGTTAAGGGACCCCTCAAGTAATCTCTGCTTAATTGGTAACCTTAAGTTATGTTGACTGTTGAAGACATTTCTTGAAATGTGAATTTTGGAGTATTTTACATATAGGTACCTATGTTGTAAGTATGATGCATTGTAGGCGATAACTACAATATGATTGTCAATTCTCTCTTAAGCATTGTGTGTTTAAGTAAATAAGATCTAACTATTACCATACTATTAACATTACAAACTATTACCTATAAAATAAATGATTGTATGGAATAGATCAGAAATATGTTAGAGTGACATCATATCTTTCATTTAAATAAGCAACTATTTAATTATTCACGTAAGAAAATGTTTAATCTAAGTTGATAAAAGTTTTTGATCAGTAAATAAATAAATAAATAAATATCCTGGGACATTTTTCACACACGGCCAATCTGATTCCAAATTAAGCATCAAAGTGAGCTTGTGTTATGGTAACCAGATAGCTGATATACTACATATACTACTTTTAAATACATACTTATATAGATATTTACAACCAGACACAGTACAAACAGACATATTCATGCATACAAATGTTTGTCCTGGGTGGGAATCGAACCCACGACCCGCGGCTTGAAAGTCAGGGTTACTAACCACAAAGCCAACCGGGCTGTCAAGTCAGTAAAGTGTAACTTAAGTCTTCGATGAATGATGAACTTAATTTTTCGTACCAAATACTCAAAGAAAAATAATATATTAAACATACGAGCCAAAAACATAAAATTGAAGGAGCAAATAATTGTATAGCAAACATCTTCAAAGATAATCCACCGTTCATCCGCAGATTACGCCAGTTACGGAGGTTTACTTACACAGGCAGACACACAAAGTGTTGCCTTAATTAACGTTTGACAAAAGTGTACAAAGACGCCATTATGCCTTCGGGCTGACTTCCAAGGATCTCCTTTATAGGGGGAGCCAAAAATTGTATTAACAGAATTTAGTAATGAGATGGGATTTATGTTATACTCGCGAGATGGCGCTAGTTTGTAACATGCGGTTAGGAATGTTCATTTAAAACAAGGCAAGCTTGTGACGTTGCTTGGAAGCTGAAAAACATAAAGTTACAATATCATAATGTAGATATTATAGGAAGGTGCTTTAATCGATCGTATTAAGTCTAAAGTCTCCAAGACTTCATAAACTTTCTTCGTCAATGTCAATACTTTGATAGGTAACGTTTTGATATTGCCTTATAGAGAAGGTAATAGTAAATCCTTTTTATATTATAGCGAAAGTTCGTGAGTATGGATAGTTGTTTGTTACTCTTTCACGTCAAAGCGGCTGAAGGTATCTGCTTGAAATTTGGCATAGAGTTAGAATACGTTCTGGAAAAATACATAAGGCTTCTTTTTATCCCGGGAAAATTGACGGTCCCCAGGAACGTGGACAAAACCGCGGGGAGCCACTATCACTTAGGTATACAACTGTCTCTTATTAATCTCCTCACTTTGAATATACCAACTGATTACATAAAATAAACTTTGTCACTTTACCGTTACAATAAAAATAAAGAAGTTACTCGACATGATCAATAGAGCAAATAAATACACTTCAATTAATTAATTCCTGGTAAAAAATTAAGAACCGACACGAGTCGGCAACCTTAGACCCGGGGGCACGCTTTAATCTCCTTGTCTCACACAAGCCGGGGCAAACTGTGCCCAACTCAAGTGAGAATACCTAATGATTCTTTTAATCTCTTTAAGAATTCTTAAAGGAGTTCAAAAGCTAAGGGAAATTATTATCCCTAATGCTCGGGGCTTGATATATATTTTTTGCTTGTAATTATTTCTTTTTATAAATAAATTGGAGAAAATGTTTTTGAGGTTTAATGTAGATACGTACATATTTTATTTTTCTTTATCAAGAATAACGCGGCTCTATACAATTACAGTTTGCAATAATCCGTCTGTAAATTGACATTAGTTTAAATGTTTAAACAACTTATAAAAAGGAGGATGTTCTCATATATGATTTTAAAGTAGGTACCTACATGATATTTATGGTATGGTATACATAATTATCAAAGTGTTGCAGCTAGGACTTCTCTTAACATTTCTTTCAGGTACAAATACCTATATTAAATTTTTTACGAAGGTCGACTTTTTTGTAGATACTTTTCTTTATCCTATTTGTTACGTTGTCTACCTCAAATGAGATGGACCATCCACCTATTGGTCCACCAACATGACACGTGAAAGACACATGAATAAATCGGTACCAAAGATTTTGAAAGGCCGTATCTATGTATAACCGGTGTAAATATCATTAAGACAAAGCCTTTTAAAATGTAACGTCTCTAAAATACCCTTATGATGTAAATTCAATGTAACAACATGACAGTGAGCCGAAAGGGGCGCGTCTGATGAATAATTCACGTATTTGTGATCAAAGACAATTGAGCCGTCAAGTGTCTGGGGATCGGGCGTACCAACCGTCGCCGTCACGGTTTTTATGTTGGCGGCCTTGTCTACATGGGAATTATGTGCTATTTGCATTGTCGTATAAATATATTTTAAACGTTGGCTGTTTGAATTACATTTCGGATTTCGTTTGTATTTATAAATAACCAAAGACATTTTTAACATACGACCAATATGACTGGTAACTAAACAGAGCTTATATATACTATAGCTTCCACCCCGCGGTTTCACCAGCATAGTTACTGTAAGAATACTTACATGGATAAAACTCTCACAAGTAACGTAGCTTTCTTTTGGCGAAAGAAATATTCAGATCCATCTAGTAGTTTTGGAACCTATTCATAACAAACTGTAAACATATTATTATTATTAGTACCTAAAGACAATAACAAAATGTACCAAATACTTCTTTAATGATCTATTTATGCATCTATATTATTATCAAAAGAAACGCTCTACGACATTTTCACAACAGAAAAAGGCATTGCACAAAAGTTTTGCCAATAATCAGGCAGTATATCATCGGTAAAACTTGACATAGGCAAATAGAGATCTATCATGGCATATGGTATGGCGTGAACACTAGAGACATCCTTAATAAATAAATTATACTACACCTGATGGTCCTTGTTAAATAAAAGCTTAATACATAAATGGGTAGTTCGTTCGAAGCTCATATTGTTGGTCGATTAAACGGCGGAACAGATTTTTATGGAATTTGGCACGCACGTAGCCATTAATTTGGAGGTTAGTTTCGATCATGTAAGAGCGAGATGAAGAATGTAAGAACATAAATAGATTTAATAAGAAGGATGAAAGTTTCAGCTTCAAAAAATCCTTTTTTAATTTTTTAGACATTCATTAAAAAAAATGCATTTTCGTCAACAAAAACTGAAGTGAGTACCTAAGGAAATAGGTCTAGTAAAGGATAGTTAATCAAAGAAATACTTAAGGTATTCTCGCAATGACAAGAATAAATAAATAACCGACTAAAAGTGGTACCTATCGTGGGAGTCCTTACTATCGGTACTCGCAAATCGAGAGATACAGCTGCTTATCGCCGTGTGGAACGTCAATTACTGGTTATCAAGCACTTCAGTTGCGACCGAGACTTGCACTTTCCAATGTTATTTTGTCCATGTGAACAATGGTTGGGGATTTTTAGTCATTTTGCTGGGTTCGGCGATTTTCTTTGATTTTGGTGGTTCCTGTGATTTTTGACAAAGCTAAGATAGATTATTAATTTATTTACAATAACTTACATTTATCATTACAGGCAAGACTTAATTCGATAGCGTAGCATATCTTACACTCTGTTACATAAGGAAATAATGAAATTAATATTGACATTAGCTTTTTCCAAAAAAGAGTATTAATATGAAAAACAAACTCTTACTGTAATATATTCTCATAAGGAGTCATGTCACGACCTCACTCAAAATTTATTCCGTCGAATCACTGAGCAAATGTGTCTCCAATAAAATACAGATAACCATAAAACCAAACGCTAATGCGAGGGTACACCCCTATAAAAGAGGCAGTAGAGCATCAGTAATATGGGGCTCTATGATACCTACTTGGGAGGCACTATGCCGGAAAAAAACATGTCGAATATTCCACCTTTAGTGTTATATTTGTGCAACATGTTAGTCTTAAATAATCTGTGCTAATTATGTGTCATTCAAATCTAAACTTTGTATACACTTAATAAAGTTAAAATCTCCCTGATGATAAACCTAAATAACAGACACAAAAGTTTAAAATAATAAAGATTAGATATTGTCGATCAATAATCATAAATGCATGTAAATTTTCAAATAAGCCAGACAGACCTACATTTTGTATACGGACAGGGTTGTCGCTTGTCACATTACCGCCCCCGCGTGAAGCGGCCGCGGCATTCACATGCAAAATTCAACGAACACCATTAGACGCAGCCCTGACACGCGGAAGTGATATTTTTGACATATGCATGGTCTATTCCGGAGATATTTGTATAAATTTGATGCCTTTCTGTGGTGTTTACGTCACCACTGTCTTTAAAATAGATTTGATAGAGAATGACATTGCGTTTTGTTGGCTAGGATTTTCTATGTGCTTGCATTTTCAACTGGAAGTTTTAAGAAGTTTTTGAGTTTGATGATATCGTTTTTCTTCAAAATATGTGGTTTAAGTGCAATAGTGCTTTATAGGTTACACAGTAACCACGCCTAAACACGATTACGATTAGTATTTGGTAAAGGCGAAAGATTTTCAACAGAGATTTCACTGCTACAACCTAAATGCCCCATGCAAATACTTTAATTGAAAATCTAAGATAGGTTTCGGTATTCAATATCAGCAAACGTCAGGGACACGTTTACATGTCAAATTGGCTGTTACAATGCCATTTAAAAAATCAATCTCACCGGTGAATCGGCTATTCTTTGACGAAACTCGAGTTTAGTTTGTCCGTCTATCTTTTGTCATGTGACTATCGTTCGTATGATCTGTCACGGTCCGGCCGCGACACGATCTCGGAATATGGATAACATCTCTATTGAGACGTCTCGACTGTGGGCCTTTATATTATTTTTTCATATCTTTTTATTAGGTGCGTGCGCGCTGTTGCGCCTGTTTATTTTGTGATAGTGAATAACAGTTAGAAAGGTGTCAATTATTATTTTCTATTTATTTTTCGTGATAAAAGCCTGCCTATTTTATTTATATTTTTTGTATGAACTCTTAAACTCCAATCTCGCGCCATGTTAGAATGTAGGTATCTACTTAAAATAGTAGGAAAAATGTCATTTAATTCTCTGATTGAAAGGTAGGTAGGTACGTACGACTCAACTATAAATAAAATCGTCTTATTGCAGCTACAATAGAAACTAATATATATAATGCGGACTTTATTAGGTGATGTAATTACTTATTATCGACTGCTATGTTAATCTCTGCTATGTTATGATATAAAAATTTTTATAAAATGTTCCTATCTATATTATACATACCTATACATATTTAAGAAGACAAGTTAAGTAGTTTAATCCAGCCCAAAAATGGACATAAACACTTAAATTTAATCTAAAAACATCAATTAGTTTAATCTAATACGACCTTTGATACTTTCAACATAATAACAACATTATGTGGCCTAATATAAGCTCACACCCGACCTCAATCTAAAATAATCTTATTCTTAAATCCATACAAAAACACCCGCGCACTTGTTTACAGGACATACTCCAGAGGTGGGGCGGCGACAGGTAGGGGCTTAGGGGCATCAATACTCAATTATTTGTTTCAGCAAAAAGGGATCAATTCACCAAAAAATTACTGCTTAGACTTTTAATGTGACACTTTGCTCTTATAGACTTCTACATATTTGCTTCTTTGATATTTAAAAAACTGTATCTTTATGTAGCATTGCCAATTTTGTATTTTAAATACCTATATACCTACATCAACCACAAATTTACAGACAAATACACAATTTGCTACACATCTCACAGTTTCAAGTCATATATAAAAATAATAAATATCCTGGTACATTTGTATACACGGCCAATCCGATTTCAATACAAGTTTAAATGGGAATCATCAGTGTTGCCCTCATTTGCCCAAATGCCCCAACCCAAACCGGTACTGTGCACGTCAAGGGGGGAGGTCGCGCGGTGTATCGGGCACACCGCAGAGCAGTCGCAACAGAAATAGCGTTTGACGTTTGTATCCGCGGTGGCGCCTGTTCACTGTCAACTTGACAGATTAGTTTCGTCCAGAGAGTAAGGCACTTGTCTCACAAAACTTACAAACCATTTCCGGAATCATCGACGAAGGAAGTCGGTTATTGTTTGGAAATCTGCGAGGTTTGTTGACTAATAAAGACTGTTTTTGTTGTTTAAAATTATTTGATATTCAGTTTTAAATGGTGTGTATCCCTTAATAATTATTGAATGCCTGATCCAAAAACGCTTATTTTTCATTCTTCTAATATGAATGTTGTACCTACCTACATACTTACCATGTATCTACATACTTACCATGTAGCTACTTAAAGTAAGCAATATGCTATCTATATTTTCCTTAACGTTTCCTATTTAAAGACATAACCGTGTCATAATTTTTCTCCTACCAAAAAAAGCAACACATATTTATTATTTAATCTCCTCCCAAACATTACTCTGTGCAACTAAAGAGGGCGCGTTAAAATTGAAAATAAATTCAATATCAATTTGAGCACGAGCCAAGTGCTGTATCGAGCTTGTGTCGATATGTGACGTTTATGTGGCCACTCGAGGCGGCGCACGCGCACGGCCCGTCCACCGCCCGGTATAATATATCATATTATAAACTGTCGCTTTTCTATCGTCAGATAGCTTTTTAACCGAACATAAAAATTTATCACGTTTTGCTTCTATGAAAATGTTATCTAATTTTGGTCGTTGTTGACATCAAATTGCTAAATGTCATTTGACTTGAACCTATTTTAATATAACAATCATTTAAGCGCATTAATAGTCGAACACGAAGACAAGGTGAACATAGATCCAAAAATAAAGCGCAAAAATCACGTAAAATGTTGAGTTGAGGAGCCCGCATCTATAAAAGTGTAAAAAACAAATAATTTTAATTGAAATGCTTAAAATTAAATTAAGCAATAAACAGCACGATCAACATGCATATCATTCCTGTTAAATACACATATCTACCGAACTATTTTAAATACAAGAGAAACAAAACGTTTCTTCGAATTCAAATATCGATACGTTTGCATATGAGAAATATGTCCGGCGATGTGTCTTGTTGTTTTATGTTATGATTGACGATAATTGCCCCAACGTTTATACAGGGACGGCTATTTATATTTGGGCGGTGCATTGGGGCGAGATTGTTGAATTATTTCGGCATGCACTCAACGGTATAGGTAACTATTATGTTAATTATTTCGTTATGCAGTTGCTTCGATATTTAAATGATGTTAATTGATCAGTTGTACAAACACCTAAATATTTGTTAAGGTGGGTTTGATTTTCACATTATGTCAATGTAGGTACGTGCCTGTTTGTTCTGTGTGGTTAGGTAATTATCCGTATAAGAATGTATTCAGTAGTAGATATGTATAGTAACCCAGCTTCTTGGTTGCCATAGTATAAGCTCCGGTTTGTTTGGAATCCGATTGGTTGTGTGTGTAAAACGTACGTAGTTTAGCAATATCAAATCTAAAAGTCGTCAAACAAAATATCATCTTTTTGTTTTAAATGATATCTCAGTTCATCTCGTATGAATCTCGTCAATAGGCAACGGTGATCGCTTACCATTAGGAGGGCCGTCTGCCTGATTGTCAGACAAATGACTCTACCAAACAAACAAACAAATCAATCGATAGAATCTAACTTTCCATAATATTTTGATATATTACGAGCTGACATCCAATTTGGCAGCATTCTATATACCCAACTAGTGACCCGCCTCGACTTCGCATGGGCAACAAAATACTGTCTTCATTCAGTCAATTTACACAAAATCTTAATTAACACGTGTACTTATGTTATATATATACAGAGTGAGATATATATATATATATATATATATATACACATATAGGTACCATCCTCCTGAATCACTCTATATATTTATAAAAACCGTATTAAAAAAGGAGTCTATAAGATCTAAGCATACCGACGACGAGAAATGATTTGGTAAGGTAAGAAGATGTATAAAATTTTCCACCCTTTCTTTCAAATACCTAGACGGATAATACTAATATGTATAGGTATTACTATCCCATAGATCTTTAAAAATATTAGTATCCGATTGCTATTAAATTTATTTTTAGAGTTGTGACTTTCGTTCGAAATCTATAGCATGACTAAATTCTATAATGACGCGGCTGACACATAAAAAAAATCATGTAAACTTTTACGACTCTTCAATATTGATCGTTGTGACGCCATCTGTTGGTGAAATAAATAACTAAGTGTTTGCAGTGATATATAAATATCTATTTCCGTTGTTTGTCAGTTTGGAATATTGTTTATTATATGTGTTTGATGGTTTGTTCGATCTCGTCTAATATCAGCTGTAAAGATAGAAACACTTATCATCAGATGGATTATTTCATAGACGTTAGTCGTTGCCTTTGTAGGGTTGTAAGAACTTTGTGGTGTTTTGTTGAACAATTGATTCCCTACTAAAGGGATTACCCCGTAGGTATATACTTGATTTTTGGTCATTGACAGAAATGAGAATAATTGCGAGACTTACCAATTCTTATTTCATACTGTCTTACTAATAAGTGAGATGCATAATTTTGAATTTATTGCCACTAGGTCCAGATTTTGTCATATTATTTTGCAAAAATACCTAATACAATTAATTACATAGGTACCTACATCGTACTAATATCATAAACGCATAAATAGTTTATAGGTATGTATGAATGTTTGTTCCTGTTTCACGCAAAAACGGATTTGGGCACACAGTTTATAACCGGGATTAACACGTAGGCTTCTTTTTATCCGGGGAAAATGGAAGATGAACATAACGCGGGTGAAACCGCGAAGAGCCACTAGCTGATAAATAGTTGCAATTTAAACAAACCATAGACAGCGTCAACTCCCAAAGCACATTCTTTTTGTGAAATCAAGGTAATCTCGCAAAGAGGATTGGGTGCATAGTAAAGTGTGCATGTAAAGTGGGTAGTTTTAGATAAATGCATGCACGCCGGCCGCCGGGTGAAGAGGACGGTCGGAGTCCCCATACATAAGTAATGCTCGTCGGATGGTAATCGCGACCTCGCCTCGTGAGATTTAGCACTTTTTGTTGCTGTCCAGACTTATGTCCGGTCTCAGGTTACTACAGAGTGCTCGTTTTTTGGAGCTTGAAAGAATTGTTAGTTATTGTATATTAGCTTCCGCCCCGTGGGAACATACACGTTTTGAGATATCTTAAATTTTCCTTATTAAAAAGTTGCTTATAATATAAGTACCTACCTATGTCTCACACGACGCTTTAAAGTGATTGAGTAACAATCAAACATCCATCCATTCAAAAATTTGCATTAATTAAATATTATTATGAAAGTTATGTAGGATATTAGTAGGAAAAGTATTTATTTTATGATTGCTAATTAGTATCTAAGTCATTACAACAAAAGTTTGATTAATTAATTCAAGAATAACACAACAACGGGATTCAAAATCTAAAACAAATACGCAGAGCTATTCAAGCGAAAGGAGGTTAATCCTACCATTTGACTGTACAGAAAACGTCACCATAAAAACTATATCAAACAATACAAAAATACATTCAATATTTACAGTTCAACAACTGACAAGCACGACTGACACACCCTACAACGAAACATTCAAAGCTTCAAGTATCAATTTTCAACGGAATAAAAATTCAAATGATATACTCAAATACATCCTGTAAAGGTTAGGGCGCCGCAGTATAGTGCGGACATATTTCAAAGACACCTATTTTATTCAGTTGCCGATACTGGTAGCAGGTCTCCGACATTGATTTATTTATTACTATCTTGTCTACCCTTTTTATTGATACGACTGTTACTTTTGGTGATGTTTTATGGGTTTTAACGTGTTAGCAGCGTGGTGACTTTTGTTGGAGGTTCGATATGAATATTGGTACTGGCTCTAATCCTAAAATGTATTAAGATAAGTGTTGACGTTTCAACTATCTCTTGTTAGAATATATGTCCCGAAGAAAAGTGTGTTTCATTTAATTTTCAAGTAGCCTCCACTGATAGCCATTCTCTAACAACTTTGTTTTATTAATCTTGTTTACACAGAGGTAAGTTGGTATGTACTCGTAGGTTACTAAAAATACTATTTCCTTTCTACTAATATTACGACAAAAATAATGTGAATATATCTAATCAGAAATCGGTCACACCACCAATTACAAAAACCGGCAACAGGAAGCAATCAGCTGGTAAAAATATTGATGTAATAAAATATTAATATGTACAAAACGGACAATTTAATGGAATCGTGATTATATTATCACGAGGTACCTACAAATCACCATCGAGTCATGAGTCTCGATTGCTTACTGTATAACCTACACCTGTTCACATTACCTACTGGCTATTAGTAAGCTGTTAGGTAGTAGCTAAAAGACAAACCTTGAAACTAAATTATAGGTAAGTAGTTTAATTTGGCACTTGTAACTATTCTACAAAAACTATCTATTAAGAACCTACAGTATCTATTAAGAACCTACAATTTTGGAAGATTTTTTGTATATCCTGAATAATTCTAACTTTTGGGATAGGTCACTTTCCTGGTATACATATCTATCTACTTAGATTTTGAATTATGAAGGTATGTGTATAGGTACCTATATCGTATTTTTTTTACCGAAATCAAAAAAAGAGTAAAAAGCGAAAAAATCATAGTTAATGGTTTTAATATTGTTGAAGTATTTTCGGAGTTTCCTGCGAACGACAATGGTTTAGCAATCGATCATCGAGAACTATTAAAAGCTTATTTTAAATCGATCGCAGCGAAATTCAAGATCGAGCGGAAGTTGAAAAAGCTCTTCAATTAAGAAATTCACAAACAGATGATCGTCAGCTTCGACAACGTTTCCATATTGTTTACAAATCGATTTTTTATGATTGAACTTTTTCGTAACCTAGCAATAGACAACCTTTATTTTTTTTACATCCTAGATTCGGACACGTCTATTTATATCTATGATGATAATACCACATTTTATATGGGAACAGCAATTTACTGGGTAATCTTAGTCATTAGTTTCGTGATTTAGTCATGTTTCAATGACGTATGGCGGGTCCTGATCGCTGGATAATTGGCTGGGAGTCGTGTCGTGAACTCCTGATAGCGTTACTTTTGCGTAAACGTACGATTGTGCTGTGACTAATCGGTTGTGGGTTTCCATTATACCTGATATTTATAATTTATAAATATCGTAGGATATTCTTCAATCTGTTTATAGATTAAGTAGGGAAGTATGCCTGCAGATTGCTTGAAAACTGGGTAGGTACGTATTTTAATACATATACCTAGGTTAAAATACCTATTTGCTTTTATATTCAGATTTCTTGCCCTAAAAGATTCTTTCTTATTGGGCAAGAAATTCTCTTATCTATACTTATATATCTTTTCTTATTCAAAGTGGTTAACGCAATATACCTATTAAGGTATGCTCGAGTGAATTTTATTTTCAAAATGATTTGATAGTTCTCGTAGCGCTTTGTTGACATGTAATTAGGGCCATTAGTATATAAGTATATTTTTTTTACAGAATAAGCCCAGCTATGAAGTCAAGCTAAATCTGATGAAATATTTAATTAGTGAGTTCTCCAGAACAAAGTATGGGAAACTTATGTAGACAATTAGTAACATAGGTATATTCTTTTATCGTAACGTCGTTACTAATGGAGAAACACACATATTACAGCAGCTGTCCTTTACACCGAACGAGGACGTTCGCACGTATTCTAAGCTTGCAATATGATTATTTGCATATCGAATACATTATTACATGTCATGTTTGTACATCACAGTACAGCACGGTACACGAGCACGTGGTGATGATACCATCTCAACAGTTTAACTAGCAACACAATCTGTTATTATCTCCGTCTTTATTAATCGTATAGGAGATTTACAGATTTGACAACTTGTCTGCCTAGTTTATTGAATCCTTACTTATCTGATATAACATTATTCGTTGGTAAAATACTATTAGGTAAGTACCAAGGTATATACTTATGAAAAAGGTAATAATTTTCCAATTAAGTGACACATTGACTAAGAAGGTAAGATATATTTTTTTAAGTTCACTATTGTTTTGCTGGTAATTTTGTATTTGTGTGTCTTGTTCTCAATCAATCGGGGTTGTCGTAATATTTAAGCAGATAGGTATGTGCCTGATGCTAATACCTCTTACTTATCTATTGTCTTAAATAAATTACTATGATATTAATTCAAATCCATCTCTAATAATAGGATATCATAAACAATACCAAAACGACAAGTTTAAAAAATCATTTAAACAACAATGTTTTATTCTCGGGCCGAGATAAAAATCCAATTATATTATCGAAAGACAATTCTCACTTGAACAGTCGCATGACATGAAAAAAACCTCGTCATCCGAAACGGGATGATTTGATAGTGGTTGTATCGTCTATCAATCTTACATAGTCGAGCCAGCGGGGGGCTACTAAATTCATTTTTTAATCATCCGTACACACAATGGACACTGTGTTTTGTCGTGTAACATTTTGTGTGGTATGAGATTTGGCTCTCTAATTGCTGTGTGGATGAGCTTCGCTACTTTCTGGACCATGCGTAAGAGTAGACGTTTCAGAAGTGGCTTGAAATACTATTTAGATGAAGTCTATTTCATTTCATTTCCAGTTATAAGTATCTAGATTTTTTAGGTGTAAATGAAGCACCAATCTTCAGTTTACACATTGGCTAACTTTTTCTCATAGGTATCATAGGTACATGTGTTCTAGATTCGATTGTATTATTTTTAATATGAGTAACACACAAACACAATATGTTGCACAGGCATACACTGTGCGCAGATGGAAAAGAGTTATTGGGCAAATAAAAAGAGTCGCCCACGACATTTTAAATACAAAAAACAATTACATTCATGACATCTCATAGTGGTTTTTGTAGGCGCAATCTCGATCTGTTTCGACATTGAATGACAGTATTAATTTCATTCCACGTTGCCGCACGTTGACTATGAGAATCTATTTGTCTTTCATTACTCATAATGTGTGCCTTTTATTTTACTTGTCATTGTCTGTTTGCTGTATTTCGGTTTGGCTAAGAACCTGGTGAATTTACAGGCACATCACAATGCGGGGTTACTAGGCAATGACCACTTACTAAGAGATGAATCGTTTGCCGTTTAGTCTTTCAGTCTTACCACTACTTACTGTCAGCTTCAGTTTACATTTAACTTAATTTATTAATAACTCATTGACTATTAATTTAATTTTGAGTATAGCAACATCGCTTGGATGTTGCTTTATGAGGGTACAATGTCAGCTTCAGTTTACATTTAACTTAATAACTCATAGACTATTAATTTAATTTTGAGGTTAGCAACATCGCTTGATGTTGCTTTCTGAGGGTATAAATACTGCTCCGTCACAGAGAAACGTTCAGTCCGTCGTCGGCTGTCGGAGCGGTAACAACTATATTTGTGGTGTACCCTCGTAAATATATTTCTAAGGAATATTATGTAAGTGCTGTTGAAATGTAAGCATGTAAAAAGTATTTAAATAAAACCTGTATAAATAAAAAGATAGATCGGCGCCCCGGCAATTTCATTATAATTTATATACTTATGTCATAAAACCACGGCCTCCTAACATTACCTACTTACTTCTGCCTTGCAGTTTCTCCCACGCAGCTCCCGCTCCCTCATACGTTTTTTGAGTTTTCAGGGAGTACCTACTCTGAAAATGTAGCTATCTATTTGTGTAATATTTATTTAAATCGCTTTGTAAAAGTGTAACAAACTTACATTTGCATTTATTAGTTCGTATTCATAATGTGTATTAGGAATGATGATGGTTATTTAAAAATTCCCGTGACAATTAGATTCAGGAATTATTTCCTATCAACTTGTTCTATTTATTCTACGTTACTTACCGGTGCTATATAAATGCTATAGTTCGTTAGATTCTGTTTTAGAGTTCGTCTGTACGAATATAATCCGTGGGTGTATATGAAGAGCGTGATTATTTCGTGAATTATACGCAGTTGTCTATAGTGCAATTGGTTAAAAGTAATGAAGTTGTTAGCTTTAACGATTTCCTGTGGTAAATATTGGTTGTCTTTAAATTTCGATTAATTTGGATTATATATGTGATTTTTCATAGATTCAAGAGTTATTTGAGTTTAGTAAATTAAAAATAAAAAGTAAATCTTAAATTAGTACCCTTACATAGATTTAGAATAAGCAGACGTGTGCCCTTATTTTAGTGTTTGTCATACATAAAAATCGAACCTACAACATATGGCGTGTCTATCAGGATATCAACCCCAACTAAAGTGGCTATCAAAGATATTGAAACGACAAAAAATATACAAGAAAAACCAACAGACTTCAGTAAAGTACTTAACCACTTTTACGCAAAAAAAGTCAATAAAACAAATTAATCGTTTATACAGCTCACGAGCCAACTGCGACTAACAATTTTCCCATAACATTGCATCATTGTTGTTAAGAAAAAAAGAGCAAACAAACAAACAAAAGTGATGCATTTAAAGATATACGATTGAATGTTAGTGTTGGCGCCGCAGTCTATTCGAATTGAATAGATACATGAAATAGATTCCTTATTAATTGTGTCCGGAGCACCTCACTGGCGCATGGCGGCCGAACTCCGGATCATTTCTAGTTTAGATCGAGTCACGTATCGAATTCGGATCGGAGCCTTCTTTCTAATTAACTACATAATGTCAAACGCTTCTTAAAGACGTAAAGTGGAAGATGTAGCGAGCGAGAGGAAAGAAATTTGGATTCCGAACTAAGCAGAGATTGTACTATGCTTACTATACTTTCTTTCAATATATACTTATTTACACCCAGACATAGCCCAAACAGATATGTATGTTTGGTTTGTATCTGCTTGTCAATTAAAAGGTATTAGATTTGTGTTAGCAAATTTTACTTCGCTTGCTCACGAACGGGTGTAAACGCTTGCTATTAGGAGACTAAAATACTTGTGTTAAAAATGCTTTTAAAATAACAACGAAATATCGTAACAATGTGTTACTGAAATTATCTTAGATCATATAAAGGATACATTAAAGCTTTCAGCTTGTCGCTCGCACCACAACACGATGTCGTCGCGAGCGGCGCCTGCGCAGCGTGTCACAACAAAATAAAGAGTGTCCCGACCCAGTTCCCACAGTAGTCAATACATTGCTCCTCTTATATCGTAAACTGGTTGGTTTCAGTTCTTTTCAATCCAATTGGACATGTCCAATCTCTGAGATGTTTAGATGCTTCAATATAAATCAATGTTACTTAGTAGGTAGGTACATATTATACTGCAAGTAATGATTTCTATTACATGCAGATTATGCTGCTAGATGTATTTCAGAATATCGGCAATGCCGTGCAAAGCCAGTGCGTTACCGATGCAGACTTGATGTTATTAAGTCTCTTTATCCACAACACAAAAATTTTGGAACAAAAAAATAAAATAATTTATAGATTAAAGATTATTTTGCCCTAGAGTAAGTACCTACCTATTGGTTAGATACCTACTTAAATTATTTTAGTTTAATTAAATTATAAAAAAAATATATATTTCATTCCGAAACTGTTTACTTATTAGACCTCTTTAAAATATAGGTACAAGTGCACTAAGTTACTGTTTCTAGGTAGAAATAGGTAAGGCTCTACTAAAAATTCTAAAAGGCTTTTGGCCCACTACTGTATTATCATAGTACCTATTAAACCGGAGTATTACAAAACTAAATGCCAGATATATTGCAAACTAGACTTTTAGTAGAGTTATGTACCTAACGGCAAGACATCGATTCGGTTTCATGATTTATTGGCATTCAAAACTTTAAAAATCAACAAAATTGTAGCTATTATAACTGTGATTGTGTGATATGTCGTGGGAATTTAATAAAGAAATAAATCAACTATTTGCGACGTCAAATTTGTCGATGGCTTAACGACGAACAAATGTAAAATAGTAAAAGACGTGTTGCATATAAATATTGAACCGGCAAAGGCCATAGCAATTAATATAATCACACATTTGCATAGATAATACGCGTATCAGTTTAAAGTTAGGTTTCGAGACAGTGGCGCATTGAGATTGGTACAAGTTTAAGACTTGGTAGCTTTTATATAATCTATATTACCTAATCAAAAAGAATAACTAAATATGTTGCCAAGGTCAAAGCTCGAGAACAGCTAAAGCGATTTGACTATTTTAGGTCTTAAAATGTTCGTAAATGTTTTACTGGATCCCCTAAGAACGT
The DNA here is from genome assembly GCA_905147785.2 of Thyatira batis. NCBI lineage: Eukaryota > Metazoa > Arthropoda > Insecta > Lepidoptera > Drepanidae > Thyatira > Thyatira batis. Next base: position 3,249,852 of record LR990502.1, read on the forward strand.
GGGTAAAACCGCGGGCCGTAGCGAAGGTACTAATATTATGTTGGTTGGATGTCTGTTACTCTTTCACGCCAGAACGGCGCTATGATATTTGGCACATACCATACCTCTGGAATAACACATAGGCTACTTTTTATCCCGGGAAATATTTCTGGGGAACGCGGGTGAAACCACAGGGAGCTACTAATAAAATATATATTAGGTCATGGATATGCTAGAAAATCCTTTATCAAAGTCTTTGGAACCAATATATAGTAGCTACTAGTGGACCAGGCAGACTTCGTTCTGCCCACCAGCGCCACCTACCGGGTCCAAGTATATGTAAGCTATCCTATCTCTCAAGTTGGATCGAACTGCACATGGTGTGCGAATTTTATTATAATCGGTTAAGTGGTTTATGAGTCCATTGAGGACAAACATTGTGACACGAGATTTATATATATTAAGATTAGTACCACAAAATACCTACTTACTACCGGATGTGCCCCAAGCAGTGGAAATAGGATTTAAAAGATGAGCTAACTGAATCATAATTTATATTAAAGTTAACTAATATTTCTAAGAATCATGAACATATTTTATGGAAATCATATAAAGTATTTAAATAAGCTTAATGGATACTCTCAGCGTTTATTACTGGTTCTTTATATACGATACTTATTTAGTATTCATATCTTTACGTGATCAGTATCCTCGTGTGTTTGTAGGTACCGATTGGAGATTTTATCTTTGTTTGTCAACTACCGATTGCATGCATTATGGTTGTCACAAAATCAATTTTTTTTTATTCATTTGTTATAAAACATTAATTTTTACCCGACATTAATATTTTGAAAACTTTTTTTCTATAACTATAGATTTCGATGTTCTTCTGTCACCTCTTACTTGATTTTCCGCATTTGCTTAAGTAATTCGTAATTTTTTGTCCTGATTGTGTGAGTCTCCAAGTTTTTCCATTAGAATCTATTAGTAAATGGCTACCATGGGTGTAGCTGGCCAAGTTGCTACCTGCTGTAATTTAAGCCACACCAATACCCGTCGTTTGATTAATGTCTCGCTCACGGAGCGTCGGTTTTCCACTAAAATTAAACAAATCCACAACTGTGTTATTTTGTCAACGCTCGTGACTGAATGCCCAAGGTCGCTGTGATCATCAGCAAATTTTAGGGTTGGCGAAAATCCTTATTTACCGGTACCTACTTTCAAAAATATTGCGTACCTAAATAAATTATCAAAACAATATTTTTCCACCGTGATCCTTAGTAGGTAGGTATATCACGCATAAATAAAAAATAACATTTGTAATTGTGTAAAACTTTAAGTCGTGTTCCTAAGATAATTGGTATGAATCAACATGACCCAATAAGTAAAGCTGAACGTCCAAGCGTTGTGAGGCCACTTAACTTTGTAAATGCGTGCCAAGTGCCAACCCTAACCGCTGATGACAATCGCGGGTAATCACGAGCAGTGACGTCATGCGTCGTGCAGCGATGCAGCCTTCATGCCTGTCAACCGATTGCGCGGGATTCGATTTGTCTAAATTGCGATGACATTGTTCGTGGTCACATTAGTTGTACCTTTACTAATAAAGGACAATTACCTAATAAAAGTTTTTTGTACAAAGGCCACATGTATATAAACGTTATTTGAAGGTATAGCATTCGATTGCCAAGACTAGCGTTTTTAACCTTCTACAACGCATTTATGGTTTACCCAACGGGAATGAATAAATATCCTGGTACTTTTTTCACACACGGCCAATCTGATTCCAAACTAAGCTTGTGATATTGTAAGCATGTAGCTGATATACTACATGTAGGTACTACTTTTATTACATCCAGATAAAGAACAAACAGACATATTCACGCCTAAAAATGTTTATCCTGGGTCGGACTCGAACCCACGACCGGTGACTTGAAAGTCAGGACCACTAACCACAAAGCCAACCGGCAGTCAAAGGAATGATTGTCGCATCTCCCAGGTAATTCGAAGTAACGAAAACTTTTTGGTAACTTTCAAAAATAAATTAGCACATCAATGTAAGCTCATTTTACACAAAGCACTTTTTCATTAAGAACTAGTTCACCATACGCGGCCAATCGACACCTGCTCATTAAAATGTACTGCAAACATTAACAAAGCGTACACGAAAATGTTACGAAAAGCGTACAAACAAACCTACTAGAGACAATGAGCGTACCATCATGAATCATGGCCTTATAGCATTTGGTAATAACCCACTAATGGTGCTTTTGAAATTGCACCTAAGAAATATGTATCTAAAACTGCCTCCATCGATCAAATGTCTCCGGTTACGTAAACAGTGTCTCCTATGCCATTGTTTCTTTTTTGGAAACGTAAGGCGTATTTATACGAGTTTGTTGTCATTTGTTGCCGGTTGGAATTTAAGTAGAAGGTTACGGATGAATAAAAAAAGTTATGTATCGAAATATAACCTATTCATTGAAAGATCTCAAAAGACAAGAAAATTCTGATAAACCCCCAATTATTGCCACTGTATATACTAATACCAGTTGCCCGCGGTTTCACCCGAGTTCCCGGGAGATCTTCAATTTTACCGTGGTAAAAAGTAGCCTATGTGTTATTCCAGAACATATTCTCACTCAGTGCCAAATGCTATCGCGATCTCTTCGGCCGTTTTGGCGTAAAATAGAAACAAACAGACATCCATCCCAACTTACAAATTTTAGCATTTACAATATTAGTTGGATAACCTGTATAAAATGTCCAGGTAAATAAGGCTATTCGCATGAAAATGTAGATCAGATATCTTTCCTAGAGTACCTACTTAAGTAAGAATTTTGCTTTGTCATTTACTTTACTTCCTTATGATGCTTACGTGTCCAAGTATCTGGAATTTACAAAGACGATGTGACACATCAAGTTTTCCTTCATAACATTTTATTTGTATTGATGTCATTCTAAGAATTTATTATATATACTTGATGTGATCTCGATAATCGAAAACATCCTTATTGGGTTTGCCTACTCTTATTGGAATGCAATTTATTTATATGATGTCAAAGCTGCTGATTAAATTAAAATTCAATTAGGTTTGAACTATTTTTGGATATTATATAAATTGGTCGCTACCTAAATTGAACTTGACTCATTGTCACATCGTTTAGTTAATATGAACAAAGTCTAATATAATTATAGTTATTTCTACAGTAGTATAGGGCTACTGTCACCCAAGCTAAGTAATAAATCTTTATTCTGAATTATGAAAGCTACACTAATATGTATTATAAAGAGGAAAGACCTGCATTTTTGTGTGTAACAAATAAACTTCTGGACTGATTTGTATAATTCTTTCACCAATAGAAAGCTACAATAGTAACATAGGCTATATTCTATCCCCACATTCCTACACGAGGAGCAGCTAGTAAAATATAAAGCTACCTTAAAATTAAACGTCTCTAAAATAATAATCAACATCAAGCCTCATCAAAGGAAGAATAACAATATGCTTAATTATATTTGAACAACAAAAAAAGCCAATGTGAATCCATCTCAAGCGACCTTCAGACTCTCACTGGTAAAGGCCACGACCGACGAGTTAACGACGGGTTAATAGATATTAGGAGGTCTGACTGTTAGTCCGTATTGTCGTGATTGTGGTATTACGGATACGACATGGTCAGATTTTTGTTTTGTCGAAATTGAAAATGATGTTTGCTGCAATCTTCGGTTGGTATTTTGCACGATTTTTGTCGCTGTGAATTCTTCTTTTAAACAATGGAGATTTGATATTAAAGGGGCTAGTTTGCAGATGCATATCTATCTATTTGTTGTAACAAAGGAATTTATATTATGTGTCTAGTTTCATATTAGGTAAAGAAAGCTCATCAAGGATACCATATTAAAGAATCAAAGCACATTAGATATTATGTTACTACGATTTATAGATGTATGTTTCGGGTCACGCGAGTCATAGAAAACGGTAACATCAATATAACTATTTAAAAGAATTATAAAAAATTAAATAATCATTACGTTAAAAGCATTTGCCTCGTCATTGCTACAACTTATCGAAATATAATTTATCTCCATAACATCTTTATTATTGTAACGATTGTAAATGCTAGACTGCTTGGCTTTGATCGCTATGATCTTCGTTAGTTATATCATCAGCTGACTTGTGAAATACTAGATCTTCGAACTTCACTGTATAATGTTCAATTGATCACGAGCTAAAATTGGTCACTGCCATATTGTCTTTCATGAAAGTTTCATTGGAGGTTAAATGGTAGTAAATATTAAAGCTTGTTGTTTATTTAATTCTATAATTCTTATAAGCTAGAATTTAATAAGTAACCGAATATTCACTTGAGTGATTTAAATCGTTTAAGGTACGTTTAACTAAGGTATAGATATCTGTACTTCTAGGTATACAATGAGCCGCATGCAACATTATGTCTGTGTGTTCTGTATCTATATGTAAATATCGATATAAGTATCTAGTAAGGTGGATATATGAGCTTAAATGTAGAAGTAGGTATCTATACATTCTCGTTTAAGTCTCGGAAATAGAATACAAGTAGTAACTTACGAATCGTTAATATTCTTATTTAATTGTGTTGAAAGACAAACATTATTAAATATATTTATTTGGAATGTATTGTTGTAATAAATAAATGCCAACCTTTTGAAGGTGAGCGAACCGGAGACAGCACGTCCGACCAGACCAGCGTGACGCCATTAGTGTTTATGAATAAATCTTAGCGTAATTAAATTAATAACGCTTTTCCTAGTGCATATCTGCACATGTATTCAGTTTCCTTAACCATTCAGTCATTTGGTATTTAAGTGTTTATATAATCATGCGAGTCTCCAAAATGTTAGGTTCAAGGTTTATACCGGTACCTACATATTTACGTTACTTTACTTTTTGTTTGTTTATTTTGATATTTCATACACAATTATACGCCCACGGTTTTACCTATGTTCCCGGGAAATCTTAAATTTTCCCGGTTTCTGTCATTAGGGATCATTATAGGAATTGCTTTATCCATCAGTCTATGGGAAAATTATCAATTATAATTTTGATCTATCCATCTAAATGTCTCAATCTCTTATCTCGTAAATAATAATTGACACTATATCAACTATGATTCACCATCGGCGAACGTTTAATTGTAAATAAGCCGAGGATGTTAATTTCGCCGTAGAAGGTAACGTCGACTCGCTTTATCATTGTAATGAACTATCAGATAATTCAGGATCTACTTGGCCTAATCTAGTCTACCATCCATTGATTGTAAATATTCGGTTAGAGGGCACATTTTGAAAATGGATGTGAAATATATTTAGTTAAAAAATCCTTGTAGTTTCGAATTAAAATCCAAATACAATAATAATAAATATTATTTATTTACACCACATAGCAATATTGTTACTTAAACTATTGGAAAGCTCTACCTATATAGATACATATGAAGTCAATTATTGATTTGTTTTTAGATAGGAGTTATTAACAGCTTTATTGAAATTATTAGGTGAAAATATAAATTACATTTAAAAGAAACTCAGACAAGAGGCTAGAAGAACTAGAAAAAAAGCTCCAAGCTATTTTATTTCGAGGAACTTACCAGTTTGACTTAAATTTAGACTGGCTTATCTAAATCATAATAAATTAATTAAAATCTCTAAATGGTTGTAGGACTAATACGACTTATTGGATGTCAAGCCGCGTGGGCGTGTTGACACGGGCGAGTCAAGTGGCGCGTTTAGCACCGAGCTTACAACACGGCTAGCCCACATCCACTGAGTCAGTGCATTGTGCAAGTCTACTTGTCACTCCACTCGCCTGAGATAATAGCCATCGTTCGATCAGGGACCTTTGCGTTGGGCCCTTATTTAGAATGCGCCTTATTGTTTGGGTGGAGATTATAATTAAACGTTTGTTGATGCGGTTAGGTAAACGTACTAATATTATAAATGTGTGTGTGTGAATGTTTGTAACTATTTCATCGCAAAACGGCTGAAGGGATCTTGATCCTATTTTTATGTCCAGGAAACCGCGTGTCGAATGCTGGTGTGACATATTTTGCCATTGCCTATTGGTACCGCAGTAAATTAATTAGATTTTTAAATCAAAACATACTTTTATCCATTAAAGAAATAAGTAATATGGATCGGGTAATCATTACCGAAAATAAATCCTATTTTTTCATGAGACATAACTATAAGTTATCTTAAACCACACATGTCATCATTGCTTACAAAATGATGGTCCATATTATTTACGCCCGAAGCGCTTATTTCACAACTTTGAGCTACATTACAATGCACGCGATCGTCGCGCGGTAATCGCAACAAAGTTGGGCAATTTGTTCATATATCACGGACGGATGACAACAAAAAACTGAACATCTCGCGCACGAAGAGTTCCGTAGCATAGAATATCCTACTAATATTATAAATGCGAAAGTTTGTAAGTATGGATGTATGTATGTATGGATGTTTGTTACTCTTTCACGCTCCAACGGCTGAAGGGATCTGCTTGAAATTTGGCACAGAGCTAGAATATGTTCTGGAATAACACATAGGCTACTTTTTATCCCGGGAACGCGGGTGAAACCGCGGGGAGCCACTAGTAATAAATAAATGTACAACTAAATATTCTATGAATATTTCAAGCCACCTGTCGCCGTTATCAATAGCGACTAAAACACGGCAAAATATCATGTTTTTTTTGTATGGAAGCCACCCTTACCTAAATATTTATTTTATTGTTATAGCGGCAACAGAAATACATCATATGTAAAAATTTGAACTGTCTAGCTATCACGGTTCATAAGATACAGCCTGGTGACAGATAGCAGGGAGTCTTAGGGTTCCGATTTTACCTTTTGTGTAGGGAACCCTAAAAATGCTGGCAGTCACAAAGTTGGCGACCGAGGGGCACAATCAGTTGTAATTGTCTCAATCAACGGTCAAGCCTCGGGACACTATTAACATAGCACTCTAATAAACAATATATACTACATATTTCATGCTGCGATTTTATACAATCATGCAATAAATTGTCGTAGACTGGTCTAATTTGTCCAACATTTATAAAAAGGTTTATTGCCTCATAAAAACCGGTGTTTGTTTAACCAATTAAAATTATATTTGATAAGTTACCAACGTATTGGTTTTAAAGTCTTAAGTCTTAAAATTAAAATGACAGCTGGAAATTATATATTTTATTGCAACTGGTTTGATTTTTTTTTTTTTTTTTTTATTAAGGATGGGCTTGCATTTGGTCTCTGACCCGTCCATACAAGACGCTGCCGAAACCTAGGATGGAGCATGCTTGCCCAGAAGAAACCTATTCACCCTAGCCTTGAAAATTACAAGATTGTAGGCGTCGGGAAACACAGACGCCGGAAGCAAATTCCACTCCCTCGCTGTCCGCATTATAAATGTGGAAGCGAACCGATGTGTCCGTATGTTCGGTATGTCGACAACGTATGGGTGGAAATTATCCCGGCGTCTTGTGGTTCGGTGTAAAAAAGGGGATGGTGGAATAAGATCGAATAGATCCTGCGCACACTCTCCAAAATATATCCTGTAGAAAACCGATAAGCAAGCGACTTTTCGTCGATGGTCTAGGCTCGTGAGCTTTGCCTTAGTAAGAGACTCATCTCCGATGAGTCTCCTGGCACGACGATCTATTGAGTCAAGGGCGTCAAGCTGGTACCTGGCAGATCCATCCCAGAGGTGGCAGCAGTACTCCATGCATGATCGGACTTGTGCTTTATAAAGAAGGAGCAACTGTCCTGGCGTGAAGTACCGCTTAACCTTAGAGAGGATACCCAGCTTTCTGGCAGCGGTTTTAGCTTTTGACTCAATAGAACAGCCAAAGTTAATTTTGGCCGTTAAGGTCATGCCAAGGAGATCAAGCCGATCGCATACAGGCAAGGATATATTTTGGAAAGTAGGAGTCAGATGAAAAGGACTCCGTTTTGCGGTGAATAGACACGCCTGCGTTTTGGTAGCATTAAATGTGACCAGATTGGCTTCGCCCCAATCGGCGACTGCCTGTAAGGTCACATTCAAACGCTCTACCATGGCCTCACGCAACAACCGGGTCTCGTCACTGGTGGCTTGCGCACTGGAGATGTATCTCTCCACAACTGTGCTGTCGTCTGCATACCCAAAGGTGCCGGGCTTCAGCAGGTCATTAATATGCAGCAAGAATAAGGTTGCAGAGAGAACTGAGCCCTGAGGAACTCCGGCATTGATTGCCAATAGGTCCGACGAACACCCGTCTATAACGACTCGTATAGACCGTTCACTCAGGAAATCAGAAATCCAGGCGCACAGACCACAAGGAATTCCATATGAAGGAAGCTTGCTTAAGAGGCTTGCGTGCCAGACCCTATCGAATGCCTTAGAGATATCGAGGGAGACGGCTATCGCTTCCCCGAACCTCTCAATGGCTTCACTCCATATATGTGTGGCATACACCAGAAGGTCCCCAGTGGACCGTTTTTGGCGGAAACCAAACTGTCGGTCACTGAGGAGCTCGTTACCTTCAAGGTGCGCCAGGAGCCTCCGATTCAGTACGCGCTCCATAGTCTTACAGAGTATGGAGGTGATCGCAATCGGTCGATAGTTGGAGGGATCGGCACGGCTGCCCTTCTTGGGCACAGGCTGCACATTAGCAAGCTTCCAGACTTTCGGAACTTGACCTTGTTGGAGCGAGAGGCGAAACAGGCGAGTCAGAACAGGAGACAATTCGGGCGCACAATTGCGTAGGACAATGGCTGGAATGCCGTCAGGACCACTGGCTTTGTTCACGTCTAGATCACGCAGTACCTTTAAAACCTCCTTTTGCCGGATATGAATGTCCGGCATTAGGCTGCTGCTTGGGGATTGCACTGGAGGAGATTGTAACCCAGCATCTAGACGTGAATTTTCCGCAAATAGAGAGGCAAACATGTTGGCCTTCTCTACGGCAGTGTAGGCCAGTGTTCCGTCAGGCTTCAGCAACGGCGGTAGCGACGGGCGGCAGAGGTTGTTTTCGACCGATTTGGCAAGGGACCAGAAAGCTTTACTCCCAGAAGGACAGGAGGAGAGCTTTTTTCCAATCCGACCAACATAGACGAAACGTGCCTTCTTAAGGACCTTTTTGCAGGACTTGGCAGCGATGTTGAAGGCTCTCTTCTTCAGACTCGTATCTGGAGCTTTGCGAGTGCGAGAATCCGCCCAGATTCGGTAAGCTGACTGTTTACGGGCCTCGGCAACGGCGCATTCAGCATTGTACCACTTGGGGGATCTGTTGTCAAGTGATATGTCTGAGAATGGGATGTAATACTCCATTGCTTGACATATCACATCTGAAATCGCACTCGCACAGCTGGACGGGTCATCAGAAGAGAAGCATGTTCGCCGCCACGGATAAGATGCAAGGAAAGAACGCATCTCATCCCAGTCTGCTGACTTGTATCGCCATACTCGCCTAGTGCCTTTTGGGCAAGGATCGGGCGGAGTGTAGGACGACACAGCTTTCACCAGACAGTGGTCGGAGGTACCCAGTGGGGCATTCACCGACACCGAGTATCTGTCTGGATCGGTTGTCAGCAGAAGGTCCAAGCAGTTGGCCGTGTGGTCAGCAACATCCGGCACACGTGTAGCTTCCCGAATGAGCTGGGAAAGATTTAGCGATAGGGCCAGTTTCATCGCCTCTCTCCCGGCTAAGTCGGTCTCCCGGTATGGGTTTAAATTTTATATTAGACTGAAATTTTCGATGAAAGAGTTTCAAAGAAACACAGTAAGAAATTTAAATACCTACCTACATGGTATTTTCCTCTGATTACCTTCAAGTTCAAGAACTGCAAAAAATCTACGTCTTTTAACACCTGTACATTCTACAACGTGCTATCAGAGTGTACATAAACAAGAAATATGCATAGTAAATATATATACGTAGGTATATTTTTATTTAAAATACGAGTTGGTAATTTGTTTGCCAACAATTTCATTCACGTCTTAAATGTCGCAGCGATTATTCCACAAGTGAATTGGTTACGTTAAAACCTTGAACTATGACAGGGCCCGCCAAATAAGTTACGGTCACGCTATTTTACACTAATGTGGGCCCAGCATGACACACTGAGCTTTATTGTTGCCCAAATATCAGGTGTAATATCCCAGGAAGAGATTTTTTGCTGTAAGGTAAGACATAATTTGGCGTGGCAAGGACTTATAAACGTTCGGATTTGGGTGTGCTTTGTTTTGTTTATGGAAAATTGTGGCTTTTTTTATTGATAGTTGACTAAATGACGTAGTAACTATAAGGAATGCGTCTTTTTACTATAGATACTAGCTGACCCACGCATCTTCGTCTGCGTGACAAAAAAATATTCCCCGTGTTTGAAACATCTTTCTACTAATTGGGACTAGGTGTTAGCCTCTGATGGCTGTTACACCCTTACGCAGACAAAAAAATGTATGTCTTGAATGTAACATACATTAAAAGGTATCTATGAACTTAATCCTCTTATCATTAGGAGATGCTCGTGACCCGTAGGTACGTGGTGCGTAGTTGAGCTGAGATGATGATATACCCACGTAAGAAATATAAACAAGTACAAAAAAGGTAGAATTATATAACTTGTTGTTTGTTTGAAAAGTGAAAAGACCAACACCTGTTTTTTCAATTATACCTACAAAAATGGTGTTTTTTAATTAAATAATGTAGGTAGATAACACTTTTGCGTGTCGATATTTTTTAATCGATGTTTGTGAATCTATTTGCATATGATAACGGAAAATCGATAGCGATTCGATTTTTTTTGGTGTAATCGTAATGCCATGAGAAAGTTTGAGTGATTTTTATGCGTACGTTACCCGTTTTTGTTTTTAATTTAGAGTTTTGTGAAAGTGTGACCGTTTTAGAGGTTATTATTTTTTATGATAGCTGTGAAAGAGTTATTAGTGCAGTGTTTGAACAGTATTTGAGCGTGATGTAGTCCATAGTCCACCAACTAAGTCTACTGCAGTTTGGTGACCTAAATTCTATTTAAAAATCTATGTGTGTCCTATTAAAAGATTTCTGCGAGTCTACAGTACCTACCTATAGAACGATTTAATCCTAAAGTTAAGTTAAACCAAATAAAAAGGTAATTCCAAAAGGCTGTGAAAGCGAAATTGTCTTGATAACCGTAACAAAACGGAATTCTCCCTTCGACTTGGAAACTATAATTTGTACATAGTCTCAGAACCATTATTTTGAATGGTTACCATTACCACTTAATCGCTGAGACGGTTACATGAAGGTCTCATGTCAGACTACGTCTTGTTAAATTTGGTCATAAAATTTTAGCACTGTCCGCCTACGTACGACTAATGCTTTAATGAGCCCATATTTATTTGAGAATTTGATATCCTAAAACTTGCATACGAAATTATCATGGGAAGTTAACTTTGGAGGAAGTGCTTAGCATAAATTAGCTGCGTCACATGGCTTACCGTCCTACACCTTTGTTCGGTGAGCTAAGTAATACTACATGATCGAACTTACACTTATCAAAAAGTTATAGGTACCTATTGCTTTAGCAGGTTCTTAAAAAAATATAAATTTGAAAATTGAAACATTAAAATATTAAAGTGAATAAATGGTTTTGAATACACATAAATACTCATTTAAATCGATCCTAAAAATATACGTTATAATTACATAAATGCTTAATACGAGTAATATGCTTTCATCAAGTTCAAGTTTGTTAATACTTATGCATTTTCCCATTTCAATACTAATATATATGTATCTACATATAACCAGTAAACCTAATAAAGCTAATACGTCAAAAGGTATTCCGCAATGAGTCAACCTGTAACCAAACAAGAAACCAGACGACATAGAGTAAAAAATCTGCATACAAAAGTCTTTTAATTATTCCAGCGGGCAATAAATCTTTGAGGGATATCCCACACTCTGTTACTTTGCGGTGAGAATGTAATGTCGTAAGGCGATTATCTTTGTCGCAGATATTCCGGTTATAGCAATAGTGACGTGACTCAATAACTTATCGATTTATTGCTGTTCAAATTCATAGTGAATGAATATTTATCGCTGCATAATTGTTTTGTAGTGATTGTTTATATTATTATCCCGATTTATGTGTGTTTCAATATCTATTAAATTATTTTAGATCACTTACAAGTGCATGGGTGGTAGAAAAATATGTATTAAGATTTCATTAGCTTTAGAGTGGATTAGGACGTTGCTATATTTTATGTTTATTATATCTTACCATAAGTCCCATGGAATCATTTTCATAAGCAGTTACTTTATTTCCTTTTAGGTTCTTAACTTCAGTCTCAAAATGTCATCTGTAGCTACTAATAAAATATCCCCAAGAACAGTCTGCAGTGTTATTTTTGCTATACACGGACAAGTGGTAAGCCCTGAGGGCTCTCAACTGTAGCAGTTAAATTCTGTAGCGTCCGCAAAGCTCTTTTATTACGTAAAAATCCTTAGAGCTTTGTACACATAAACAATCGATATCATTGCAAAATCACCATCACTAAATTCCTAAGGATTGCCAAGCCCCCAGGCCAAGATTCGGCAATCGAAGCAATGTGACAAATTCGTAATTCGGCCCACGGACAACTCCGTGTGAATTCCGTCTTTCGGCCAATCTTTCGGCCTCTAACGGTGATTGCACATTAATACTGTTGATTTGACACGAACGTGTTGACTGCCGTCGCGCGATTATCGCTTGTTATTATAGATTGTTCGATGTGTACGATTGCATGGGTTAAGTAATAAGCTTATTATAGTTAATTGAAATGTTTAAGTTGCTATCACATGAGTTGAAGTTTGGATGGTTGAAATATAGCACTATGATATGATATACCTATTCGGGAAAGCATATTTAGACATTTATAGGTACTGTTTAAATGTACTACATAAATATTGTACGTTTATGTGAAATTATTTCTAATCATGCAGGTTTTTAGTAGGTACCTACATACCTAGGTATTCCTGTAAAAAAAACTTTTATCTACATTTGACGGATTTTGATTGCAGACAAATTAAAAAAGCTTTTGAGATGGTCATGTTCAATCGCTCGTCTTGCATCTTGGGCCACAAAACAAAAAATGGTCTCCCACGATTATTACGGAAAGTGCTTTATCTCGGTGTTAATTGTACAGGTTAAAGTTTTTGTGCAATTTGCGACGTTACTCGTATACAAGGAAATCGATTTGTTATAATGGGATCGAATTGTTATGCCATTGAAATATGGTGAAAAAAAGGCAATTTTATTTTGTCTAGGAACTAAAAAGTGCTAAGGTCAGGTACATCATGAACTGTTAGTCTGCGATTATTGAAAACTAGCGACCCGCCCCGGCTTGGCACAGGTATAATTTCCGTATAAAAAATTTTATAACCTTTATCGCTTATTGCTCTTTTATTACCAAAATTAAGATGTTTGAAATTTCGGAGATGACGACTATATTTTTACTATTTATTATTGTTTCTCTAGGAGTTATTTAATAAGTTATTAGACCCTCAGTACCTACATAATAATACATGTCAACGTAAATTATGTTGTACCTTTATTTCTACTTTAAAACCATACTGTTATTTTATTTGTAACCAATACGTTTCGAAAAAGTATTTGTATATCATGGTAGGTCCTTATATAATATGATTAGCACAATGTTTCTAAAACGAAATCTAATCAAAATCGCAATACCTCAAAACCTATTATAAATTAAAATAACCCCTTTCATCGTGAAATAAGTTTATACATTCTGACCCCAAACAAATATTTCAACAAAAGATGTTTTACGAGTTTAGCGACCGTTTTCCCTTTATGTGTCAAAGCATACTTGATCCGGCCCGTTGGATAAATTGTACTGTTATAGTAAGGGTGGAAAAACCTAACAAATCTATGGGAAAAGCCACCAAAGCAAATATTTGAAAAGTTCGCGGAAAGTGGCCAAGCACCTGCGGTCACCCTTATAATGTCCACTTCACTGTGGACGGATATAGAGTTGAAAACGGCATTGGATTGGTGATATTTATGACGGCGATGATGGTGATCAAATAATATAAATATTGTATGTATAGTTTAGTCAGTTTTTTGAACCATGAGAAGAGTTGAAGTTGGTAACTTTATTTATGAATGAGGAGTCAGTAAATTAAATATTTGTTTGTTTGCGAACGTCATGAGACCGGTCATGGAACCATCAGAAGTAGTAATATGAGTACAATGACTGAAAATATGATGCGTTGATCACCACATATTTGATCGTGTTGACGCAGATAAATATGATCCATAATTATGTTTGTATATCTTGAAGTAAATTGTTTTATATCTACTGTAATTTCATACGGTATTATCATCTCTCAGTGTATCCCACCGAGTATTTCCACATACTCTTTTCTACCCTTATTTTATTTCGCGACTCAATACATTCTCTATTTTGGTCCTTACACTCAAGTGTTTGCCCTTTTCCCTTTGTAAGAGTTCTGAGGGTCGGCGAGAAGAATACTGAGTGAGCCCTTTAACGGGGCCCTATAAGTGTCGACTGGCCGTTTTCTTTTCTATTTTATTAGTTGTCGTACGTGTCCTGTAATTGTATTAGACGTGCGATGTGTTAAAGGGTTAGTGTACCTATATATTTTGGTTTGGGAATAAATAATGTAGGTATGTTGACAAAAATATAGTTGTTTAGAAAGTTTTACATACAAATGTTATCCCTCGTTTAAGAGCCCTCTACGTGTATGGAAACAGTTAACGATATTACTAAAAACGGTTGAATTTCATTTGAAATTTGGTATTAAATAAGAGTATTTTATTTAAAGTTTCTACAATGTTTAATACATAACTTTATTTTAGACTAGTTTCTGCGGTTTCACCTGCGTAGTGCACGTTCCTGTAGGGATAAAATATAGCCTATGCCACTAAAAATAACGTAGCTTTGTATTGGTGAAATAATTATGCAGATCGGTGTAATAATTTCGGAGCATAATCATAACAAACCGAAATCATATCTTTCCTCTTTATAACGCGGTGGTTAATATAAAACGTTGCTTTTCCCCTTGATTTAACAATGCAGTAATAACTATCATACTCGTACTTTGAGACAAACAGACAGCCAACAAAAAGCCCTTATTAGAATGACAGTTAAAGTATATATATGTAGTTAGAAACATAGTTAATTAATCGTGAGTTATCTACAAAGTGATCATATGTGGAGAACTGGAGACTATCCTGCCCTGCTCTAGGCGGCTTCGTCTATCCTATGACTCAGCTCAGGTCATAAAGACTACGTAACGCAGAGTATTCTAGCTGTTACTTATGTAATTTTTACCTATTATGTAAATAAGGTGGATTTTATTTTAAAATGTAAAGAAAATTTATGCTTAATATCAGGCTAACATGCTTTTCCCGCAACTATGCATGCGGCGAATTAATATAACAATAACGATTTGTCTATTCTATACTAATATTATAAAGAGGAAAGATTTGTTTGTTTGTTTGTTTGTTTGTTTGTTTGTTTGTTTGTAATGAATAGGCTCCGAAACTACTGGACCGATTTCAAAAATTCTTTCACCTTTGGAAAGCTACATTATCCCCGAGTAACATAGGCTATATTTTATCCCTGTATTCCCACGGGAACGGGAACTACGCGGGTAAAACCGCGGGGAGGCAGCTAGTATTAAATAATTAGAAGTTCTATTCAATAGTAAATATTTTTTAAGCATTTAGTCTTAAAAATATTAAAAAGAAAATATGAATTTTTAACATAAACCCAAGGTAAAATGAATGTTATTTAAACTTTTTTCTGCGTAATAACTTTCCATGGTTTTAAAGAAAGCTTAAACGAAGTTTTGTCCAGTCTCGACAGTTTTAGGCATTAATTACCCTTATACCTAAAGTGTTAGTCTATGTCACACCTACGCACGTTAGGCTAAAGCTTAGGGCAAGCTTAGAGCTTTTACATCACAGCCCGTGTCTAATTGCGAAGACAATGCCAGCTTTTAGATATTGTTAAATATCGTAATGTTGTACTTTGGCTTAATAATGTGTCATGGTTGAATCTGAGAGTACCTACTTGAGACTCAATATTGCCTGAAATTTTCCCTGTAAATATACAGTTTCATAAATTATTGTAGGAACAGGAAGATCTTCAATTTTCCGAGACAAAATGTAGCCTGTATGTCTTTTTCCAAGCTTTGGAATCTGTACCTGTTTAATTTCATCGAAAAATTACACTAATATTCACAAACTTTTGCATTTATAATATTCAAAGATAGTAGGATTTAAGGTTACGCCTTCATTACTAGTTCACAAAATGAGAAGTGGTTTGTTAGAGAATTTGTGACAAGTATAACTGATTTTCTCACGAGCAAATTGTTCTGACATTTGTTTATGTTGTAACTACATTATACCAGTTGTAACTAAACTAACTCAGTAAGCTTATAATTATTTAATAAATGGGTAAAGTGCTAAGTTATTTGTATACAGGTTAATGCGTGGTATATAAATATAAATATCCTGGGTCATTTTTTACACACTACCAATCTGATTTAAAACTAAGAAGAGCTTGTGATATGGAAATCAGATAGCTGATATACTACGTTTAAATACATACCATACATACCTAAGATTAAGTTTCCTGGGACGAATCTCGGTGACGAATTTCATTAAGAAGTTGCGGCTTAAAAAGGTAAAAAACATCTAATAATCTTTCATCTTTCTTTCTTTAATAGCAGCCTCCTTAACATGTCCATATAACCAACAAGAGCGGAGATTGAAAAATAATGCAAGTACCGGCAAGATGAAACGCAGACGAGGTTGCGCGGATCAGTAGGTATACTATTTTTAAAACTGCCAACCAGTTTACGTGACAATACAACCGTGCACTATCACGTAACAAAACGAAATAATGTTCACTTCAAAAACACAACAGCATCCATTTGCTACCAGCTACTTGCGCCTTAAATAATTAGAGTTCGTGATGGCTGCTGCATTTGACATTTTACAACGAACACTATGACCCAATTTTGTCTCCACAATTGAATAGGAAAGCCTGCAATATGTCAGTAAGAATAGCCCCACCTAATCTATACTTAAGATTCTAAGTACGCCATTATTCTAACACAAAACAATAATTCCCTTCAGAGCGCATGACATTAAGAAATTATTAGGTTGGGCTGCATCCGCGTAAGGGCCTCCGCTCGCGGGTTTAAGGCTGCTCGTGGAGTGGGCAGGTGGTCTTATTGTCATAATTCCTTGCTTAGATAGAACGAGTGTTTTTGGTTACTGGCACGGTTGTGTATTGATTAACGATAATAATGTAATGTGCACAACCATTTACTTGGTGAATTATGTACTACGTTGTTTAGATATTGCCTTTACCTAAAATTGCCTTAATTAGATGAGACTGAATTAGGTATAGATAAGATACAACCATACAACGTGTTTACGAGAAGATACAACAAAGAAAGGGTTGTTTACTATAATTTTCTTTGATCGAAAAATATCTACCAAATCTTTATATACACAATTGCAATACTTGTATCAACATAATAAGCCTTCCAAATATTCAAAAACGCAATGAAACCGTAGCGTATACAACCACCCTAAGCTCGTACCATTCTCAGTTAGACAGGAGACGTATAAGCCCATCTGCGCGTGGGCGCTACGGCCCGGCGGCCCCTGGCGGCCCCAGGCCTCTATTCACGAAGCCTCTCGCACTGCACAATCCACTGAAATGCACTGCACATGAACTGCACAGGCTTTTTAGTGAATCGCCGTAGGTAATTAAAATTTTGATGTAAATGCAGTTTTAAAGTAGGACGTAGGTACAACGTAATTCCTTAACAAAGAGGTGCCTGAGTCTGGCTTTTGTTCGTTTGTAAGATTGGATAGTAGGGTTATTTATAATAGCGAATAAATGTAAATTAATTACTACTTATAAAGGTGGTAACTGAAAGTTCATGAAAATATTCGACGCCATATATTATATCTACCTACCTATATATTTACGTACTTTAAAATCTATTGGAATCAATTGACTTTGGTATGACTTTGGTTTGACTAGGTATTTTGGTATTTTACAAGGGGAATTAAATTACTTAAATTACTGAAAAATGCTAAATTAAACGTAATAATAATATGTTTATGCTATTCGATGTACCTAAGGGGTGACAAATTTATTTTATTTATGAAAGCAAGAGAACTCGTTTAGATATTTGAAATCTTTGACAATTTTAAGGTACTAACTTACTCATAAACTAAGTATATTCAAAAGTATCTACTTGGACAGTTTTTTCATTGATTTGTTTCCTACTAGTAGGTAGTAGACTATGAACATTTGTTTCAAATTAGTCTCTTCCTTAAACGTTGATTTGTTCCCGAAGTTTACCATATATTTCTTATATTGTTTATATAAATATCTCTAACACTAGAACGTTGAGACATACAACAATACCTACTTAATATTATAAATTACATTTTCATCCCTTAACTGTAACAATTTAATTTATTTCATAGACAGATACTAGATAGGACAGGTCATATTCCTTTATAGCTGGAAATCTAAAGGTCTCACGTAAAACCGCGGGGCAGTACAAACTGTACAGCATAATGAAGACCTTGAGTGTCTCATCCCCTGAGAAAGATCAACAGATACGAACACATTAATATCGAGGAGGCGTATCCATATTGTTATTTAAAAGCTGTGAAGCTATTAACTGTTTGTATCAATGGTAAATCGTCACGACTATCGTGATGCTAAATGTTAACGTATTATAAACCATTGTTTCTGAATATAAGGGAGCTTTTAATATTTTCATTGTAAGTATTCTGTTATGAAATCGCTTTGAGTGATGGCCGTTTTCGTTTGGCCGTTTATTAATTGTGCTACTATTGAGGTTGATTTGGCGATACGAGATTTTAGTTTTGTACGGTTTTGTTTTATGTCAAAGTTCATTTGTGGGATGTTGTAAATCTATGTACTTTCGTTGCGTAAGGTATTCGAGAGTTTTAAAACGGCGATGAAAAATAATATTAGAATTAGAGTCCTAATCTATTTTAGGTGTAGATCCTATCACAAATTGGCTACAATAATTATAACAATCCAAGGAGTTATTAAGTACATAATTATATTACATCAATCATTACCCATAATCCCGTGGGAATAAAAGCTCTTTCCAGCGTTCCATTGGTGAAATACATTTTGTAGTCAGTCCAGAAGTTTTATTTATTAATAAGGTACATCACCAGCAGGTGTATCAAACATTAGGTACCTACAAGTTTTAAAGTTTATTCGTTATATACAAAAACGCAAAATTTTCCATATAAGTGTAGGAATTTTTGTCTTTACCGTTGCCATATTAAGACGAAGAGACATAAGTATACCTAAACCTAGTGAGCAACTATATATATATAAACTTACCTATATCACAAGTAGATGGAAAGGGCCAGTCTGTCTATCACAAGCGTTGTAATTACCGTTCTGTACACGCGGCGAATTGTAGATGTCACGCCATATGTCCCTCAAGTGGGCACGGACTTGGTATTAGTGGATTCGAATCCCATTTAGAACAAATATTTGTGTTCATGAATATGTATGTTTGTTCTGTGTCTCTGGATGTAAATGTCTAGCATGCATAATAAAAGTAATAATTGTATTATGGTTTGGTTAGCTACAATGGAACAAAGTCTGTTAAGGTTAGAATCAGATAGGCCGTGAAAAAATAAAATAAAAGACGCCTCGGGAATGCGGATGAAACTAGCTATAATATATTTCAATCTATATACCCATTTAAAATTATGAAATTAATGATCACCTACATCCATAGTGATTGTTATTCATACGAAATCGGTTCTCATTTAACTAAATCTAATTTCTTCTAGCTATGGAAAAAAATACAACCACAAAACACTACATAACACTATAAAAGCCGAAATAACCTTAACAAATAGTCCATCTACTACCACCTGAGACGGAAAACGTGATGAGATTTTTGCCAATTCCCGCATTTTCAGTCACGTAGGAACAACAAAAATGACGGTAATTTATATAAGTAATTTGTCAGCTTGTAATCCGGCCCTGTGTCCTCGCCACCCCATCACTAATGTCTGAAGGACATGCTTCTCGTATGTCTTTCAGGTAAGGGCATGGTGCTTTAAGAAAAATAATTTTTTTTTGTAATAAAATAGCTATTCTTAGCTTATTTAATAAAACCAAAGGTCTCAATAATTTTTTCATAGGCTTTATCATCATCATCAGCTCATATACGTCTCCACCGAGGAGCTCGAGCCTCCCCTACTAATGAGGGGGTCTAGGCCATAGTCCACCACGCGGGCCTAGTGCGGATTGGCAGACTTCACATGCCTTTGATTGTGACATCTCAGGCATGCAGGTTTCCTCACGATGTTTTCCTTCACCGAATAGGCTTTTATGCGTTTGAAATATTCTATAATAATAGGTAGGTATAGGTACTATATATTCGAATTAATGCTTTATTATCTACGCAAAAATTTTGCTATTGTATATTTTCCTGCGGTATTTGCCTTCCATAGAGGCATAATTATGTACATATTTGATAAATGTCATAAGTCAGAATTAAATGGTACAAATCGCTATCCGCTCATCACTGACCGCAGCCGAATCTCAAGAGGGAACTGACATGTTTTTCTACCTGAGCCGGTTCACATCGTGAGAGCAAATGCCTTGGTTTTTCCTCCAGACTTTCCTCGCCGAATCGTGTTGTGTTCAATTGTGTAGAAGCGACCCTTCGTCGCGAATGTTCGTTTATTACCAAGAAAATTGATTTACTGAACCTATTTAGTGAAGGCAAAGTATTTTTGGTATGAACATAAGGTACAAATATGTATTTTAATATAGGTACATAAATAGTTTGTAATCAGTTCATGTGTAATTAATTTTTAAATCGGACAAGCCTCGCAAAATCTACTAACTGACTTTTAAAATAAAGGTTTTATGTTGGGATGTTATATATATATTATACCTAACCTATATAAGTACCTATATATTTTTACTTAACATATATTTAAACTATTGAGGGTTATATTTAGGATGAAGTACCTAAACATTGAACATCTTTAACATAAATATCAACCTAGCAAAATCGGAAAATTCTACCTGTCTTGGTATTTCCAAAATCAATTGTTTAAACCACAAGGTTCTATCAGCGGTGCCACTTCGAGGGGACGGCAACTATGCCGGGATGTGACAGGAATGCATTCCTGAAATTCCACAAGTGTCCGGGATCGAAGAGGTTGGAGAATCTTTGGAATTGTCCCCGGAGTACTATTGCTTTTGCTTGTCCAAAGTTTTTGACTAAGAGATTGGTTTACTTCGTTAAATAATCATAATTATAATTGCTCTATATATTGAAAATCTAAAAGTGACGTTTTTGAAAAGATTCTAAATGTAACTCGAACACACATGTCCTTATCTATGTATTTGAAATTAGTAGACATGTTAGAGTAGATGTGGTTCTTTTATTACAGGTGCAATTCAAACACTGCTTGGTTTGGAATAATATTAGTCTTGTGTGAAAATATTTTAGTATTATTTATTTATTTTGTACTAAAAGACCTATTTGACTTTTACAATTAATGTCCTAAAAATAGATTAAGAGACTAAAGCCACCGACAAAACAACATAGAGTCCATAAGAAAGTACTCACGTACAAAACAAACTTAGTTTGCCCTTTGGCAGTTGCTGTTTTGTCCTTTATTGATTGGAACCCGCTACCTAAGTGTGTTATCTGAGGGACTCGCCGACTCAGAGGGGAATTAGAAACGGTTCATTTCATCGCAATTAAAAGAGGGATCTCTGAGGAAGTGATACCAAGTTCTGATGGCTTAGAAGCTTGTTTATTCTTTAGCTTTGTCACTGCTTCGTGAAGTTTTGTGAGATCTGAAAGCGTATGTTTTGTTTTCGTTGGACTAGTTTTATAAAATATGTCGAAAACGTTGGTTGAAATGTTTTATAAATATATGAAATTAAATATTTCACTAAATATATAAATAAACAGTATGGTATTTAATTGATTTTGTCATACATTTTAGGACAATCTTGACTCACATTATACTTAATCATCATCGTACCTTTAATAATATCTTTGAAACAGCCAAATACCTATATCCATACACATACGGCAAGCTCAGACAAATCCTCACGTCGACCATTCCGCAATGCCTGAAGACAAAAGTCTTCGAGCAGTGCGTCCTACCCGTGATGACATACGGAGCCGAGACATGGACACTGACGATGGGGCTGGTCCACAAATTCCGAGTCGCTCAGCGTGCTATGGAGCGAGCTATGTTAGGCGTATCTCTTATGGATAAAATCAGAAATGAGGATATCCGTAAGAGAACCAAGGTAACTGACATAGCTCGCAGGATCAGCAAGCTGAAGTGGCAATGGGCCGGCCACATCAGTCGTAGGACCGATGGCCGTTGGAGCAAACGAGTCCTAGAGTGGAGACCGCGTCTCGGTAAACGTAGTGTAGGACGCCCTCCAGCCCGGTGGTCCGACGACCTGCGTATGGTTGCCGGGAGGGGCTGGATGAGGAAAGCGGAGGACCGGGATAAGTGGCGCGCATTAGGGGAGGCCTACGTCCAGCAGTGGACTGATTAGGCTGAAGACGACGACGACGATACACATACTCTTTTCACTGTCAAACATTATATTAATCTATGTAAAAATAAAAAATATTTTTTCAAACCTACCAAGTTCTTAAGCAAAAACATATTATTATAACAATAGTGCCAAAGCCACGTGTAAGGTCCTAATAACGTATTCAAACAACATAATCCAGTCGGGCAGGCGTAATGATAGCAATCTGTTGGCAATAAATCCTTAATGGCCTATCGCTTGTCCACCGCACTTGTGGGTGATGCAGTACTGGACGGTGCTATGTGGACTAACGAGACGATAACGATATGAAAACGTTTGAATTCCGAGACGATATACCTAATAACCCGTTAGACTCTAGTCAGTGGTTGAAGTCAGATAAAAATAAGTGATGGCATTTTTTTTTTGTATGTGTAATGTGTAACGTGGCAGCAATATGGCACACACTCATACATATCGAAGCTTATCTTAAAAGCTTAAGTTTAAGATAAGAAGTGTCATACACTATTTTCGAGTGACATGGGATCTATAGGTGATACCTACATTACATTCAAAATTAGAACCCCGGTATGAATAGTATTTATCAATATTATTATCAACCTTAATGCTATCGTTACTAGGTAATAAAACAAGCAGGTTATAGTATCGTTTTATTATCGTACATCTGAATATGACAAAGTGGCGTAGGCTGTAGCCTGAAGGCGCGGGCGCCGATATGCGAGTGAACTTTCACCATGTGTCTGCGGCTTTAGATAGGTTTAGATTTATTCCGTGCCGGCATTAGAGTTGCAAAGGATTTGTTTGATAAAGATGTCACAGGATTCTGTGGAATAGTTTACTTTGTAGCTGGACTTTGGCTGTATGTAAGTGATAAGTAACTCTTCGGGAATATAGTTTTCCATATATGACTTGGGCTTTACAATTGAACAATATGATCATATTTTCATATTTTAACACAAGCTTCATTTGAAGCTTACTTTGGAATCAGATTGGCCGTGTGTGAAAAATGTCCCAGAATATTTATTATTATTATTCTAGTAGGAGTATACCCCTAGGTGCAGGTAATATTATTGATAACGAATGTTTTGGTATTCATAAAAGTAATATTTCCTAGAATTAAAATCAAAGCAAATAATTACTAAAACACAAACTTTAAACAGTATTTTATATACTTATGCGCAATAGTGTAGGTAATTTTTAACCGACTTCCCAAAAAGAAGGAGGTTCTCAATTCGGCCGGTATGTCTTTTATAGCAAAGAAGTTACGGTGACTATTCCACCTTTACCAATGCAAATATCACCACAATTTTCACGACATGTGACCTCACAACTAAGTGTCACCCATTCAACCCCTGAGGACTTCATTATGCCACGCCGCATGAAGCACCATAACTCGGCGTCGGCCATGTGCACGCGCAGGCCGCAGTGACAGCCAGCGCGCCGTAGGCAGCGGACACAATGGCGATTGTTCGCGCATTGATCCAGAGATTACCGGACTCCTCCTTAGCGAGCTATTATTTATTGTGTACAACGCATTACAATTACCCGGTGAAGTTTAATGCCATCTTTGTGTGGCTTGCTTGAGGGATTTTGCGTGAACTGTTTGGTTATAATAATAGGTACTAGCTGTGTTCTAGATTTCCCATACTAACTTAGCAAGGCTTTGACTTGTTAGGTAGGTAACTGATGATTGGTATTGCATAGTGTAAGACGGGCTTAGGGTATTTACTTATTTTAATTGTACAGAATAGCTAGTCGATACCTAAGTACCTACTATAAAAATTACACACTGATATTTAAATTTCTGGTAGCCTAACAACAGAGTCGTGCCACACCTAGACACAATGTTAGCTAGTATTATGTAACATAAAGCAAATAAAAAAACCCTATAATTATTGATAGTGATTGAAGCCTTTATTCTAGTCGTTGGACCAGGAAAATCTCGCAGCCGGATCCTTATTACGTCTCCATTAATACACCACCGGACAATAATCACATATAATTTGATGTCAATCGAACGTACGACGATCTTTGACATTGAATCAGAAATCCATTGATAATGAGAACAAAACAGAAGAAAAAAAACACAAAATAATTTGACAAAAAAATCTCGTCACGACGAAAAACCATTCGTATGATTACATCTGATTATTGGTCTGTGATAATGGTGGTCGATGACCAATTTTACTAGGAATTCCCCTCCCCCCCATGCTGTAGTAGCTTCGGGTAACAGAGGGGAAGGAATAGTGTCTTTAGGGGTCATTTTAGAATCATATGAAAAGGTTACAGAGCAAAACACGACTGACAAAAGTGACGTACATACAAAAGACTACCTTGTAAGTTCAAAGGCGTTGCTGGACCGCTCAATGGTGATGTATAATTAGAGGTGCAAATTAAATAAATTAAAAGATATTATAGTATTTTTTGGTAGCGTGTAGTGGATATTTCAATGTCGTTACTGTCACGTACGGATATGTTGATTGATTGTTTGTATTGTGAATGGATCAAGTTCGCCTGACGAGTTGGACGGTCGTTATTTATTTGTTAACATTTATTTTTGACCTTTGAACACTTGGTGTTCAGTCAAATTTAAAAATAGGTACCTCTGTATTTTTTTTTACCAGAAGTCAAGCGGTTTATCTGATGGTAAGTCACCCTGGTCTATAGTGTAGGAGCAAGATTTTTAAGGTCAATTCAGAATCTCGAAACAAGATTTTTTTCGGAAACGTCTCGTTTCGGATTCCAAAAACACGGTTTTCAGGCCAATGTCAAAATAACTGACGCCACTCAAATCGATAAAATATATTGGTTCATTTATATTTACGTTGTATTTATTCCCATACCTACGCAAGATTACCTTTCATAAAGATTATGTCATTAGAGTATGCATAAAAATAAAAATATCAACATAAAATATAATTTTCGTTACAACTTAGGTACTTACAAAATCGTGAGACGAAGCCGGACGTATCGAAGTAATTAAAAAGATATGGAGTGAAACGCCGCTAATTACCCATCGACTAAAATAATAATAAAAAAAAAAACAATAACAATATAATTTGGAAATCGGTAAAAGTCATTGAAATTGACATAAGACCTAGACGATCAAAGGCGGCATTCGATTTTCAATAAAACAGATTGACTAATAATGAACACGACTATTAATCGGACCGATCTGTCGTGAGAACTTCAAACCGTTAACTACGGACTTTTACAACCTATTGATTGGGGCCATGAAGCGAGCGGGTACTACTGCGGGATGAGAGCGGATACCTAATTAAAAAAATTAGAAAATCCTTAAATCTAAATGTAATTTTCAGTGCAATGCAATCTTGTCATTTTATCGTACTAAAGTATTTCTGAGAGGTTTGGAAATTCGTTATTGACAGACGTGACTGTGTGCCTTCATACTTTATCTTTAAATATATCTATCCATACTAAAAGTAAATAAGAATTAATAAAAAAAATTATAATGTCACCAACATTTTTCGATACCATTTCGACGCTAAATTGGTTACACACCAATAGATTACAAATGTTACTATCACAAAACTTAAGGTGACCCGCTATATCCGCACGTTTAACGGCCCAACGTTTTAACTGCGACTTTTACAACAGACACACTCAAAAGAAATCCACCTATTTTGAATTCGTCACGCAATTTGTCAATCAATTCCCCGTCAACGCTCCACAGATCGTCCGGGGCTCTATTATATGTCAATTTATATATGTATATATATAAAAAATGCCTCTTTGCGCTCGCCGCTCGCATATTAATTTCTATAAAATTAATTGCGATGACAAATCCATTAATTTAAATTGCTCGCAACAGGTTCGTACGCGATAAGTCGTGTTCATATAAAGCTTTTATGGGTGTATGGTGTTTTAAGCTATAGAGTTCATTTTTGTGTAGGTAAACAATTTAGTAGTTTCTATGGGAACGTCTGCAGATTTGCGGGTTAGTTAATTAGCGAATCGGAGTTCAGTACTTTCTCTCTTATATCAGTTATGATTTTAGGGTACCTACTTAGGAAAAGTCGTGTATTATCTTCCCTTTATCTTTTTGTTGTACTTAAGTGTCACATATAATTATAAAGTACCTACCTACATCCTGTATAAATGGTAATATGGACAATTAATATTAACATTTTATTTCATAGTTTTCGAAATACATCGACATCAATCAAATGTATGCCAGGTCATCGACATCGGGTCATCGTCAAAATAAAAACTGATTCGTTATTTTAAATACATCGAAACAGTCATCCGAATATCCCCTAACAGTATCATATGACTGCGGTGTCCCATTAATCGATAAAAAACACTCGATTCCAATCGTAACACGTGCAATTAAGTAGCATTTGATCGATACCTATCGATGGTAAGTTTCGATAAAAATTGTGCGTGAATAAAGGTTTTTATTGGTTGCCATCATAAAACATTGCTATTTTATAACTTTAACTGTTTGAGTTATTATCGTATGAGTTTTTATAACAAAATGGGTTTTTATTATACAAAAAGTATATTGTAAATGTCAACTTTGAAAAGAATCGACGTTTTCTATATCACTTAGAGGCTGTAAAAATATACCCAGGTATAGCTTTTTCTCTGTAAAATTTATATACCTAATTGTACTGTCTATTTATTTACAGTTGAGTACATAACCATTCCTTTTAAATACCTATATAAAAGCTTTTACTTATTACCGTTACCTCATAATTATAGTATTTTTTACTCAATATAAATTAACCTTCATCTAATCCTCAGTAACGTTAGGCTTTTATAAAAATATGTCCATATTATATTTAATCTTTAGAAACTCTGTGGTTACGTAAGAACATGTCATCTGTCAATTAGCTCAGGTTGTTTTTGTGAGCAATTAGTAGAAAGTTCCGTATTTAGCCAACAGTTGAGAATGTCTCGTTAATTTTGATTTTGCGATGGCTTCAATTAAACTGGAAAGGGTATTTGAAAGTGGAATATTTGACAACAAAATCCATATTTTACTTACCTAGTTTTCTCTTGAAATCGGTCGTTGATGTCTATTTATACTTATATTCTAAGTAGAGATTTATCTTAACATCTTGAAGCATTATAGCGAATCATATAGGTACTTGTGAATCGTGGACTCTCACACTTGCTTTTGCGGGGAAGAGTCAGCAATAAATACATAAGATAATATAATCTTTTGTAAAATTGCCGCTCAATCTTCATTGCACATCTAATATAACATGTAACATTGTCACAAATTACTACATAATGTCGGCCACATAGCGATTCTTTGTCTTTCAAATTTATCTAAATCGAGAACAATGCGTGCTCAGATCTTTTGTTTACTCGAAGACACCTATTGTTGGAGTCACCTACCGTAAAATTACACAGCAAATCATTATGTACCGTATCATTTATATTGTATACTATGTATTCCACCATTGTGCCTCTTACTACATCATCCTATTGGACGACCGTCTTCAAAGCAATTATTTGAAGCGACAAAATCGTCGTAGCATAACGTCCGCATATAACTACCACAGTGTAATTTCAATGTGAAGCCGTATCACGTGTAATTGCGGTGTCTTCTTCACATTGTTCATTATATTGCTAATCTGTGGTATATACAATGTTATTTGGGGAATTAATTCGAAAGGTTTTAGATTCTGTTTCAATGTCTTTAAGTTTGAATGTTGGTTATCGGAAGGTGCATGTGTGAGTGGTTCGCGAGTGAGTGCCAGTGGTCACGGTTGGTGGTCGCGAGTTGCCTCACCATATGTCCGTGGTTGCAAAAGCTGTCGTAGATAATGTGTGTGATGCACTGATATGTGTAACGGAGTCTCATTACGTGACGTGTCTTCGTGTTGAACAATCTTTTTCTTTAATAATGCCTTGAATTCTCCGGGAACATAAATTTTAATGGAGAAGCTAGAGTTCTAGGAAAAATGGGAATTAATTATTAAATGTTTTCTTAATTGCCTCCATCATTAAAACTTCACACCTAAATAGATCAATCAATCGGAAAATTAAATACAATCAGCAAATCGGTTTTATCAATTTATATTACAATAGCGACACAAAACGACACAAATCCGGACGTCACCCCCAATTTGAAACTCAATAAAATACTCGGGCGCAAATATCCAAGTAATCCCACGCAACAAAGGAAAGAATTTGTCAAAAAACGTGGCCGACCACCCTCGGGCAAGTAAAGAGTCAGCGCGGTTATTATGCAAATCTGTAGTCATCGCCGAGGGGACGATACGGACTTAGAACACTACGCTGGTCCTACATGCCGTTTGCCAGCAAAAACTCACTGCCTACTGATGTGTGATGGGCATAGAGTGATGACTGATTGATGGGTTTATTTGTTTTTATTGCTTCTAACTGATTACCATTATATAATGAGATATTTTCTGTAGATATCATAAGAAGTATCGTGCAACACTTCGGTTAACAATAGTATTTATTTAAAAATATATTCTTATTTCTAAGAATCTTTCTTCGTTCTTTCGAACATACTTTATTTTTCTCGAGGACCTTCAATTTTCCCGTGTCAAAAATTAACCTATATACCTATTCTAGAACATATTGTAATTCAGTGCCAAATTTCATCGCGATCCTTTCAGCCGTTCTGGCATGGAAGAGTAACAAAAATACATTCAAATACACACCCTTACAAACTTTCACATTTATAATATTAGTAAGATATTTTTCAAGGTTATGCTGCATGTAACTAGTTCTTAACCACTCACCTTTGAGGGCGGTGACGGAATGTCAAAAATTTTCGCCTGGAAATGTGACTAGCAGCCTCCAACTGAAATTATTTGTCTCGACTGATGTCCGCCCCGGGACAAATCGTACCAGTTTGAATTATTATTCGGAGAATTCAACTTTACTCTTATTGGTTTTTATGACTCATTTTGATAGTGGAATTTGAAATAATTGCTATGTTTAAAATATATTTATGGCACGCTGGTATAAATTATTTGTCACAAGAACTTTTTACAAAAAATATCTCTGGTATTCCATATCTAATAAGTACTTTTTGCTGTTTTAATTCAAATGATAATATAATTTATTATTTTCCAAATTTATACAGAACAGAGAACATAAGCATACTACTTAATGTCACATGAACCTTTCCAAGTGTAAACTCCAAAAATTACCTTCTAAAATTAACTCTCAAAAAATAACTTACCACTATGACATTACCATAGTTATCTGTCCCGATCTAAGTGTTGCAAGCTATAATAAAAGCAATATCAAATCTTAGAGCGCGACGTCGGTGACCGCTAGTCGCAACACGGTGTGTCGGTTCCGGCGCGTGCGCATCTGAATTATTCATATCTGGACGTAATTAAATGTCTTGCCATGTAAAAACTACAAACACCTTCCTGTGGGATTTGTTAGGGGACTACTAACGCTTTAAGTACATTCGCATTAGAAATTGTCGAGTAAAAAGGTTGAGTATTCTTATTTTGCAATTACCTTTTAAACATGTGACTGTCACTGAAAAAGCTACATGAATTTCTTACTTTAATATAGGTACCTAATATATACAGTGGTAGTACGTGTGTAATTTACAGTATTAATTCCATGAGTTAAATATATATTTTAGTATTATTATTTGGTGTTGCATCATGGCTTCTATGATTATTAACGTTTCATGTCGTATTTCAGACAAGGTGGATAAAAAATCATCAAAAGGATTCAATAGAAAATATAAACGGATGAATCCAGAATTTTGACAATTAAGTAAATAACTTTAATAGTACACCGCAGACTTAAAATACTCCAAATCGCAGTCTTAAATCACTGTTGTTCTAATTAATACCTACATTTGAAGTTAGGAGACTTATAATTACAACAGATCAGACGGTTTACATCTGACTCGGTAATCTTTTGCAATTTTCTCTTAATCGTTCAAGTTTAAAATAACCATTTTAACATGACCTATAACGAGTCATTCGCGTATGGATTTAACACGTGAATAAATACTGTACGGTGGTTTATGACGGTCTACGTTATCTGGTTGATAATCGGCACCCCGAGACATTTGGACTTATGTGATAATACTAGGGCGAGAGGAAGAAATTTGATAATTCGCGGTTAGGGAAAACGATCGTTTTAATAATAAGTTGGGTCGCATTGTTAGTGGATTACGTGGAGACTAGAAAAGGCGTGGAGTGGCTATTCTATTTTAGATATTAAGTTGAAGTTATAATTTAAATAGTTATGTTTTTAAATTGTAATATATTGGATAAGTATATTGAAACATTTAAAAAGCATTTATTCGGTAAAGGTATATACGTACTTCGTTGCCATAAACAACTTGAGTACCTACCTGCCTTTAAGTCTTGCTTTATTATTTTGTACCTATCTTACCATAATAATTATATGTTTAAATAATATTGTTTTAATTTTTATTTTTAAACGTTCTGCTCCACAGTTCTCCGCAACAAAACGACCCGAGATAACCATTTATCACAGACCCGTCAAAATCTAATTGTCCCGCATCGCTAACCATCGTATTGTGACCATAATTATGCCCTTATTTTTTACACAAAAAGCTAAATCGACTTATAAAAATTTTTTTTGTTGAACCAAATAAAAGATGTAATTTGTGTTGGACATTTCAAATGTTTTACAGTGATTTTGGATGCAGCTTTTGGGGCAGAAGATCAATTATGTTAAGATTTTTTATACAAACTAGTATAATAAATAAAATGACAAATAAAATTATTTAATATTTTTTTCAAACATTTAGTTTAGGTAAAAATCATATGGTCAAGGATGAAATTATTCATTATGTATTAAATTTGTGATGAGGATATTGGTTTAGTAAGTACCAATTTTAAAATTTTGATAAAATATACTCTAGACTCAAAGTTAAACTGAAACAACAACTTCATTATAATCAAGATATTTTACAAGCTTTAAATTTGGACGGTAGTAAACTCACGTTTCTATCAAATTCGATACAATTAAGTAGATAAATTGGTAGCCATTTAATAAAATTACATGGTTTTAAACATTTTCCTACGTAACAATAGGCGTTAAAAAAGCACATATTTTTAAAGTTGGGGGTTGGACCGGCAACCGCAGGAGTCGGGAGGAGTCGGGGGTAGCGATTAGTGTTGATACTATTGGGTTATAAGGGTTGACGCACACTTCATTCTTCCTACTAATATGAGATATGAATGCGAAAGTTTGTGAGAATGTATGATGTATGTTTGTTACTCTTTCACGCCAGAACGGCTGAAGGGATCGCGAAGAAATTTGCTACAGTCTTAGAATATGTTCTGAAATAACACATGGGCTACTTATCCTGGGAAAAATAAAGATGTCCGGAACGCTAGTGAAACTGCGGGGATCCACAAATTCTCTATTCTCTAGTAAAGAAAAAAAATACTTATATATACGAAAAAGGATTAATTCCTACATACGAATGATAGGTACCTACTATGGAGAAAACTGAAGATCCATCAGATTGGATTTTATGAAAAATGTTTATACATGGTTGTGGTGAATACTACATGTTGACTTTCTAATATACAAACATTATTATAATGTTTTCTTTCATATTTCCATCTCCTTAATTAAGTAACTATTAAACCTAAGCATACAGGCGTATTGATAAATCTCCTTCACAAGTTAAACCGTCTGTACCTACAGACGGTTCTGTATGCTAATTACCAAATTTTAACTAGATATGACCCCATGTGTATCAGCCCTAAAAATCAGGCTCAACTATAAAAAGTGATTAGATTCCCATTTGACTTTAAGCAATAGTGTACCCGGCCTATCAATCACCCGGTGTGGGATGACTCTAATTATAGGGATTAAGGGTCGTCCCGGACCAGGTAATGGCGGCGGCTTTTAAATAGACCCAGCGACGGTATGCGCACGAGTCGATCTATGAAATTGAAGTTTTTAATCAAACCGCATATAGTTATTAAAAGAGAATTTTACACAAGGTTCATAATGAATAGTAAGATTAATTTCGGTAATAAATGTATACTTTAGTCCGTCCCTGTGCGAATGTATTGTGTACATTTTATCATAAGTCTAAGTTTATTACCTAGTTACTATTTGATTCATAAAAATCATAAAGAAATTCGTACAAAGTTAATATAAATATTACAACAACTACTCAACATTATTATTTAACTCCCAACTCAGATTCTAAGCGTCAAAACCGCAGCTTAACTAATATATTATTTTTTTATAAAAAAAATCTTTAATCGTTGGCACGAGAAAGCTGTTATTTTGCGGTCACTATATTTACCGTGAACGCACCTTGAAGGTTAGTTAATTAAACGTAATGCTTTGAACGCATCCTTCTAAATCTTCCAAACAACTTGCCATTACAGGATTATTAATTGGGCGTAAACCCTAAGATTGGGGGCTTGGCTTTGCCTTCCGCTACGGATTCTGCCTTAATTCCCTTGATTACTTGTTTTATTGTTGGCTAATTTGATTCCAACAGCCTGTTGGTCTGTCGATGCAAATGTAAGGGATAGGTATTGTTAGGGATCAATTTTGAAGATTTGAACGCAGAGTATATAATGAGTAGGTATTGACTTGATATGCAATATTTTATTCATCATTCATTCAAACCATATTTATAAACTTAAGACTGAATGTGAAGTATTTACATAATGCATTGATGATTGTATACGTGTCCTAAATGGAGCAATGGGTACAAAATTATTAATATTCGACATGACATATTACTATAAAGTAGGTTAAGCAAAGCTCATTAGGGAAAATTTAAAAGCCAATGTTACTTTCAAATATAACTGTAGATACCAACGCGTACAAAATGACTTTAAATAGCAACCTTAAACGAAAACATATTAAAACCATAAACACAACAAATCACGTCTACACTCCTGTCAATAAATCATTATGAAGCCAAAAATAATGATGACAAAACACCGGGCGACAACACGCATAGTTAAACGAAAGCTTTCATATCCCCGACCGAAGAAGGCAAATTGACAGATGACAAATAAGACCGTTAACACTACGGTCACGGCACCCATAAAACCAATACAAAAAGAACTATACATCCACAGTAACACCCCAAAAATAAACCAATAGATCAAGGACACAGAAAAGAAGGGAAGGTCTATATAAATTGGTCAGTGATAGTAAATATTTCTACCAGCCTAAATGTGATAAAATACATCAAGACATTGTCGTTATAACAAGATAGATGGCTGAACGATGTCTGTAACACATTCCTTTGAACAACAAGATTAGAACAGATGTACGGTTTGATATATAAATATGTAGAGACGTAAAGAAATTAAGCTCAGTTGTTCATTTCAATAGGACAGCAAATGAAGGTGAAATCAAACGTTATAAAATAGTATTAATGTAGCCCGGGGCGGTAACAGAAGCTGTTTATTGATATACCTGCCATACTATTTTTATATGCTAAATCAAGTTGCATGATATTTCATAATGTGAAATTAGTTACAGCTACAGTATAGATAGGTAATTGACTGTTGAATTTTGTAGAAAATCATCGTTAGTACAATTTTATTTAAGAAAAAACTCAGTTATGTAGGTATACAATTCAACCTTTGCCTCCCTACATTTTTAAAACGACCATATTGCATTAGTACAGAAACGAAACTACCGGATGCTTTTACATACACCTTTATTAGGGAAGCTGCAGATAAAATGAGCAGCAACCAAGAAAATTTACTAACGTGAAATTTCCGCGTCTATTTCCATGCGGTTATCTTAATCTGTGGCATCGTCCAGACTAAAAGGAGTTACGGAATGTAAAGGCAGCAACAATTGAGACAAAGGGCAGTGAGGTCGACCCTCGCGGAGTGCATGGGTGTGGCAGACTTAAATTTTCGCATTGACAGCCGAAACGGCCCTAAGGGACGGTCGAGACGTGCTTTTAGTGCCTTTATTCGTTATGGTTAATGCGGCAACTAGTTTACGAGCAGTACTGTTATTTGTGACCTCTGTGGGCTCGAATGTTACCCGGGCTAAGTTTATATGGCTGGGAGTCAATATGGATGTTAGTATCGTAACTGGTTTGGAGGATGAGGAAATTTTCTACGTCTTGAAAACTATGGATACAGTAAATTCAGAGTAAATTATTCAGATAATTTATTTATCTACATTTGTTTAATCCCCACAAAAATATGAATAATAACGTCTACCATTAAAAGCGAAGCTATTTCTTTGTTTACTAATGTAATATTTTAAAACATTCCTACTAACCCTTCATCAATCTCAACTACTTTGAATTTAATCTCAATTTATTTGAATAACACAATATTTACACCTCCAAATATCTCTGCAACATCGTTTGACGCTTCTATATTTAGATTAATATCACATGTTCTATTGTCATGGACAGGAGTAATAAATGCACCAATCTGAGCTGTCATAACGTCTGCATTTGATGCGTCAACCGAAGAAATGGGATTGGCTATCAATCAATGTGCTTTACCAAAATTACTTGTATTGTTATATGGGATGGGCGCTCCTTTACAAATGAGCTCGCTTTGTAGCGATCAATGTTGTCCTAACAATCTTTTTTTCTATAGTTATTGGTGTTTCGTCGCTTGAAACATGGTAATTTAGGACTTAGTTTCTTTGTTAAAACTTTTTTATTTTGTATTACAGAATTAATTAATTAACCCAATATCTAAATTGAAATGAAAATGCTCATATTACTTGAAGCGCGATGATATATAGCCTCCCTCGATAAATAGGCTATCTAACATAGAAATAAATTTGTATATCGGACCAGTGGTTCCTGAGATTAGCGCGTTCAACCAAACAAACACACTCTTCAGCTTCATATATTAGAATAAATACAGAATTAATCGATACAATTAAGTAAGCGTTCGCAATTTATTAACTCTGTCGGAATTGAAGCGGCATCCTCGCGGCAAACATTACGATATGTCACAGGGTATTAGGTGGGTGTCGTGCACTAAGCAATATTGACGTGTTCATTAGCCCCATTGTCTTTAGGGAGAGGGTCATGTGGAAGAATGCTAGTTTTCTTGGGAAATATATGGAGTTTTATAATATTCGGAAGTATTGGCGGTTGTACTAGTACATTTGATTATTTTTAGTTTAGCTATATGAGTGACTAGCTTCTGCCGCGCGCCGCATTCCCGGGGATATTCAATATTCTCGAAATAAAAGTAGCCTATATGTCAATCCAGGGTCTTAGCTAACTCCATACCAAATTTTATTAAAATCGCTTGAACCGTTTAGACGTGACAAACATACACACTCACAAACTTTCATATGAATAGATAATATTAGTGTGATTTTTGCAGTAATTGTCATGGAAGCTGAATCATGGCAATCTGAATGCTTATGTTTGTTAATACCAGACTCTATAAACCTTTGAACAATATATAAGTCTTGTGAACTCATGATACCAAGTATATTTTCATTGTTATTTCGTCTTCCAAAAACACTCTAACGAAATATAATTTTGTCATCAACGCAAAGACCTCTCACCAACTGATAGGCCCCTTTGATTTATGAGGCCCAATTTGGGGCCCAACTGCCCAGAAGTGGACAGTCTCCTTATCTGATCAAACATGTCGTAAATAATACTCGCTGTATTTATCATGGTACGCCAGAATATAAGTAATAGAACGATTTATGAGCATGTGAGATAATGCCCTCCAGCTACGAAAACATCTATGTTATTTATTTTATAATTAGATTTAATTAAAAATATATGTATGTGAAGATGAATTGAAACGTTGCATAATGCAATCGAACAAGTTTGAATTAATTTGTTCTGTAAATAGATGTAGATATAGGTATGCGACAGTTTTAATAAGTAGGTATATTTTTACTCCACAATTTTATTCATTCATGGAAATTTCAAAGCTAATATTTCTTATTCTATCTAATGATATTCTTACTATTTTGTGGCAAAACATGACATTGTTCCTATCATAAAAAATTACGAAGGCTAGTTACTTAAACGCAAATATAAATAAAAAATCACCTACATCTCAACCTTCTAAACACCTCGACAATCAGACTATAAGAATCTAAATCTAACAATCATTTGTCAAATCCACATTACATCATCATACATTTAAAATACCTACCGGCACTATGTTCACGATTTTCACACGGGAGCGACCTCTAACCCAGGCGTCGAACTCGGGTACCCATGATTAAGTGACCGCCACAGCGACTGCGCCCAAGGCGTGTTTTGATGTGACATTTGATGTATTCTAGACACGAATATATTATGGCCATTTGAGGAATGATTCTAATGTGGAGAAGACTTATTCAATGTCACAATCTTGTGGGTTTTCTCAGCGTTGATTTTCGAAGGCTCATTAGTGTATTAAATTTAATTGTTTTGGCTGTTGACTTAGGTATATCCGTGATTTGTTTGGGTGCCTATTTAAGTCACAAATAAGCTAAGATTGTTAGGTACTTAAAGTTGCGAAATTAAATGGGAATTTTGTTGTGTAAATTACATTTATTTACAGAAATTATACCTTAAACTGATGCTTATAACTTTATCTACATATATTTTAATTTCAAGACTATTTTTATATTATTATAATAATGGGTAAATACATCATGAATGTAACATTAAATTAAGTCACATTGTTTTACGTTAAAACATCACTAGACAAAATGGTATTATAAATGATCATTCTATATTCCAAACCACTTTGCATAGTGCAATGGCAACAAAAAGTATTGTCATGTGTAAAAAAATCGGTTGCATGAAAAACGTAAAATCGTGCGCAACGCTCGTTGGCACCAACATGGCAAACGGCAGGAAAGACGCACCGTCCACTGATTACATTAGCATTAAAACGGTCACACAATTACATTGTGATTAGTGTGTCGCAGACAACTGAATTCATTAGTTCAGCCCACCTGATTTTATTTAATTAAAATATACGCCGCGACTGAGTGCTACCGTGTTTTTAACTGAGTTTTAAACCACTGTTTGTTGGAAATGAAACGATTGTTAGGTCAAAAGATTCTACTTTATCACATTAAAACAGTGGTTTCAAAAGTCATGTTTAATTAAGAATGTTTACGATAATAAATATCCTGGGACATTTTTCACACCACAGCCGGCCACACTGATTCCAAACTAAGCATAGCTTGTGCTATGGTAACCAGATAGGCCGATATTCTAAATATACTAGGTACGTTTAAATACATACTTTTATAAATATTTACATCTAGCAATAAACAGCTGATATAATTTTAAAAAGGAATTGACACTTAAATTAAACGTAAAAAAACTGTACTTTACACCTCCACGAAAACTGAAGCCCCTATAAAACTGACGTTTACAATTCTCGGTGTTACCAGCCCGCGTTGCGATAAGGAGTAAAAAAGTATGGCTCAGTGAAATGTCTCGAGCCTGACCACCGGAGCGACACGTTGGGAACCCCGGTCTATGTCGCCAACTTATGTTAATAATCCACATAATTGTACATCGAGTCGAGTATTTAATTGCCTATTATTCCACAGGACCTTTCACTTTATCGTTACTGGCAACTCTTGATTCCCGCGGGTAGTAATAAGAAAAAAAATAAGCGATGCAGTTTTAGTGACTTGGTTTGTTGTTTAGGAGTACAAAGCTTTTTATACTACTCATTTATAACCTCATGTTTCTAAATTAGGTACAGGTGTATATAGAATATCGTAGAAAATTCAAAGAAAATGAATGATATGAAATCATCGATATATATGTACTACGTACTAGATAGGGCGTTCCGAACACTCGCTTTCGTCAACTCAACTGAACTGCAGTCCCCACACCCGACTTTAGTGTGGCTTCGACATTCATTCAGTGCGGGTGCGCACGGAGCAGCGTTAATAACAACGATAATCCGAATCAAAGTGGACCCTGGACGAAAATAACTAGTCAGTAGTCAACTAAGTAAAATTACTTCCTGTTTAAGTGAATTAATAGGTGATAATTTCGTAATTCCAGAGTAGAAAAACAATTTATCTATTTAAATACCACGCCATTCTACAATCATATACTAAAACGTGCAGATGTTCCCTTAAAACTGGTTGTAGGTAAAAATATGTAACTGAACACAGACTTGATATGTTTTTTTAGAAAGTGTTTTAATTTGATTAATTGTTAATGAGTTTTTAATTAGTAGTGATAGTTTGATATTTTGAATAATTGTTTTATGTTAATTCAAGCCCTGGCCCGTACCTCTGAGTACTCAATTTAAGCCATGTGAAGTCCGCCAATCCGCACTAGGCCCCCCTAATATTAATATAATACATTTTGAAATCGAGTTTTATTCTAATGAAGTTTAGTAGGTAAAAAAGATGTGTCACATCTGCGGTGTGAACTCTATAGAGACGACATCTTAGTGTAGTTAACTGAACGAAACGCGTAAGCGCCATGAAATTTGCGGCGCTTACGACGTTTTGGTCGCGAGAAAACTATACTCTAAGCAATTTAGCGCTGTATCTTTTAAAATAGTTTGGTTAGTTGACACAGCTTTATACAGCGCTGCAGCGAACTTTAGTTCTAACTCTTACCAGTTTTTGAACAAATGTTTTACATGAACGTTCTTGTCTATCGCTAGAGTATACGTCGATGTATGAAATGGATAAGTATAGATATTCAAATAGGACATCATTAACACAAATGAATGTACGTACGTTATACATCTTAGGAAGTATGTCATATGCCACTTAATAAATTAAATTGAGTATATTACAGTGAGTATTATAAATGCAATAAGGTTTGTTTTGTTAAGTCATTATAAATTGCCGGCTCTTCAAAAGCAACCGAAACCGAGCACTAAAGTCTGTGGACTATTCATAATAAAATATTATTATGTCGGTATGTATTACCTATATTGGTCGATTTTCAGCAGTGTTCGTCTCATGGCTGATACCATGATGACAGAGATGATGCATTATATTATATAGGTAGGTTCCTCTGAATCATATTCCCATTTACATTATTAATAAAGATCTAAGCATACCACAGACGTTTTTCATCGGCACCACCGATGTACGATGGGAAACATTATAAAAATATTGTATATTATTTAATAGCGGCTTAATAATTACTTGGCAAGTTCATTACTGCCCTAGTATTAAAGCGGTGAGAGCAAAGAGCTAACAATGTATAGGGTTGCGCGCCTGAGTTTACGATAGGCCTTAGAAGGGTAGGGCCACAATTATGCAACATTATTAATATTAAATTGACGTCGTGTATGGTGAAGCGTTCTTAAAATGTTTTGTATTAATAGATTAATTAGACATGACTTTCGCCTGAGGATTGTAACCCGAGGTCAGTAATTTGTTTTTTTTTAGAGAAACTATCTTTAAATATATTATTTATAATAGATTTAATAATAAAATAAAAATACCATAGTGTATTCAAGACATATGACTTAAAAGTCTAACTGATGGCAATTCGCGACAAAACTATTTTTTTAATTATCACACGTTTAAAATCAGGATTATAACTCTGATTAATAATTGTACCAGTCTACCCTAAGCCTTACAATAAGATTGCATTTACATGAGATTTTTTTATCAGTCTGGTATCGTTAGCAACTGTCGTCAATTTAACGACTTGAGCTTTTCATGTTTTAATAGCTTAAAGCTCCAGCACTTTAACAGCCTAATGAAAGGATTTTCTATTGTCCATTGTAAAAAATGTATGAAGAATTTGTAGGTAATTAGCCCTGAGATGAATATTTACCTATATATATATTTATACTTACTTTTACCCGAATCAAGACAGTTAATTTTTTTACATATTTGTATCGAGAATTTCTATTTGCTTAGTTATATGTAACCGATTTCGATTACATTTTAATTGGCTTTCTAAGAAAAGTAAATACCTACTTTTAAAAATCTATTTTTATTTGACATCAGACACAAGAAAACCGTACTATAACAATAAGTAAAGTTCCCACGAATAAAAAAGAAACATGAATCAAAACTTCCAATTTCCCTCGACGTCGTCATACCAAAATAGAATTCAATTCAAAATATTGAACGATAAATCACTAGGCAATATTTTAAGTAGCCAAACTACGGCAGGTTTATTAATCAATCATAATCAAACATGTTAATTTTATTATAATATATTGGCGGTTTTGTGTCCGCCAAAGGGAAAATAAATAAATAACATTGATTGAGTCATTATTGATACCGGTACGATTTACATATTTACCTACTTTCTTGTAAATCGAATTTGTGCAATTAAACATGTGCTGGATACGACTTGTTAAGGTTTTACGGCTTAATCTGTGTATGCGAATGGTATATATGTGAAACGCTTCTATCAAAAATAGAAGATTAAAGAAATTGAGGTGGATACGTACGTACGTAGTTTGGCTTAATCTTTAAAATTGCAATACCTAATCTTACTTCTATTATAATTAATGCGAATGATGGATCTATATTTGTTACTCAATTAGGTACGCCAATATAGAATGTAAAAGATATGCGGAAAACATTTTCTGAGATAGCATTTTATCCCTTAATATCTGGTTACCAAAAAAGTTGTTGGTGTGTGAAAAATGTC
Source organism: Thyatira batis (assembly GCA_905147785.2). NCBI lineage: Eukaryota > Metazoa > Arthropoda > Insecta > Lepidoptera > Drepanidae > Thyatira > Thyatira batis. Next base: position 3,291,067 of record LR990502.1, read on the forward strand.
CCAGGATATTTATTTATTAACGCTTTACTATCGAAACAAACAATCCAGCTGGGCGTTCAACTAAGAAATTTCGCATGAATCAGCTCGTAACCCTAAAACGGCGGGTTGGCGTGACCGACCGGTTAGATAACTTCCTAGGCCCGGCTTCCTTCCGCACACCCATCCAGCGATGTGTTACGTCTTGCCATACGTCCTTCCTCATTGCAAATGTTCTACAATGACCTTATGTACCGGGTCATTTAATAGTCTATTATTAAGTATAATTTAATAATTTAATTAGAATGTTCATTGATATAAAAAGTCAATTAAATTGCTATTCAATTTGGTTGCAATTAAGGTCTATGTTGGATAGTTGGTTATTAAATTACAGTCAATAGATTGAGATTCCCACTGAGAACAAACATGCATGAAGATTGTTCTGTTTCTAGATGTTAATACTGTATCTATATAATATTAAAAGTTGGTATCTGGAATTGGAATGAAATTGGCCGTGTGTAAAAAATGTCACTTTATATTTGTTTATTATTATCATACCTATTTTGATACCTAATGTGATTTCTGCCTATCATTTATTGTTTACATTGTACGCACTTAAAAACTACTATTAACCATATTTACAAAGTAGATGAACCATCAAACTCTTCTACAATCCAAATCCAATTAGGAAACCTATATTCGAAACAATAAAAGACAGTGTTGCTACAACAATAATCAACTCATATTTAAGAGAACAATAAATAAAAATGCATCTAAAACGTCATAAAAGCTACCACACACAACGGACATTGCTTTATTCGCGGCAGCGTCGGCGCGGGCGCAGAGTCGGTACTCTTTACTCAGAAATGTACTGTGATAAGAATGTATTCGTGCGGTGAGCCGCGTATCAGTTTTTCTATTACACGCCATGGGCCGACGGCGTTTCGTACCCGGTATGACATAGGACAGAGAATGGAGTGGAGTTGACTATATGCGTAGTTTTGCTGCTTGATTTTTGAGGCGACGACGCGGCGATTCTTTAAGGGTAGTTGTGTGAAATATGGAAATATTCAGTAGTACTCAGTACAATTTGTATCTAGTGACCATGTACAGTCCGTACGCTTTTAAATACACTCAAAAACGTTAAAAAGTCTAATATACACTGAGTAAGATACTCAGTGTATATTAGACTTTTTGAAAATATTGACACTCTAATTAGGTACTACCGTTAGATTGCTAAGGATAATTAAATTGATACTTTAATCTTATTTTACTCAAGTTATCATAAGTCTTAAATCGAAAAATACATTGCAATAAAATGACAATGAATAAATAGTGGCAATGCAACTCCATGTAGTTCTATGTCCGTAGTTAGGGGCCATCCACACTGAAGATTGTGCAAGCGTTTGTGACCACAGACCGAGACATATACATATTTATGAGGTGACTTTAATATACAATTTCTATGTATTATCTCCTCATGTAATGCAGGAAGTGGGAGCACTTGATGATTGTCTTAACGGTCACCTGACTCGCCCGAGCGATGATTTGGTGATATCGCATAATTGGTCTTCATATCTTTTTTTTATTGTTTCGTATCTATTAAAAATAGATCCGCATATTTTGTAACTCTCACCTTGTATTGAAATGAGATATTTTGAATTGAGAGAGGACGTAAAAGCTTTTGAGAAAACTCAAATATATATTGTATGTGACATTATAAAACTGAGTGTATATAATTATTTATTAATAACTGTATCATCATAATATCCGGGTGTATTAATTTGATGGTCTATCATTACATGTTGTAGCAAAAAAAACTCGCTTAAAATGTCATATTCCCAAACAAGTCAGCTTTAAAAATATTGATGACTAAATGTATTATCGACTCATTTATTGATCCAGTCCATTATAAGTCTATTACTTCTCATGTTGATGGTTTGGTACTCACATGTGTTTGTATGTCACTCCTATTATTCCCCATAACTATATCAATATTATCAGTAAGTAGGTACCTACTTATGGTTTATCTTATATTTCTTTGGCCTGTCACTCCTTTTTCCGAGTTTTTTCAATTTCTTCAGAATTAGGTACGTAACTCAAATAGTACCTATATAGGTAATATAGGTATATACCTACCTACGAAAAAAGTAATATTTAGCTATCAAAATTACATTTATTCCTTTATTTTGAACAGAGCGGCTATTACCAAAGGGCGACTCCATTTCCCATTTTCCCTGTTTCACTTGACGTAACATTAAGAATATTTCAAAGAATCATCGTGTATTACTGTTGTATTGAGATCACTCGGCACCGACAAAGTGTTTGATTTGACAGCTCGATGTGTACCCACTAAGGCTAATTAATAAGCAGATACAACCACTTAAGATAAGTAAAAATATTTTCATCCCGAAACTGCACCGGATATAGATCGTATCGCCATGACAAAGCGTGGCGCCAAGAAAGTTTCATTATCGTTCAATCGAAAATAAACTCCATTTACATATATATAAAGATCACTTTCTTGTCATTGATAATCCATTTTACCAATACCTTTTACTGTTATTGTATTATCAACTGAAACGTTTGAGCAATTGAGTTCAATTTCATTATGGTTTATATTTTCATTAGCAGCGGAAGATTTGTCAGCAACTTAGCTGTGTCTTCGATTTTCGACTTTGTGTTAATAATTTAAGGTTTATTTTCAAATGCAGGCGTAGTTTTGAAGTGGCGCAATCAGAATCTATTGATGCTCCTCTAAAAGCTTCAGCCACAATCTCAAGTGCAGGTGGTATGACTCCTGTGTCTCCGAAAATAAATGAAATGGTCATTGTGAGATAAGATTCTGGTTATTCTGGAGACTAATGCTAAGGGAAGCATATGGATTTTATCTTTGGAAATTCCTGGACTCAATCAATAGTCAGACATTATTTTAGCATAGGCATCAATATAGTAATACATATTGCCTTGCTACTCTTGTTGGCCACCAATATACGGTTCGTCATAATTATAACTTAAAGTTACTTCGTTCCGCGACTGCTTCTCATGAAAATGTTAGGCGATGTCCTCTAAAGACTTGAAAAATATACATTTTAGAAAATATTATAAAAATGATTAATTTTTAAATTTATAACAATGTGGTTGAAAATAAAGCCAACTTGATTATAATGGCCTACTTCCCCACTCATATTATAAATACGAAAGTAACGTTGTCTGTCTCTCTATTACGTTTTCACCCCTAAACTACATCTACAGAAATTTTTACCTTTTATCCCGGGAAAGCTGAAGGTTTCCCGAGAACACGGGTGAAACCCCGAGACGAGAGATGCTAGTATACCTAGATATAAAATATAAAATGTAATTGTAATCACTTGTTAGTCCATTTTAGAAGTCCAAAGTAGGCTTGAAAATCGTTGTTTATTTCCTCACATAGATCATAATTTCATAACATACATACACAGCAACTCAATTATAAAGCCATTAATGTCCAATCTATCACACATAACGCCTTTTATATCAAAATATTGATGATAATGATGATTCATGATGTCAGATCTACCTCAGCTCTTAACAGTCGTTTTGACTGACAGACGAATTTAAATGGCTTATATTTTTAAAATTTGAATTTCATTGTGAGAGAAAGAATAAGTTTTAGTACCTAATTTTGGTAAATAGAAAATTACTAAGGAAATAGATAAATCATTATCTTACAAAGGAATTGGAACCTACGACATATCTAGCAGTCAGGCATCGAATTCTATTTTTAATGTAAAATAGTTATTTAATACTATTATTATAGATATTTTATACATTGCTACAGAGAAATAACATGTATATAGTTTGTTTTGGGTTAGTAATTGCAGTAGGTAATTGGTTTTAAATCTATGTTTGATTAAAGTTTTAATGATTAACACTGGTTACTTTAAACTTACCATAATCTATACTCAGATTATTCATTGTAGGCAGAGAAATCACATTTCCAGTGTTGCAGGTTTTTAGTCCCAAATAAATAGTGTTGTGGTAGATTCGAATTTTTACAACTAAAAGTCGGCTAAGGACAAAGGAAACTCGACTAGAGTTTCCTTTTTTTTATTCAATGTCAGAATGCCTTTATATAAATAAAAATATTTAATTTATGGTAATAAAACAAAAGACATACACGGTAGGTAATTAAATATTACATAAAATACTCTTATGTATATTATTTGTTTTTGGCTACTGGAAGAACTATAGTCATCACTTGTCACGCTATGGACCCCATTTTGTTTTGGAAGTGACTATTTGTACGGGTACTGGACAAATAAATTATATTTATTCGTCCATTTATTAATTTTTTTTTAATTAAACATGAATTGGATGATTAGCCTATGTTAGGTTAATTAAATTAATAACATTTATTCGATTTTATTTATTTAATTTTGGTTTCAATTAAATTCAAATTTAGTTTTAAAAAATGAAATTTTGGGATTTTCGACTAGATTTATGTATCGGATACTGAAAGAACTAAACTGCCGAACATCACTATTGTAGCGGGTCACCCTTTTTTGTATCAGTGACAGTTGCACTTGTCATTTTTGTCACTCGAATTATTAATCCGACTATAATTAGTACTAAATTTCTTTAAAATTTTATGATACCATTATATCGTGTCGCTGTTTATTTTTCCCAAAAATAAATTAAACAGAACAATATCAAGGGAGACTGCCAAAATAGCATCACAGCCTAATTAAAGCCCGCTCAATCCACGACCGGGGTCAATAGTGAAGTGCCAGTAATCCGGGATAATGTGGGCAGAAACAGAAAGCTTATACATGTTACGAAAGTAATGGCGGTGTCAATCAATGGCGATGGTGGAACATAACGATAACGATAACGTATAAGGTAGGCTAAATTATTGTCTTTTCTATTTTACTGATTGAATTACGAAGAAATTATTTTACTACCTTCCTGGTCCTCAATTTTCTTCGGGATACAAGGTAGCATATGTACCCAAGAGCTATACTATCTCTGTATTAAATTTCATCTAAATCGGTTCGGTTGTCTTCCAGTGGACAGCATAACATACAGAGTTACTTTCGCATTTATAATATTACTGGCTGCCGCCCCGCGATTTCACCCGTGTAGTTCCTGTTCCCGTGATCACAGCGGTATCAAAAATAGATAGTAGCCGATTCTCAGACCTACTGAATATGCATATAACATTTCATAAAAATTTGGGCAAGCCGCTTCGGAGAAGTATGGTAACTAACATTATGACACGAGAATTTTATATACAATATATGGTAAGGATGTTACCATACCATTTTAGACCATAATCCCCCACAGTATGATAATGAGGGCGAAGGTATACATACAAAGCCTAGGGATGATTTTGAGAAGCAAAATACATCGGCAAACACTTGACAGCATGCTTTACTCACCTAGGCGGGTTACTACAAAGTACCCTAATACCGTGTAATAGTAGACATTAAAGTTTTTTAGGACATTAAATGTCTTATAATGTCACAGTCAGTTCAAAGTAGCTGTCTCTAGGAAGATATGTATCTAAAGTTAATCGAGAAGGTATGTCTGGAGAATTTTCTCGTTATCTACGGTAGAAAGGGCAAGGGCGGACAAATGCCTTAGGTCGTAGAGGACTTTGTGTAAGTAAGGGCCCCAGCGGTGAAGTGGAGTAACTTTCGTTTTTGTAAAAATGTAGAAAATCATTTGATATTTCCTTTCTTTTTAAGAACTTTATGAAGTGTGGAGAAGTATGTTTTGGTTCCTTTATAAATCTTTACAATGGGAGTTTAACTTAATAAATATCGTAAACTACGTATTACTAGTAAATATATAGTAGCGATTGTGTATGATGTATAAATATGTGTATTAACTACAAAAAAATAATTAATTTAGTGCATACGGAACCGGACATTTATAAATACAGAACAAAATAAACTATTTTAAACTGATGAAATGACTGTCTTATTTGTAACAAAAAAACAACAGCATAACCAAACAAGTAATAAAAAAAATACCCCAAAATTTCGGGCAAATCGAAGTTATGTCCTTTGTGGACTAGCACCCACCACAGTCCTTTGGACCGCAATCAATGTCCACATTGAGTGGCACGTGACACGTGCCCCTACATCCACCTAATTACACGAATATACACTATAGTGCCCAGTGACAGACCGACAAGCGTACATTACCTATATATATATTAGTAGATATAATGGTGAAAGTCGTTTTAAGGGAAATTATCGTCTTAAAATGAATTTCATGAAATATTTATTAATATTATACTAGCTTCCGGCTGTTTCACCCGAATTCCAAAATAATTGTAGTGTAGTCGTAGTTACTTAGCAAATAAACATATTAGAATATTATTTTATATAATGAAAATTTTGTGTATGTAGGTAGGGCAGGTACCTACTTATTATAGTCATTAAGAATGTGATTTCTAATATATTAGAACTAGATAAATCATTGGTGAAGAAAACAAAATAAAAACGAATGTAGGTACCTATATATTTTTTTACTATTATTTATGACCTATTCTGCTGAACTCTGAATGAATTCACTTAGATTGCTTTTTAGTAATAGGTATGTTGCAAAATTAAAATTTTTTGATGGACACTTACTATTATTACATTAGGTTAAGACCTGTAATAATAGTTTGTAATGGGAATAAATAAATAAATAAATGTTCTAAGATATATTTTTATTGAATACCACCTTCCCGATCCCTTTAGTTAATTCACAATATTAATTTCAGATGTCAACGTTAAACACGAGATGCTGTCGTATATGGTCCAAATGTAAGTAAATTAGCGATTTATAATGTTGTTTTATTTTATTTTTATGATACATCACTAAACCACCTTCATCTGTGCTAAACTTACCTAATACCTTTTTTGTTTTTGTTTTAAACTAAATTTTAAAATTTGGAATTAATCCACCCTCCATGAGTTCCATCCTATCCATTAATTCAAAATTTACGTATTTTAGTACGTACGTATTTTAGTTTAGTTAGTTATTTATGTTCAGTTCTTAGTAAAGGTAGTAAAGGTAGGTTTTAGTCGAAAGTTGGCAAAAACTTTCGCCACAGCTTTTAAATTAAACTATAGTGCAAAGATTACAGAGGGGTTCCATTATTAACTGTCGTCTGCTCCTGTGAACAGCTGATCAATCATACCCTCAGATATTACAGGAAAAGGAAAACAACAAGTAAAAGAAAAATATTTGCTTTGTAACAATTTTATTGTTTCTGTAAATTAAATGTAACTCTTACATTCTAAGCAAACTTTTTGAAGTTATTCAGAATAAAGTTTAATATATATAATCGTTTTTCTTCCATGATATTATTTGGAATTGGTTGGCCTGATGGTTAGATACCCTGACTTTTAAGCCATCAGTTATACAAGGTATAAATATTTTCTGCATAACAAAACCACTGCTATTCTTGAACTATAATAATGAAATATACTTCATTTCATTTTAAAGTTACCAAATGTCATAATTTACATTTATTTTTATTATGTTTCGGTTCATATCTTGACAGTGCTTTATTGACAGACAGGTAGGTCGGGACCTCGAAGATTCAAAGGATTCTTTGGAATAGATCATCATCATCTGCTCAAATACGACTCCTCCGAGGAGCTCAAACTTCCCCTAACATCGAGTAGGTTTAGGCCATAGATGAGAGTACCCAAGTAAAAGTCTGTAATATTAGAACTGTAGCAGTTAAATAAACTGGACAATCTTTCCTAATGGGCAAAATCCCATCCTAAGCAGAGCTTTTACTATATCATTCGGATAGCTGATGCACATAATACTTTTAAATACATAGATGCTTATATACTCGTAGATAAATATTGCGTAGAGATTTAACGTAATCGCGAGTCAGTCGGCAATATTCACACGAAATCAATCGACAATAACTTTGACATTGATAGCGGCTATCGAAGCCTCATTACGAGTGTTATCGCTATCGATATGAAGTGTTCATCGATTGTAATATGTCATTTTAATATCGATATCTCTTTAATCACAGCAATCGAGTGCGACACGTGGATATTCCCACAAATCATATAATCTTGCTGACTGGGCTGTTGGCCTTATCCTACCTGAAGGGTCCTTCTCCTTTCGTAGGTTCGAATCCAAAGCAACATGAACATGTCCGACTATTGATGTAAATATATATTTGAAGTAGGTATTAGGTGTATGTAATACAAGCTATCTGGTTACAATACAAACTCTGCTTAAATTGAAATCCGATTGGCCGTGTGTGAAAAAGGTCCCAGGATATTTATTCATTTTAATCTATAATTTTTTCTAATAGGTAAAAATCTTTGTTATCGAACTCTTCAGAAACGGCTTGACCGATTTTTAAGATGTTTTTGTCTATATTTGGTAGGGTAGTATAGATACTTCCCTACCAAATGACGAAAAAATAAGATATAGGTATCTTGTCAGCTCAAGACATTAACAAGGCACCATGAGGCATAATTCCGCGCTAACTACCGTACAGTACAGACGTATCCTTTGTACGCGCTTTGCTAATTGTCCAGTTCATAGTACCTGTGTGAGTGTGCTGTTTGTAGTGTGTGTGTCACCGATTCTATCCAGAGGTACCCAACCATGCTTGCAATTAATAATTGTTCAGTTTGCAAGGAAATCGTTTCTGATGGCCCTGAATGTTCTAACTGTAAATTGTTATTCCACTTCAAATGTGGCGGAATCTCAGAAAGGGTATATAGACTTGGGAAGAACAAAAGTACCTGGAAATGTTCATCTTGCCGGGATGGTATACCATTGAAGCCATCGCCTTCATCTGTGACTCAAAGCAAGGATGAGACATTTGAGAAGGAAGAACATCCCCACACACTGGCCAGTATATCTTCAAAGATTGCTGATATATTAAAAGCATTATCAGTAATTCCCACAATCCAGGATGAATTAAAGATGGTGAGGAATGATATTACGGAATTAAAAAACAACATACTTATAAAATTTGACGAGCTAAATAATAGAGTATCAGACATTGATTCGCGGGTTGCTAGCTTGGAAGAGATGCGATCTGCGGTTGAAGAATTAAAAGAGGAAGTAAAGATATTAAAGATTGATAACAGTAGGAATGAGCAATGGGTTCGCAGATCAAATATCCAAATAAACGGCATACCATACAAAAGAGGAGAAAATTTAATTACAACTCTAAAAATCTTAGCCGATCGATCTGGTTTTACTATCGACCCAAAGACTGATATTGATTTTATCACAAGAATTGCTCTGAAGAATGATAACGATCGCAAAAAAATTCAACCAATAATAGTGAAGATGCAATCCAGGTATAAAAAGGATGACCTCCTAGTTTCGCTGAGGCAACTTAAGGATATAAAGGCTTGTGATATTGGTTTCGCTGGTGCAGAAAATCGAATCTATTTTAATGATCACCTATCAACCGGTAACAAATCATTATTCCAGCAAGCAAAAAACTTAGCAAAACAGAAAAATTATGCTTACTGCTGGGTAAGAAACTGCACAATAATGGTTCGCCGGTCAGATACTTCGCCAGTCATTCACATCACATCAGAAGCAGCGTTAAAGAAAATTGTATAGGTTTTTATGTTTTATATGTACATGTAGGTGTATCAGTTGTACTGATTATTTCTGTTTGTATAACTTTGTTTACTATTAAGAATATTTGTTTTTTCATAAAATGTTTACCTAATATAAGCAAAAATATATTACAAACTTGTAACCAATGGTTGTATACCCCTGCGTTAAGAAGTAGTTTTTTGCAATACCGGCCGATCGGGTCTTCTATTTACCTGTATGTCATACTTACTCAATCGCGTTGTTTAACATTCATTGCGGGCTTATCTAAACACATCAGTTATCTTAATCATAGTAAAATAGCATTGTATTGGAAAAGTAGTAAGTTTGTCGATTACAATATAACTATCTGGTTGAGTTTAATAATTAAATTACTATATCGGGTAGTTTCATACTTGTTTTTGTTTAATATCATTATAGGAAATAATAAGTCTTTACAGTTATTAATATATGATTTTACTGAGTTATTTACGGTTTCGCACGTTCATGATTTGATTCAATTAGTGAAGTATACAGTATTCACTCATAAGTTTATGAATGTATTATTAATCAAGCGTTATTTAGTTTTAATTTTGTGTAAATGTTAGACTTTTATTATCAAAATGTGCGCGGTTTGCGGACGAAAACTAAAGTATTTTATAATAATTTATTAAATAGTGATTTTGATGTGATTTGCTTGTGTGAGACATGGCTACTTCCCGGGATTTTTAATGAAGAATTGTTTGACTCAAGGTACGTGGTATATAGAAATGATCGAAATTATGAATCTACTGGTCTCAGGCTCGGGGGTGGAACATTAATTGCGGTACGAAGTGGAGTAGTAGTTGACCTTCAAAAATTACGTCTTCCGCCGACCTACCCGGATGCCGACATTACTTCCATAAACATATGTTTAGACACCCACCCAAAGCATAAAATGTTAAGAATATATTGTTGTTACTTTCCACACCACCGTGATCAATTACCATCACAAATATCGTTTTTCGACTTTTTATCCAATTTAGTAATTGATTGCCCAGATGATGAGTTTGTCATTGTGGGTGATTTTAATATTTCCGCGGGTTCGTGGGCTTATCAGGACGATACACAAAGTTATTCGTTATTAAATCCCCACGAAAATACATTGACGTCAAATATTTTCGATTTTATGGCATTTACTAATATGAGACAATTTAATGGGATTTTAAATGTTAACATTAGACTTTTAGATTTAATATTTTCTAGTTGTACTTCAATTGTAACGCGAGCCGATCCTCTGGTCCCGGAAGATAGTCATCATCCTGCACTGGGGATCATTCTTCAAACTACCTCCAACTTTAAATATTTACAACCCTCTTTAAAAACGGTTCGCCGTTTCTTTGCTGCTGACTATGATGCTATAAACCATAAACTCTCAAATCTTGATTGGAAGTCTTCTATAGATGTCGCTGATATTGAACTGGCAGTAAGCAATTTTTATATAATAATTAATTCCATTATTGATGAGTTTATACCATCCAAACTTTTATCTAGCTCCAGTAAATTTCCTTTATGGTATTCCCCTTATCTTATCAAAGTAATAAAAAAGAAACTAAAAATTCATAAGAAATGGAAATGTTATGGTAGGCTCCACGACTACGATGAATTTGCTTCCTTACGGCGGTTACAAAAAAAATTAGAAATAACGAATTACAGTGTATATATAAGTAGGACTGAAGATAATATAAAAGTTAATTCAAAATGCTTTTGGTCTTACATTAAATCTAAAAAGAGAGGTAATGAAATCCCTGACACTTTATTTTTAGATGACAAAGTAGGAACTACTGGTGAAGCTATTTGCGACATGTTCAATGATTTCTTCCACTCTGTTTTCGTGAAAGACACATTAAACACACCATTTTCATCAAATTCAGCAAATTCATCAAATTTATTGATTGACTGCATTGATATTAATACTGAGATTGTTGAAAAATATTTAAGTCAAGTTAACTCCACTAAAGGCAGCGGTCCCGATGGTTTACAACCTATATTTTTAAAAAGGTGTTCAAAAAATTTAGCTTTCCCGATTTCGTTTTTATTTCATAAATCCTTAAAATTAGGCATTGTTCCCTTACTGTGGAAGCAGTCGTTAGTTGTACCTATTTTTAAAAACGGAGACAAACATAATGTCCGTAATTATCGTGGTATCTCAAAGCTTTCCGTAATTCCAAAACTTTTTGAGAAAATTGTGTATGATCAACTGTTTCCTTTTATAAGGCCAATGATTATTAGTCAGCAGCATGGTTTTATCAACAAACGATCGACCGAATCAAATTTATGTGAGTTTCTTGATATTGTTTTGGATGCCATGGATCATGGGTTTCAAGTGGATGTCGTGTATACCGACTATTCTAAAGCTTTTGACAAAATCTCTCATTTTTATCTTATCAAGAAACTGGAAATGGTCGGTATACATGGCGATTTACTGAGATGGCTATCCTCTTATCTCAGCAACAGAAGTCAGGCTGTAGCTGTCAAAGGCTTTATATCTACCTTTGTTCCTATAACTTCAGGTGTTCCCCAGGGCTCACACCTCGGGCCCCTTCTGTTCAATATTTTTATAAATGACGTGATTACTTGCTTCGAACACTCTAATGTACTTCTATACGCAGATGACACAAAAATATTTACAAAAATCAAACACATTACAGATTGTGAAAAATTACAAAATGATTTAAACCGTCTAAGTGATTATTGTCTAGCCAATAATTTAATCCTTAATGTTGATAAGTGCCACACAATTACATTCTCAAGGAAAGCTACTCCTATATTTTTTGAATATTCGCTTTTCAATAAAGTGCTCCGAAAAGTGACAGAGGTTAAGGACCTGGGAATTCTCCTTGATAGCCAATTGTCCTTCAACAACCATATTAATAAAATAACGGCAAAGGCATATAGTTTACTAGGATTTATTTTTAGACAGTGTATGGATTTTAAGGATACTAAGACATTAATTTTATTATATAACTCTTTCGTTAGATCTCAACTAGAATATGCTTCTACTGTCTGGAATCCACAGTATCTTAAATATATTGACTCGATTGAACGTATACAGAATAAATTTAAAAAAAGAATACAATATAAATTCAAAAACTCTGATACAAATGAAATACAATCATTGGTTAAACGCAGAGCTCTCAGGGATCAACACTATCTTTATAAAATTATTAATAATATGGTTGATTCGCCATTTTTATTGAATCAAATATATTTTTGCTGCCCTAATCTCTCAACTCGTAGTACAAAAACCTTCCATATTCCGCTCTGTAAGTCGAACTATGCTCAAAATAGATTTTTAATCAGAACTTGTAAAGCACACAATAGCTGTTTTCAACAGGCGGATATATTTAATTTAAAGTTTAACCGTTTTAAATATCAAATTAGCAATATCTAAACTATCACTTGAACTTTGTATGTTTGAAACTATTATGTATGTATTAGGATATAACAAGTTGTACATATCTGAATGTAGAAACATTATTGGCTTTTGTGTTATATATTGTGAATGTATCTATATGTATTATTGTCGCTGTTTGTTTCTCAATAAATAAATAAATAAATAAATAAATAAATGACTCTGTACCAGCTCTAAGTATAATAAAATTACAAAACCCATCATCATTCTAATCTAACCTCAATGATTCTTCCTGCAAGATCCTCAGATAATCACCTATTGCCTTGAAATACTAATCTTCGAATCGTGATGATTTACAAAGTCGAGTTTTACTATAGCTTCTTTAGTTTACCTGTGGAGTTTGATTTTAGACGGGTTATAGGCTCAGTTGGACGTACAAAGATATAAAAAAGAACGTATATTTAGATTCAGAAATTAGAGAAAACGAAATATTTATGTATTTTATTTAGTTGTCAATCATTTAGTAATAAGTATTGGACTAGAATTGGCTACTTTATTATAAGCAAGACTTATATAAAAAAATATTAAATATTAATATAATTATACATTTGAATACCTACATATATTAGCCTCTTAAAACACGTCAAAAATATACCAGTAACATTAAAGATAAAGACACAAGATACCTACTCACTTCCAGATAATATAAATCCATGTAAGAATCCTTTAGAAAATGGTCGTCGGTCCAAGTTAGAAAATTACTTACATGCCGAAGCAATTTCCATAAACCGCAAGTGAGGTATGGCCGGCAAATAAACAGTGGACCCTTTTGTCGGCACCACACCGCAAGATTGGCGCCGAGACATTGTCTTATGCGATATACATTGAATACTGGTCTACACGTACCTACACTTACTAATAGAATGTATACCTACATATATCTACCTAATTTTAGTAGCATAAGAAGCTGTGAATACAAAAAAAAAGATTTTTTTTTACTAAATCTTCAGCTAAGATAACTAAGTCTTAAAGGGCACTGGCTCCTCAAGTATTACATATATCCAACCAATGTACAACTAATTTTGGTTATCATGAGCTATTATTCCTTAAAGGACAAAAAACATTGATGGCCAAAACATCAAAATAGATTTAACTAAAGATGTAAGGACAGACCCATGTAATGAAATCAATAGACTGTAACAGGTTTTATAAAGCTTTTCAATGTATAAACGGTGTGCAAAAGAAATAAAAGACATCGAATAGCTACCTCATCTCTTTCTTCATGGAATACCAAACAATGCAGATCCAATCTAGTTGAGTTCCAACCTTCAATCGTATCCAATTTTGTTTGATCACGTGCTATTTGAATTTGGAATGTGATCTACTTCGTGATGCACATACGTGTCATGCGTTTCATCGTCACATTTTTTTTAAACCATCACTTGTTACATACCAATCGAAAAACAACTCTAAAGCAATAGGGTAAGAATTGACTTCTAAAATTACATTGGGTCGTGTGGAAAAATAGAAATACTCGATTCGGACATTAGAAAGGTCGCGTGAGTGGAGTACATAGAGTAAAAATTTGTGATGTGACCAACTTACGCAATAACAATTTCATAACTGTCCAATCCAGCGGTTGCCTAAAGCTAGACAATTTTACAAATGAGCGATCCGTCTCTTAATAGGAGCAAAGTGAATTATCGGTTTGTTTTTTTTCTTGAGCAATGGAACAAGGCGGATTCACACGGTCTCTTGCGACATTGCAGATTTCGTAGATCAAGTCTGCATTCAGATAAGAAAGGGTCTTTTGTACCAGTTTTAAATGTTGCATTGTTTTTAGTTGGGAATTAATTTGATATGGAGATTAGGTAACCGGACCATTTGTCGTCGTATTTGCATAATGTCTTGTTGCTTTTTTTTGGATAATGAATCATTGTGTCGCGGGAAGCGAAATTTGTAAGATGTTTTGTGTTCTCTTAATTGTAGTTTAAAGTCATTTTACTCTTGTTACCTTCCTTAGTTATTAGTGAATCATTTCATTGCGCATAACTCTATTATAGAGTATATGAAATAGTCTTATATCGTTCACGTTGGGCAAAAGATTATACTAATTATTTATTTCTCAGATATATCGTTATAAATAGAGTCTTACACGTCTAAAAATCCCAATCACTTTACAAATATTTTCTCAGAACACTTATGACAAGGTCATAAGGAAAATTAATATTGTTTAACAGCTACAAGATATTTAGAGATAACTGGTAATAGAGGACAAAGTGTATTGTGGCAAAAAGTTCTATAGTTATTGCCGAAGAAACTGTGAGCTTAAGACCTTTGCAGACAGGACTTCGATTAATACTTAAAGATACATATGATTATTTTTATTAATTTATTAGACTAAAGTTACAATTTTCTAATGTATTTAGATATCTAATGCTGATTCTTTACAGACAAAAAATGTTAAAAGTCATGTACCATCTAGTGATTTATCAGTTTCTAAAATAAATATTTCACGGAAGTAACTCCCAGATTACCAAATCCTAATGTTTTAAAATAATCTCAAATAACATCTTCCGGAAGACTAACGTATAGAAGTTTATAATTCCAAATTTATAATAGTAAAAACATTGACTGACTTGAAGGAGCATACACGGATTTACGTGAACCTTTATGGACCGAGAATAATGATAATGATTATTAAAGGCTTGTGCAATTAAAAACTCGTATTAAATCATCGATCGGTGATGCTAAAAGCGTCGTCTGAAGTGGCTCTTAATAAGAAATCAATTGTAGCTTTGTATCTTCTCACGGTGCCGCCGTGCGTTGGCAGTGACAAGGAGACGCCTCTCCATAGTGTTTAGTAACTTATAGATATATCAGATGTAGGATTTAAATGTAATTTTGGCAAAAAACAGGGAACAATCGCAATCAAAATACCTGACATACCTATAAGGGAAAAGGGGAAGTTATCATATACCACCATGTTATCTTTCGATATTTACTGAAATGAACAGTAGTACATTAATCAGAACACAGATGACTTCTATATTAAAAAGTTTATAAACATTGTTTGCATGAAAATGTAACTTATTTTGTAAATTCACTCCAATGCCTCATCATGTATTTTATTAATTTTGTTTGGCATATTCAGCCTCACAAAACTTGTACCGTTTTCATGAACTGTTCTCCCACTTTTAAACTCTACATCCCCAAATCGCACGACACTCGAAGGCCGCTTCAAACCTGACTGATGACTGAAACAATGATGTCACAATTAAACGAATGGGATCTCATATTGAATGACGGCGTACAATGACAGACGCGTCAGATGGTATCGCCGAGACGGATGGGACCCCTGGTTGTGAACTCAGGGGTCACATATGCCTTGTACTTTGTGCATTCGTATCATAGAGAATCAAGATAATGTTAATTTCGAGGGCATTTGATGTGCCTTCAAAGACCAGACCAGTTAGGTGGTTTAGTAAAACTGATACCTGTCTTCTTTGGGCATGGCTCATGGTTTTAATATTAATGTTGAAACTTTTGGAGTGTGCCAGTACAAAGATCTTGTGAAACTTCAGGGGGCGATTTTGCTGGTAGCATTTAGCAGCTGCGCTCAAGAGGCAGTCCTTTTTTTCACATTTCCATAAGAGCTTTATTACTTACTGTTACATCATCGGTAGGTACGTATGATGAAATTGTCAAAGGCATTATAATTAACATCTTACGCCAGTAATTACGTCGTGTTCATCAGCCGATGGGTATTCTCTTTGTTCGAAATGTCAATAAATATCACCTACGAAGCGTAGCCTACGGCTATCACTGAGCACCAAACTAAATCTGTGTCAAGAGCGATTTCCACCATCACAAAAGACGAGTTATTTTACTATTGCCATCCGAAAATTAACCTTAGGCTATCCGCATAAGAAAGGTAGGCCACGAAATGGCAGCAAAATATTTTGTGGAGCCAAGACTTAGTAAGTTTTGGATGGGCATCCATTATGGAATTGTCACGAACAATTTTTGATATTACTTCATATAAATAAAGAAGCCAATGTTGTACTAACGAGACTTATATGGATTGGTGTAATGAAGTGTTGTGATGGCCTTGGGTTTTAAATGGTGATCGCAGATTTGCGTTACTTAACATAGCTATGAAGCGTCCATCTTAAACACTAGCTTCTGTCCGCGTCTTCGTCCGCCTGGTAAGGTTTATTTGAGCTAACACTAACTTTAACCCGTGACTTAGGTTGGTACGCAAGGAAAAAAGGAAAAAATCCCAGATTTAGAAACATTTTTTATTGGTGCTACGCTTCTATTGGTCGTAGCGTGATATAGCCATCGATAAATGGGCTATCTAATAGTGAAAGAATACTACTATAATACCAGTAGTTCAAGCAAACAAACAAACAAGCTCTTTAGCTTTATATATTAGTATATGGATTTGTAACATAAAATTACGCACAGTGTAAGGTGCATAAACGTTGGTGATCTTGAAAAATGAAGAAGCAAAAGTTCAAGATTATGCAAAAGTTGTTCAATTAGACAATTTGACTTAAGGTTAACTAGATGTAATTATTTTTTAGACAGACATCAAGTATGTTTTATATATTTCAGGACTCATGCTTTTATAAACAGTTATATAGGTACTTGTAAATTTATATCAATGTTTGTAGGGATGTGACTGACTTCGATTTATTATTCGACTTTTATTATGCTGTTATGTTATTAAAAATAAATAATTGTATCTAGTATCAACCGTGTTATGTTTAAAGGTACCTCAATATTTCTCTTATCGTTTTAAACAGAATGTGAAAGTAAGAAGTGAAATTATATCTATACGATCTGTCGCAACAATTTGATACGTCAAAACATTTCAAAAGTCGCAGACTAATCAAAGAGATAGATGATCTAAATATACAAACAAATTGAACAGTCGGACGCTGCATCGAAATCAGCGTTAACTGTGTCAAACGTAATTGAAGTACATGTAACAAATTTGACCCCGTCAAAGAAAAAAAATCTTCAAGATTCTATCTTAGAAACATGACATCTCAAATCAAACGACAAGTATTGTTTAAAAGACCTTACCGCTCGATAAAACCCATGCGTATGATAGACACAATCTATGCCAAATTGAACCTTAATAAGGAGCATATAAAGACAGAAACCAGTGGGTTTGTTAACGATACCTTTGTGAAATCGGCGTCAGAATAGTAGCCATTATCTGAGAGAACACACGTTTGGAATTGGTAAAAAAGGTCGAAATATGATTAATAGGACGGCGGTATGAGACTTGGACCGTGTGTGATTCTTTCCATTTGACAGATTGTCTCGACTCTGACCCAAGCGCCCCGTCGAGACACTAATGATGTTGTCACAACACTTATTCGATAACCGATATCGATGAAATGAACAATCCTAATCTATCAGTTTCCTCGCTATCTATTCACACAAATTCGTGAGATTTTTTAACCGTTTCAATGTTATATCTGTTAGTAAATAATATAACATAACTGCGGCTTCATTAATTATAAGCTAATTAACTTATTCATTACTTTAAGACTTTTTGTTTCAATTGAATCACCAGCGTAATTACATATTTAAAATTTTTGTTACATAAACCGGCACTTTATTATAATTTTACCATACACCTATAAGATGTCTGAGACATAAGTCGATAATAAAATAATACCGATACTTTCACTGTGCAAAGCACATCACTACTCGCGAGGTCGACTGAGATTACTCTCAGCACGAGACTGTCCTGCGTCGGCGCATCGTTCGCGACGCTTTGACATCCCGACGTTCATCACAATTATTCTCTCACACATCACAAAATAAAACCACTACCTTATTACCTACGTCATAAAACTCAATTTCATTCCACAAACTATTTTAACAGGTGTAAAACCATGTTCTCAGTACGTCATACGTTGATAGACGGCCCGAGATGGTCGGTGTGAGAGCCCAGAGTTTTTTTCTTCAATTTTGAATATGCAATATGAAGATATTGAATGATTATTACTCATGTTTCAATGGTATTTTTAGTTATTTGACGTTAGGTCGTTGGATCGTTTCGATGTGTTATAACGAACAGTCAAAAGATGAGGAAAATAAATAATATGTACTTAGATACCTTCGACATGCATTGAAATGAACTACGATTCGTGAGAAGTATTATGAATTGGTGTGTCATTTAATATGATGGATGTTGTTGTTTTTATTATAAAAATAATTGAAAAATCTACATATTTGTACTTGTTTAATAATTTTACAATTAATTAACTCATCATCATCATCATCAGCTCATATACGTCTCCACAGAGGAGCTCGAGCCTCCCCTAACATCGAGGGGGGGTCTAGGCCATAGTCCACCACGCGGGCCTAGTGCGGATTGGCGGACTTCACATGCCTTTGTGACATCTCGGGCATGCAGGTTTCCTTACGATGTTTTCCTTCACCGAAAGCCAGTGGTGTGAATCCGTACGTAAGTTTTTTTTAAAACTCAGAGGTACGGGCCAGGGATTTGAACCTGCACCCTCATGATCGTGAGTCGGCGCGTTCCCAACTGAGCCACCACGGCTTCATCTAGATAAATTAACTACATCTAGATAAAATTTACTACACTTTTTGCTTGCTAATAGAATAAAATCTAGTACCATCCACCTTAGTAACCGACTTTCTTTTTACCTACTAGCAACACCGTACGTATTCAGTCAAAGTGACTAATATTTGTTTACAGTTACAGTGACATCAAGATTCGAATTCGTTTTATAGGGCAATGAAAAGAACTCGTAAAAAACTGTTAAACTGTTCATTCGTAAACTTCCTACATCCAATTCGGAGCAGACGTCTGCAGATGACAAACCGACTTTTTTATATTTACGTAACTCAATATGCGAATGTGGCCAGGATAAAAATAGATGATCTATTTGTGAATAGACAAAAATAATAATGATATATTACATTAAAGCTCCGCTACTATCTAGGTATAAGCTTATATATGCTTTATAGTAAAGTAAAGTAAAGTTTCTATACCGCAGTTTTGCCTGGGTATTTCCTCTATATGCAGATGTGGTGTTAGCAGATAGCTCACAGTTTGAGATACCGGATATTTATCTAATAGATACATGATAAATTAAGACGAAAATGAAAACTGTTTTTATTCAAATATGCCTTCACCTGCACTTACGAATAGACAGACTAAGGCTCAGTTCGGAAGGTTGGTAGTACATGTATTTTATGTCATTTTAATTTCATTGAATGAAGTCACGACCATCCCCACAAACAATCGCAGTTTCCTCATTAAACTCGACACAATTTCCGCGTTGATCGAATACCTCACAAAGCCATTCCGACAATATAAACGTCCAACAAACGCCCTTAATTCCCACTATTATACATCAATCTTGGATCCACTTAAATCCAAATGCAAAATCCATCTGGAATGTGTCTCACGTCCGGGCGTCCGCCATCAGCTATAGGCTGAAGAGTGGCTAATGAAGTGTGGTTGATGTGTGACCCACCGGAGCAGGCCGCTGGCAGTTCCTTAATGATACGATTGACAGTACAGTGGAGCGGTCCCCGTCAACCAACCGATTGTTTCTGAACTGAAACGCTTTGGCCATGACGATGGCGGATGGCTGCATACTTCATCGTCGTTCGTCAGTAGTATTTGCTTTGGTTATTATGCACCGTTCTATTAGCTAATAGTTTAAATTTAATTGAAGATAGATGCCATTAAAATTTTATAACATAGCTCTACTTTTGTAGTAATAATTTCAAACGTCGTTTACAATCTTTTAGGTCTTTTCAGATCAGAGAATGCGGCGTCAGCAGATTATTTCTTCATTAACTCAAGCATAAAGCTTATAATACTTAGTTAAAAATCTTTGTGCAAGAGATGCCCTCACAATCTTAAACGCTGGTTATCTGGCCCTAGCTCAATGGCCACCAAAGAAAGACGTATTTAAATCCCATTGACGTCTTGTTCAGAGATCTTTGAATAGAATGGCGCCTTTCTGAAAGATGTCTTTGGCATATTAAAACTTATTAAACGACTTCAAAAAGGAGGAGGTTCTCAATTCGACGGGTATGTTTTTTTTTTTTTTTTTTTTTTTTTATTTATTTATTTTATATCCCCACTATCCCGCTACAGTGACTTGTGATTGACACTTTGTGATACGACTGCAAAGCGTTGGCGCTTTTAAAAGTTTGTATTATGTATTTATTTTACTTCCAAATTTTGATTTTATATTTGAGGTACCATCGTTCATCACCTCATTAAAAAAATATGAAGTATCATAAAAAATAACTTTACAGCAATATTTAATAAATTATTACGAATAAATATTAAGATGCGTTTGGTTTTCTAGATATTGATACGAAATTCGTTGTAAAAATATATTTACTTGATGTTAGTATAAAAGGGCATACAGGTAAATTATCTACTTAAGATAACTATGAAGTTTATTGCAATACTTAACTAGAACATGACAGACGGACGATATACTTGGAACGATGAATCGATTACACACACATGAATAATCGAATAGCGCGATTCGAAAAAAATTTTATTAAGCCAATTAGTACTATTTTACTTTTCATCAGACTTCCAGTAGTATAATTTATTTATGGAATAAAAATAAATTATGTTATTTTTTAATTATTATTTAAGTGCCAAATTTAGTCCCAAAATCCATGCCTGGGCCTAATGAAACGACGTTTCATAAATCGCAGTCAAAATTACAACAATTTTGAGCTCACCACAATCATTTGATAATAACGACCAAATAAATTGATCATTACTTAGAAGTAATTTGTCAAATCCAATCATGTGAAGGTCCAAATAAAAGTTTTCGTTAGAACAAAATGCCGGTTCGCGGAGACTTCACATGCCTTTTTTTTGTCCAACATCCAATTTAAAAACTAATTACGGGTCTCCACGATGACTAGGCTCCCATGGCTAAGGAACACCCTACAACGCCGCCATAAAGAACATAATTTCGTCATGTTAGCGAAGAGGTGACAAAAAAGTATGATTAATGGTTGCGCGTGAGTTACAAAGGCACTGTCAGTCGGTGAGCTTATAGTTATCTTCATTCCAGCTGACCGCAGAATCGATTCCAAATTTAAAGATTTCATAACGTCATTATTCTATGTGTTGAAATGACGGTAGGTGTACTTAATGATTCGAACGGTAATTATTTTAAATTTGGAATTATGTATTGTCGATAAAAAATAGTTAGCGAGTAAATTAAGACAAATTCTTCAGGTAGCATAACTGACCAGTTTTATAATCAAATTCAATTTAATAATTGCCCGTTTCTGCTGAATGATGCTACGCTCCTATTTGTCGTAGCGTAATGATATATAGACTTCCTCGATAAATGGGGTATCTAACGCTGAAATAACTTTCAAATTCCTAAGATTATCGCTTTCAAGCAAGCAAAGAAACAAATATGCAATGATATTTTTTTCTATTTACCCACATGACTCCGGCCAGTCACAAAAGTGGCATTCCTTTTACGAATTATTAAATTTCGTAATTTCGACGTGGACAAAACATAAGTGTACCTACCCACATTGTTATTAAAAAATTTTAACCGTGACCTTTCCGTTCGTGATTTGAATCGTGGATCGGTCGTGACATCTAAATAACCGATGGTGAGGTCGCTCGCAATCAATGACGGAAGTATCTTGGCATCGATATGACGGAAGACATGCAATTAAATGATTTCGGTATGTAGTGAGCACGATTTCTTTAATAGAGGCGCTGAAGGCTATTAATTTGTGGGAAGGCGCTGAGGTACCGGATCCGAGGATAATGACATGAGAAACATAACGCTTTTTAATTATGGTGGAATGTTGTGACTCTATTTATTATTAGTATTCTTACACCATAAATATGTAGGTAAAATATTTAAGATGGATAGTCTTTGAGTTATCTTAATTTTTTTTCTTTCTAAAGAAATCTAGTTATTATAGATGCCTAGTGGCTCCCAGCGGTTTCCCCCGCCTACCCGAGAGATCGAGATTATTATTGCTAGAAATTACAGTAACCTACTTCATCACCCACCGCCTATTAAACCTCTACAGAAACAAAAATCAATTACCCAAACTCACCAACTAACACCAACATAACCCACTAATCCAATCCAATATCTAAAGACAGACCGCATGGGAGACAAGTGGAACGTGGGCCTTGACTTTATCGAGTCATGGTTTGTCAATTACTGGCCTATTGTGCCTTGTGCTGTGATAGACGCTGCCCTGCGCCTGCGCAGCGCCGATCTTATCGCGACTCCGCTGTGACAAAAAATATTATGCCGCCTTGGCCGCCATGCACTTGCTAGAACACGCCACGGTTAAGTTATGTTTCTTTATATTTTTAGGTGTTATTTTATGGGGTGAGTTACATTTTATGGGGTAAGTAAGGGATTGGACAGATTTCGGTTTGGAAACAGATGTTATTATGTAGTTTTGGATAACTAAGTTTGTGTAATATACTATGGAAAAGTTGTAGATATATTTTTTAATTCTTATTTTAGTTAGAGGGAATGGTGGAATGTGAAATGTTTCAGGGTGTCAAATCCTGAACATTTTCATCGGTTTTTCACCTGAAATCTATGAAATACAGGACATATAAATATCGTTACTTTCCCATGTCCCTACCTAATATTAACGTTAAAAAAAATATTGTTAATTATAATAAATTTAAATGTTTTATCTGCATCTAAGATATACTACAGTCAATCGATGTCAAGCAATCGAATGCGTACGCGATGATGAAGCGAAGATGGTCATCGGAGATTGGCAATAATTATTATAAGCGATGTCCGTCCGTCTGTGCGTCGGACGAGTTATCTACTCGTATCGTCATTTAAGTAGTAATTAATGCTGGGAACAAAAAATACGGTAACAGTGAGTTTGACCCACGCGAAGGCTCCGTATAAAATAAAAGAAAATACAATTCACAACATTTTCAAATCTCACAAAACCTAGGCTTAATACATTGTACCTACCTACATATATGAATGAACCTAACTAATAAATTTAAAAAAATGTTGCCAACCATAATCGCTAACTCTTGTACACTATAAGGTACATTTTTTTTAATATAAATTTTGACATTTTCAGAAAAGTAGAAATGCGTTTTATTTATTCTTTTGGAATGGACCCTAAAATATGTAAGTCTGGTCAAACGAATCATTGTAGTCCATTTCTAGCGGACTGTTAATGACTGCCTGCTTGGAATCTAGATTTATTGACTGTAAAAGTGGAACCTGTGAAAAATACATTAAATATTTGTTACTGACATTCGATACTATATGTGAAAGTAATCGGTAAACTGTTTATTAAAGACATTTACAGAGAAAACAATTAAAAATCTAATTAATATTGAAACAACAAACTAATGATGACTGAAAATATCACTTGTCAGAATAAAAATAATGAATAGAAGCAATTGTAAAAACAAACACATTGATTTTTAATGAGGATGCATTCATTGGCACATGTTGGCACAAACATTTGATGAAGCACCTTGACTCTTTGCTCTCGTGTTGGTGATGACGTCATGCAAGGAAACTGTCATGGCGATTATTATCATAGCTTGCAAAAAATGTCCTTAAAAATATTTTCTTTAAACGAGGTGGGTGGCTTAGTTAGCTCCCCGACTTTCAGCTACTGGATGTAGGTTTGATATCCACCTAGGATGATAGTTTTGAAGATGTTTGTTTGTTCTATGACTGAGTGTAAATATCTATTAAAGAATGTAGGTAAGTACGTATATAAAAATAGAGTATGTTTCAGATGTCCCGTTACCATAGTAGACATATTTTGGTATACGAAAGGTTGTATGTATAGTGTCCTAGGATATTTCATTTACTTACTCATATTATTAGGATGGAAAAACAAGACAATAGACTTAAGTATTTTACATATTGGAATTGAAATCCTATATCGTTTGTTTACATAATATAATGGTAGTTCGAAAGACAGTGGCCTTTTTAGTGTGACGTTTTTTTAGTGTGACTTGCTTTCAGGCACCTTAGTGACCCATAACCTAGACTTTTCTGAATAAGTATGATTATACATTGTTGTATAACTAAAGTAACAAGTTTGTCAACGAACACTGCGTTTCTTGAATATTTATAAGTATAACTAACGATACTAAAATCAATGAGGCAGAACACACTTAGAAATAATTATAAAACTGTAAATACTGAATTCGCGGAACGTTTATTAAGCCAGGTCAGTGCTTAGATAATATCGCAATCAATTAATTAACATAAATACAAATGGAGTCTAACACGAACAATTGTTTAAGATAAACAGTTTCCACAACACAATACGTTAACGGATATCAAACTTAAACAGAAAACGTGACCGCGTTTGTTGCCTACGGATTTTCCGGATTCGGTTTATCGATAAGCAGGTGTACATCACTATCGGCCACACGATCGTATCGCGGCCTATAATTCAGTGCAACTGTCACTGCGCACTACTCTGATTAAATTGCTTTGGTGTGGAATCGTGCGCTGACGTCACCTCGGGGGCTAGGGACGCGGAAGCTGCTATCGATATAATGCTAACCCACATTCGCAACTTGTCGAGTTACCTCAGTTAATTCTGCGAATTGAGCTCTAACACTCATAGTATTAAACCGTAAATTATATGAGTAATATTGTCGTGATAATTATGGGGTGATGACTGCGTTGGTGTTTAATGTTATGATCGAAGTTACACTATTAATTATAAATTTAGAGAAGGGAAAGGAACAACGAATATATATCGAGGAGCCTGAATATTATTTGTTTTACATACAGTGTTTACTATAATACCTATCTTACACTGCAATACTAGTAATAAAGTAAGAATGTTATGTAGATTTAGCTGCCAATAGTACAAATTTAAAGTTTATGTAGGGTTTGGTTTACAAATGTAGTTATTGTTGGACGACTTAAGCTAAATTCAAAGATGGGATCAGTACCTACCTACATACAGTGTTATTATTTTATTTTGATTTGGTTGTTTCCCTAACGTCAACCTTTTTTAATGACACAAATGCCACAGCTGATGATGATTGAAGATTGAGCACTACACCCAGCCAGTGCAACGACTGACCTATGTCCTATATAACCATTACAAGCTTTATGTCATCAGCTAAAACACCAACAGCCATCATCAAACAAAACAACAGCACAAATGATTTATCGATAAAGGTCATCTATCGATGTTATCGCGGCCCTACGGGGCGGTACTGCCGGCATATGAACGTGTCGCCAATTACCTTCCACCTCGAGTCCACGACGTATTGACTCAGCCGAAACCGAGCTCTCATCATTTGCATAATAACACCTTGTCCGTTCTGTACGTTGAGTATAAGTTATAAGAATATTTGATATAATTATTTAAAAAAAAATATATAATTATTATTAGCGATTTTTTTAACCAAATAACCAAATAGCCTATCGGATGAAGTACGTACTTCATCCGATAGGCTATTTGGTTTGTGGTTAGCGACCCTGACTTTCAAGCCTCGAATCAAGGGCTCGAATCCCACCTTGGACACATATTTTTATAAATTTATCTGTCGATTTAATTTGTGTCTGGGTGTAATTATCTTCATAAGTATGTATTTTAAAGTACCTATGTAGTATATCAGCTATCTGGTTAATGCTATCTGGTAAAATCACGAGCTGTGAAAAACGCCTCTTTATTTCTATTTCTTTGTACCCAAGTATAAGCAAACATCTCAATATTAAAATCAAAATTACCTATATTTGATTACGCATACATAATAGAATACATTATTGAACTTAAGAAAATAACACACGAAAAAAACAAAAACCTTATCAAAGATTTTTTTTTGATTCTATTTAAGACGCGATAAACGCTATATCTCCCAACACACACCGCAACCTTGGGACTAATTCCAACCGGAGTTTCCCTTAAAAACATTCAACCGAAAATACAATGTTATAGACATAGATTCTTACTGAGATATGGGGTCAACGCCGGCATTGTTCGTTTTACCTGTTATTACACTATATGCCACATGCTCCGCTTTGGTAACATTTGTATTCTATTCTTCATGATTGATTATTGTCATGGTATTTCTTGTGGAAAACTAGTTTGCGATCTGAGCGTAACGTTTTTGTTCTTAACAGATTTCTTATCGATGTTTTTAAATCTACGTAAATTGTAGAGGGAAAAATTGTACAAGAAAATGTAAAAAGTAGAGGGAAAAAGGCTGCGATATATTCCAGGTCTATGATTTATGTAATCATACATAATAGATATACTATTTGTTTTATGATTGTAGGAGATAAATAGTAGTTACCTTTAAAGTAAGAGTAAGAGTAAATAGTTATAAAAAGATAGTCACATTCTATGAAAATGTCAAAAAAGGTGTAACCAAGATTTAGATAATGTACCTAAGCTCCTATACCTAAAAGGGGTCTATAAATATCCAAATAGAGTTGCAATAACCCCACCGATCTATTCATGTTTGACATCAAATTGGTCATAAGTCAAACCTACTCGTATTTGTGCACCACATAGCTGTATGGGAGATCTATTTGTGATGCTTGTCTTCACATCAAAGACACTAATGCCACTGGCATCCGATGAAACATACCGATATCCGTACATAAACAAAAACATCGCCGATAATTTTGTGTCGGTACAAATTTCTACCTAAATGTCATGTACGGTCGCCGGCTAAAAATGTTTATCAGTATGCAAATTATGTTCTTTATCACACTGTGTGTAAAGTACCTACCTACCTAAAGCCCAAAATACCTACTAGGTATATCAAGGTAGGTACTTGTTATTTTTTTATTTGTAATGTACTTATCAATTCAAGTGTCATTTCCTTATTAAAAATTTGACGTCGTTCCATTAACAGAATTTGAAATTTTGTTATAAATATTTTATTTTAAAGTAATTTCTAGTAACAAGTTTACTAGACCTTTGTCCGATTGTCTATATCCTTGGTCTCGTGTCTGTAAAAGTTAAAAAATGATTTCTTTCACCTTGAGCGACGTATCCTCATGTAAATAAATGTCTACGCTCTATACCTAGTCCAATCTCATATACACCTTGTGACATAGACGTATGCATGCAGTACTGTGCAGGCAATTATAAACCTTAAGGTTAACATTTTCTGCACTCGACTGTACATAAAACATTTGTCATGTTTACAGTATTGGCGTCGCCATTACCACCTTTACCTTTAAAAATCATTTCTAATTGAATTATTTTCACATCAAAGACCGAGTCATTGGTGTTCGATAAAACGTTTCGATATTCGTAAGTAAACAATAATACCATTATACTGGTTTTTGCGTCTTTTCTATACTGAATAAAAGATGATTTACATATTTAGGTGGAGTTGGTTCTTTTAAATATATTTCAGCAAGTTGAGAATTGCTCAGTTCAAAATTATGAATAAATAAGCAATTTAAAATGTAGCCTATTTATATATAAGGAGAGATGAGACTAAATAAGAAATAAAAAGGCTTATGTTGTCCAAGTTATAATTAGGTATAATTAGTTTATATTCCTAAAGAAAAACAGGCCTTTTTTCGTGATCTATTGCTGGCTAGAGATGTAGTATGTAAATACACCTATAGAAATTCCATAGTACCTACAGTCGCGACCACAACCACATACTATAAGGATACTACCCATATAACACCGTGTACAACAGCGAACATAAGTTATAAACTATGTTATATACAGTGCAGTGTCGAGCAATGACGAAACATATCATTCCTCATGTGTAACGTTGGACAGTCGCGGTCATTAAATCTTGCCGCTCTGTTACTCGATGTCCAACGCTAGTAGGTACGTGTATTGTGTAGCGGCATCTATAACTGGACTGTGAATGGTGTACATTCGTATCTGTCTCTCGGAAGGAGGTGATATATTTATACTATACGATACGACTAGGTAGGATATTTGCAAACTTTGAACGTAATAGTGCAATACGCTCAATTTTGCAGCAAAGGCATAGGGACCGCTAGAGTCGACAATTCTAATGCCTGTCTGGCCTATGTTTGAAAAGAAAATGTTTTTAACGAATAGGGATATTTCAATGAGAGTGAAATCAAAAGATGCAGCGTAATTTATACTTTAAGAAAACGTAATAAAATCGATTTGAAAATATTGTAACCTTACTTATTTATTTCGATGCGACACGATAAATAAGTCTTTTATTTTTATCGCATTATCTATCGAATCTGTAGTTAAATTGAAATCCAATCGGAGGACTTAGGTAGGTATTATAATTTATAACTAGAATAGGTAGGAATTACCTACAGATCAAAAACTGTGTGTGATCAGTGTGGTATGTTTTCCCTTAGAGTTCTATTATACTTTTTTTTCTACGATTTAAACTGTGCTTTTATGCCCATAGTGGGATACAGTGAATCGTAAACACTAAACGTCTCAACATAATTAAAGTGGTTCAGATAAGTTCGTCTCCCGCGCATGACTCCCGCAA
This sequence comes from Thyatira batis, assembly GCA_905147785.2. NCBI lineage: Eukaryota > Metazoa > Arthropoda > Insecta > Lepidoptera > Drepanidae > Thyatira > Thyatira batis. The sequence goes on from LR990502.1 coordinate 3,320,532, forward strand.
TCTCTCTAACGCCATCAATAACGTATTAGTTTTGTTAGAATTACTATTGCTATACATTAAACTACACATTACGCTCCATACAATAGTGTTGATAAAAAATAACTTTTATTTCTTTTCGATATGTCATTAGGAGAAATTGGGGCTCGAATTTGTTATGCTCGTCTTTTTCTTTTAAGTTTAAGGTGTGTGTAGACATTCCTATTTTGTTCATTAGCTTTCATAAATCGAGAGGTATGTGGATATGGAATTATGGTTACGTAATGTAAAATATATACTATCCTAACATCTTGCTAAGGGGCATTATTATGGAGTTGTATTTTGGCTTTGTCAAACAAAATTTGTTGTGTGGTTTTAAGAAATAATAATTGCTGATATTATGGAATGCCCCTACCATTACTCGCCCAGAAAAAAAAATAAAAAAATTTTGATAAGTAGAAATATAGATAGGTGGCAGACAGATAAATAATGGGGACATGCCCTCAGCTTTTTAATAAATTGTGATGTTAAGGACAAAATCATTCTTACGTTTAGATTTGGCCCTATTAACCTTTATTGCATCAACTATAGATTAACTACATTGTTATCCATCAAAATTAAATGTAAAATTTCTCCATAGGTACTTTTGTCGCAAAACGTGTTCATTTCAGACTCAGCTGACTCGCAATTAGAGACTAACATAATCGAGTATACATCTCTAAGTTATGGCTATAGGAGCGTCCTCGATGCAGTTGTTACAACAACCTAACTTCTTAACAACTTTCAACAAGCAATAATATTAATAGTTGCCTTCATCACGACAACGCGTTGCCGTGTATATCTGTAACAATTTGTTATGGCCATTAGTGTATCCATCGTGGCTCGATCGAGCCTAGTATACGGCAGATAACTATATTTTATGTGTGGTCTAAGTTACTAGCGTTTATAGTATAAGTTGGTGACTCGCCTTGGTGTCCCACGGGTAACCAGTATGGGGGTGAAACATACTTCACGAACTGTTCTTAAGTACCCATACAAATACGAGATCATTTTATAATAAACACCTAAGTAAGTAAAAAAAATAGTGGTCATTACATTATATTAATACTTACTTCATCGGAGTAATACCTTTTTTTTTTTTTTTTTTTTTTTGATTTCCCAGGGGAATCCTCATAGGATACCCGGCAGCTCCGGGGGGAGCCGCCGGGTTATGTGGAGACTCACCGGCACAGAAGGTGCCGGTGCCTACCCACTAAACCCCTGGGGTTCCATTGACGCCTCGGCGCCGTGTGGCGGGGCTGCGGGACACGCGTAAGCCTTACAACCGCATGCCCCGCCGGCGCTGCTCGGCCTCCCAAAAACATTGCTGGAGGCCGAGCCCGTCTCGGGGGGGCGGGACTCACGATGCGAAAACGCATGCGAGTCCCGCCCCCCTCTCAACTTCACCGGAGATGCCCATGGAACAATGGGCATCTCCGGCATGGGACCGTTGGCGTGGGCGGCGGATCCCCCGATCCACCGCCCCGGTCCCCGGCGTTACGGCGGCAACCGGCCCGCGAAGGCCTGTCGCCGCCTACCGCGCCTGCGGCGGCGAAGCGGGAGAGAGTTGACGTCGTCCTCTCTCACCCGCTCCGCCGCCTCCTTCTGCGACATGACTTGGCCGCAGAAGGTTGCGGCCGCCTCCCAGGCCTCCTCGCTGCCCACCATGGCCCTGATGAGGGCCGGCAGCGAGAGGTCTGCGCCGACCGTCGCGGACAAGGCGGTGCGAGGAGTCGCCCAAGCGGGGCACTCCTCGCGCGTATGTACCGCCGTGTCCGAGACGCCGGCCCCGCAGTGGTGGCACGTCTCCGTGGGGTCGGAGTAATACCTACAATAACTAAATCTAAGTATAGATCGAATCGAAGTACGTAAAATATTCTTTTGTGTCATTTGTGATTTTAATTTTTGTGTCCAAATAATAATGTAATCAGCTTACATATTTAACCATAAAAATAAGTATTACCTTTACTAGTTTTATTAATAATGATACATAAAAATGACATGATTTCACATAAAAAAATACCTCACGCTATTCACTTATCACTCAGCCATTACCCAAATTCGAATAAGGTACGTTCCGACCCATTCCAACTTGTCTGTTCGTTGTTATTCCGATATCAATAACGAATTAAGGACTGGATAACCGTTAATTGATCGACCGTGGTGACATTTTACTGCGGATGCCTCACACGCGCGGCGCCTTTGATCTCCGCCGGCATCTTGCCTCCACGCGTTCTTAAAGGACACCGCCGCGATTAAATTCGTACGCATAGCTATGCGACAGTTGTCTAGTTTTTAACTACCAAAGACCGTTGCGTTACTAACTTTTTTTTATAAATTATTGTGTATTTTAATGACCTTTATGAGTTAATTAGTACATTAATCAGAATTAAAAAGAACTAAAATGTACTCATACTAAAAATGAATTATGGTAGTTTCTACTGAATAAATATAAAATAAATGAATGCGTTCCGTTTATGGGAGATCGTTTTTACATATCTAGCAATAAAAGGAATAGTTGTGTTTGAAGTAAATATGCTTTATATGGAATTCACAGTTTTTACTAGTTAATGCTTATCTGCAGCGAAGCCTAATTAATCATTGATGAATAGTTGTTTAAGTTAAGTTTAAGTTGTCACGTTCCGGTTCAAGTGATTGTTCCTTCAATCGGGATCACGATAACTTACGCAACTTAATGTCGTCTGCGAATCACGACAAAGATAATAACTTGAAATAGTGACAAACTGGGTACTTTCCGCAATTTTGTAATACAGTTATCGGGATGAATGTAGCCTATGTCATAATCATCATCAGCATCATAGCAACCATAGGACGTCCACTGCTGAAAATAGCCCTTCTCCATCGATTTCCATGCAGACCGGTTCAAAGACTCCTGCATCCAGCGGATTTCAGCGACCCTTGTCAGGTCGTCAGTCCACCTTGTGGGTGGACGCCCTACGCTGCGCTTGCCGGTGCGTGGTCTCCACTCGAGAACTCATCTCACCCAAAGGTCATGCAACAATTATGACGATCCAATGATCTATTTTGACGTTGAAAATGAAAAAAAAAACTCATTTTAGCGTTTATTTCAATCTAAGTAATTGTCTCTATGAAATAGTCTCTACAATTTTTTTATGAAATTAATGAAAAAATAACGGGAATAACAGATAACGGTGCGTATGTACCTTTAAGGTAGGTACGCAATGTACAAATGTATTTATAGGTATCTATGTATGTCATTAAAATAATATTTTAACTCCCGTTTATATAAATACCTAGTGTTTTTTTCCAAGAGCTGAAGAAGGCAGGTTGATAAGTCAAGTATGTTCCTCAATTCAAATATGGAACAGCAATGTTTTAGCTAATCATCAGCGACAGTACTTCATTGGCAGTTTTTTATTCATTTATCATTTATGAAAAAAATATGCCTTGATATTTATCTGCGAATCATCTGTCACTCAACTCACTCGAGCATGGATACTCTACGTATGACGTCACTGAAAAAACCAACTCTGCCAAAATAATACTAGAAACGTATTTATATCCACTGTAGCGTAGACTATTATGTAGAATTAACTTTATTTTATTAAGGTTTAGGTTCGTCCTTTTTAGCGTAAACTTGACACAAAAAGAATTCGATCAATTTTCACAATTTCTTACATATCCAAAAGTAGAAAATAACATTAAAAAAAGAACCTACAAAGTATCAATTCTTACATTTCGATCATCAAAACATCACTAGCGATTGCGCGGTCATTCAATTAGTCCACTTTGAAGGAAACCCAGCCAATTATAAAGATACAGATCGTGAGCGGTGTGGTTGGAGAAACAGAGACATCCCCACCGTGACCGCGTTATAATGGAAAAAACTCAATTAAGGTAATTACAGAGGCAGGTGAACGCGTGTGACGAGTGACGATGTTTTCTATATTTTTTTTCGTACCTTTTTTTAAAGTCGCCGGGACTTTGAGTCGTGATTCTTTATAAGATAAAAAAGTGTATTTGAATATAATTATTATGTATTTTTTATTCGTATAATGATATGCATATTTTTCAGACAGCCAGCATTATTTCAAGGTGTAATTAATTTTTCAAGGTTGAATGTAAAAATTTTCATGTTTAGGTCAGTGTCCGACGAGACACGTATTTGATGTGCTAATTTCAGTCAGTAATTATCGATTCTTTAAATGAAATAGTATGTATGGTTGGTATGTACTTGCAAATCTAATGTCCGAATACCTCCATCAGAAAGACGGAAAAACCGCTTATATTTATTAAAAATCAATTTTAATAACATTATCAATTAAGAAAGCGTTATAAACAAGTATACCTTATTAATATTATGATTAAGTATTGTTGCTTAACAATTTTATTGGACACTAGCTGCCTCCGCGCGGTTTTACCCGCGTAGTTCCCGTTCCCGTGGGAATACAGGGATAAAATATAGCCTATGTTACTCGGGGATAATGTAGCTTTCCAAAGGTGAAAAAATTTTTGAAATCGGTCCAGTAGTTTCGGAGCCTATTCATTACAAACAAACAAACAAACAAATCTTTCCTCTTTATAATATTAGTATAGATAGTATAGACCACCAATTCATTCAAAAGCTAATCTATAGCAGTATTTGTCTGTACTTAATAGTATATTAGGTAGGTATATATAACAAATATTATGACCACAATGTCCCATTCATAGCAAGTACATCCGGTGCCCACACGTTACCATTTTAACGGGACACTTCATGTTTTATCGGGAATTTCAGTAGAACGACCGTCCCGCCTCACTTGCAAATGTCCTGAATGCGTTTACTAGGAAAATTGTCACTGTAGTGTCATTAAGATTTTTATACAGGTTGATTGTATAAATTTGAAGCACATCTGTTCACGAGTAATGAATTCATTAATTTTATTTGGTTACATCTCCTGAAATCTGATCATAGCTAATTACATAACAAAGTTTAATAATATAATTTCTACTTTAAAAAGTTACTAGCTGCCTCCGCGCGGTTTTACCCGCGTAGTTCCCGTTTCCGTGGGAATACAGGGATAAAATATAGCCTATGTTACTCAGTGATAATGTAGCTTTCTAATGAAAAAAATATTATTAAAATCGGTCTAGGACTTTTTGAGTTTATTCGTTACATACGTTACATCTTTATAATATTAGTGTAGAAAATATTATAAATATGAAATTATGTGAGTATGCATGTATGTTTGTTACTCTGTCACGCAAAAACTGAACAGATTTGGATGAAATTTGGAACACATTTTTTTAATTAATACAAAGTTTATAAATCCTGGGAATATTGAAGATCCCACGGAAACGCAGATTAAACCGCGGAGAGCCACTAGTATAATAATTATGTTGACTATTTATTAATTTGTTAACACGAATTTAATAAACTACAATAACTCTCATGGACAAATTTTACAACTGTAGTAGGTACTTATATGTGCGTACCTACGAGTATATGTATGTTTGTTCGTCAGAATGTTTCTCGGATACTCGTAAATATTGTTGAGGGAAACGGAAACCTTGACAACTTCATTTTACGTTGGGTTTAACTCGAATAGTTTCATTCTAAACTAGGCAAATGACTGAGCGTTTACTGAAAGGACTTAACATATTTGCATGAAAAGATACAGATTTTATGTTAAGTTGATTAAGAAAGTTAGTTGGGAATCAGATTGGCTGCTAAATGAAAATATCAGTCTGACTTATATCTTTAGTTCTGTCGCTTTTGCTGAGAAACCCCAGCATAAACACTATGTAACTTCAGGCACATAGTCATATTCAGTAATTTAAGTACCTACTGCTTTATAGAGGAACGCTCTTCAGAATAATTATTACACTATCAGTATCATTAAATTAGACATTTAAGGATATGATAGGGTAGGACATCTATAAATAAAAATGCACGATTTAATAACTGCATCGACTAATTTGCAAAAAATCACCGAAAGCTATAGAAGCTCTCGATATTCTGACAAGAGAAATATTACCCATTGCTATTATCATCTCTTCAGTTGAAGAGGGGGCGACGTCAATGACCCCACGTGGTAAGGTATACACATCTATAATTAGCCAGCTAAGCCATCTCAGCTCTTGTTCTGGTTTCTGTCGTGGCCGCTGTAAAAATTAACGTAAACAAATACAATCTCTCACGCACGGGTGGGCTGACACCCGAACGATTTCAGATGGTCATTTAGTCTTCGAGATTGCTGGATAAAATTGGCTGTCGGTATTCGGCAAGGTGATATTGACTCAGAGATTTTTTTTGGGAAGCTGTAACTTGTCATTGGGTCGCGTGTTTAGATAATGCGGGAGCCATTGTTTCTTTTTATGTATCTTGTCCTGGTTTTGTTAGGTTATTGCTATTATTGGGCATGTTCATCGGCTATGATAGTTTAGTAGTTGTACGAGTAGTACCTATTTGTTAGAACATAGTGTCTTTAGTGACGTGAAATTCTGAAAGCAATGATACTCGTACATAGCTTAGTTAGTAGTACCTAGTTGTGAATATATGGTGTGTAATGACGCCATATTCTGAAAGAAGTGAGTAGCTTGAGCTGATTAGCAATAACATAATATGTCCGGGTATTTTGTAAGATCAAAATTTTGGGTATTAGGTGTTTTGAAAGACCTGTTGCACAATTTCAACGATGACACCTTAGGCCAATTGTAAATAAATATCCTGGGACATATTCACACACGGCCAATCTGATTCCAAAGTAAGCAGATCTTGTGATATGGTAACCAGATAGCTGATATGATACATAATATACTTTCTTTATACATACTTACTTATATCACTAACATCCATGCATCGACGTATAGCGATATATATCGATGCATCCATGTCTACGCGTTCCAGACAGTTTCACCCGTGCCAGTTCTTTAACCAGCACCTAAATCATCTGTCAAAAGTCGACTACATACAGTAATTACAGACTTACACTTCGACTATTGACAAATGACCTGCTCGACTTTAGGTAGGTACAGTAAATGACACAAACGGAAGTGTAATTTTTTTTTGCGTAACACAATGGCTAACAGAAACAATTAATGCAACCAAGTATAAGGAATGAATGGCTATCGTTCACGCATCGTGGACGCGAAGAAAGTGAACTTGTTACGACACGCGTGCGTGTTGTGTGTACGTGTGCACAAAGTTAATATGTTTAATTGGCAATTTACAACGAGCCTCCTTTATTGGTTTATAGACGTTTTCCTTCTGTGTTTGTGTAAGCTCTTGTCGACATTTTTATTATATATAGATACCTAATCATATCTATTATTATATCATATGATCGTTGATTGACAAAATTTTATTATCATCTTCGGATAGTTATGTTTTGCGATAGGCTGTAAGCATTTTTGTTACATTTAGATTTCAGATTGGTGTAAAATCCAGAGATTCAGAGATCATCATATAGCTTTTAATAACCCAAATCAAGCGTACATTACAGTTTTAAATAAATATCTAAACGACCCTAAATAAATTTAAATGTTAAATATCTATGGAACAACAAACATCTTGGAGTATTTCACTGTCATTAAAGCACCAAAATAAATAAATCAAGTTTAATTTGATCGCCGAAATCCGTATAAAATCCGTAACAATCCGACAGGCGATTGTCTTTGTTCCAGACTTTGTCATTAATCCAAAATAGATGGATGTAAAACGGTGATAAACGGTGGACGGTGGATTTATTGTGATGTTTTTACAACGCGACATATGTTCCGTCGGGGCTGTCACCGCGGCCGCCGTGGGCCGTTACTCTTGACGAGTCGGGAACTTGGGACGCTTATATACACGTCACTTTAAGGGTTATAATAATACACTATTGAAAGGGTGAAATAATTTTCTTTTAGCTTTTGGTATCAAAAATATTATTTAGCTCGTGAGTCTTATATTATCAATTTATCTTTATCTCTAGGCGAGTATCAAATCAATCAATTAAAAACATACCTATATATATTGTCAGCATGTTACTTACTTATTATACCTTGTGTACCCCGTCGTCGTCGTCATCATTGTAAGCCTAAGTAGTCTACTGCTGGATGTAGGCCTTCCCTAATTCGCACCACCTGTCCCGGTCTTCAGCCCCATTAAACATGTTTAAAGCCATATATTATAAGAAAACATACAATATTGTCACCACAACCAATATGAACGCTACCCAAGTCTCCAACTCCAAGAAGGCAGCCGTTGTCACCGTGCCAACACAGCCAACAGGCGATCTGTCACTCGGCTCATTTGTTTACTAATCGGCCGCCATCGTCGCGTCGGCATTAATGGATTTTGTCAATGGCATTACTCCTGTCCTGTCGCCCGTTCAATTTGTACCGGCTCGTTTGATGTGGTTTATCTGATGTTTACATATCACAAGACAAATTGGTATCGTAGGGGATACTGTCGTTTGAGTAGCTACGTATGAATTTATATAATTTTCTTGGAGTTACATAATATTTCTTTACTATATGGGTACCTAACGTACTAGTAGATTAAAGTTATGGCGACAAATGTGGTGAACATGACTAACAATGCTTAGGTATGGTTCTATTATGCTGTATGACTAGCTAAGTACCTACCATAATATTAATACTATCTATCTACTTTATATTTATAAATGGGAAAGTAACTCTGTCTTTCTCGCTGTCACGGTAAAACTAATGAAGCTATTGAATGAAATTACAGTGCACAGGTAGTCAAGAGTCTGAGAAAGGACATAGGCTACTTTTTATCCCGGGAAAATGGAAGATCCTCTTTAAACGCGGGTGAAACCGCGGGGAGCCACTAGTTTTGTCGTAAGTTGAGTGGCTATTTGCTGTATAGTTTACCCTACGACGCGGATGTTACTGAATATTTATGATGGGAAAATGACGTCAGGATAAAGTGGAAATCGGATGTTGATCTCAAAATAACCACTTTGATAGGGTTTGACGTTCGTAACTCATTAGTGTGAACCCTAAACTACGACAGTTTGTTGATCTATCGCTAATTGGCTCCGAAATACACTATTAAAAAATATTGAAGATCAAAGGATTTATTAAAACAAAGTTTCAATTTATTTCAGTCATCATTTATTTTAGTCATAAATAAAATTATGATGAGATGTGTAATGCTACAGTTATGAATTCCAGTTTTTAGTTGTCATGGTAAAATAATCTTTGCTATATTAAATTATTCGGAATCATGTAACACTTGAATCTCTGAATTCGTGAAATATCCATAGGTACCTGTAGTTCCGGGTTTCAGTCCGTGTCATATTGTTTAAACCAGTCTATTTTCGTGTCTATCATTTAGAGGAAGTCTCGCCGGGCCATCCGAGTGACATCTGCTTTAGATGCGCGCGCGCAGCATAAACAAACCTGTCCTCAATCGTGTTCTGGGAAACTTTTACACCGTTTTTAAAACATTTAAAACTTTTTTCCAGGAGACACTTCTTGCTCTCTGTGATCGTTTGAGCTTTATTGTATCTAATTTTGGATGTTCAGAGATAAAAGCTTAATGATCTTTTGCATGTTTGTTACGTTGTTTTAAGTTGGATGATTCTTTATGATTATGTGTTTGAATGTTAAAGTTATACTTGTGCTGCAGTTTCATTACATCAATAGTCAGTACTTTGAACCCACCAAAAAATACAAATGAACGAAAGCTTATGTTTCGATTGAAAAATCCTGGGCGAATCCAATCTCTCGGGCTAGAAAGGCGTATTTGTTTTCACAACGCGTTTCTGGGATATAATTAGAGGTGCAAGTGTTAAGCATCCTTCCTCGATACGCTTCGACGGTTGTTTGTATGAGCGGTGGCGTCCCGACGACATCGCCGGCGCCGCCTGCGCGATTTACATCATCTACTTGCGACAGGGTTCCATTTAACAAAACCAAAATAATCGAATTCCAATTCAAATCAGACGGAATACAGTTGCAAGTAGCGAGGCCACATATTGTTGAAATGACGTTGTTACATCTACTGTGATTCAAAGACACGTCCAGGAAATTAGACTTTGTTTACATTACGTCAGAAGACAATATCCTTTGTTGGTCACATCGACGTCACAGTTGGACTATTGTAAATGGTACGGAGGCGCCCGTGTCGCCTACGCTTCAAATGTTTACTGCTGAAGTTGACATGAGGAAATCAGTCAGCGGAAGAAACCGCATTTAGGACGGACGGGACGTAAATCCCGGACTGAGTGACAAGTAAAACTTTATAGCACTATAAATTAGTAGATGTATAACCGGACAAGAATAGGACTCGCGTTATTGGTGTTGATAGCTGATACCTAGTTGTAAACCGTGAGTTGTCGCACGCGGTGCTCTGGATTGGAATTGTTGTATTTCTCATTAAACTATTCTCGTTTTATAATAGCACGGATTTATTATACTTTTTTTACAATGTGAAATTCAGTTTCTGTTCAAAAAATTTATAAAAGTTGGTAGGTAGGTAGGTAACTACCACAATAAATTTTAAATATTTTGTGCACTATCTATTAGATATACCTACATAATATAATACGCTTTGCACATGCACCAAATGGTATGTAAAACACAAATTAGACCAAAAGCAATATCTGTCAGGCAACCTGGGGTGATAGGGGTATTTACATATATGTCATGTGGGTAGTAAGTAGGTATTGTATGTGTTTGAATTACAAACTAAATAATAAAACTTAAATATCTCTACCATTAAAAAGTTTGATAAATATTCACTTCTTTGTATATGTAGGTACTGTACTCAAATCTACCTTCTACACTATAACTATCATCATAAAGGACAGAATAACTCCAGTAGCGAAAGTTTTATGACAGCCATAAAAAAACAGTATTGTTTATTTAAAATTAATTTTTATCCGTCGTGCCAGTAACAAAACCCGGTTATTTTGGATGTCATTGATATAACGGTTATAGTTTCTCCGGTTTATGTTCATAATATAAACTAAAATGAGTCGGGACTGACAATCAAATATAAAGTAGGACAAGGGAGATATGTGTCATCTGTTTCATTCTTTCACTATAGATATGAATGGAACATGAACAAAAGAATAAAGTTAATTTGTAAAATCATTTATTTACTTAGTGATAATATCTATGTAGTTAAAGTAGCTCACGTATTTTTTTAGTAGGTAGATACACTTCCCCTAACCTAGTCCAAAGCGAATGGGTTTAGCTGTTTTTTTAACAAGGGTATAAAAAAATCTATCTTCAAGCCTAGGTTTTATTCATTGAAGTTGCTTAAACCATTTCATATAATATGGGTAGAAACTTTTTCAAAACCTCTAAAATCACTTTCGTAAAAGTTCTTATGAAGTACAGTTGTGCTGTCAATGAAATTTTTGTCTAATAAGTGAATGGTCAAAAAACACAGTTTATTGAAAGTCTAGGTGCTTATATTGGTACCTATGCTTTAAAAGCTTCAGTCAATTAGATACTTTAATGTATCACTCGACGACTGCAAGTTTAATTTATCCTCTGTTTATAAGGAATTTTACTGCTTCAGGACAATATTCGTATTGCACGATGAGAGAATTCTAATTCCATGTCATCGTTAACATAAAATTAAATAGAATGTCTTTAAAACTTGGGACCATTGGGTATGTAGAAAAACATTACCTTAAGCTATTCAGATTTAAATAGTTTTGTGATATATTTTTAAGGTCTACCTTGGGTAGGAAGAGATACCGAATTTCCAATTTTTTTCCTGGGAATATCCAGGCAAAATCTTTCAGAGAAACCTTGTTTGGCCAAAATTGGTCCAGTCATTGACAAGTGACGCACTCTTATACATTTCTATATTGATGGGGGTCATTATTTTTATATCGAACTATAACATCAATGTGTGGTGTAAGTAGCTACGTCATTTAAAAAAAACAATTAAAAATTATTTCACAAAATGCACATAACTCTATGCTAGTTACGACATGGTAACTAACGCCTTCACAGTTTGTTTATTTAGTTTCTGTGACACGTCCCTCGTTTACGCATTTTTATTACGCAATTAACTTTTTGTCAAAGCAACGTTTTGTTTAGCCTATCTCGTCTTCTGAGACGAAAAACATTTTTAAAACCGCCATCATTCTTGTTTAATATTTAAAAAATGTTACTGTCCGTCTCGTATAATGTCATAACTCGGTATTTAATCAACGTGCGTCGTTTGTAGCACATGTTTGTGACGAAAAAACGTGTGAAAAACATATTAAAACAGATCGTAAAACAATTTGTCTTCAGATAAAAGACACACAATAAAACTGTGTCTTATTTTGAGAAATGTTAAAGAAATATTTTGTTTAAAAAATATATTACGAATTCCATTTTTACATTCCTCATATTTACATTCCTCATATTTATCAACATGGATTTCAAGAATCCGGTGGCATTTAGATTTTTTTCATTCGACTGTACTATTTGATCGTCCATCATCACAGACTAAATGAATATAAATGATTAGCGTCACTTGTCCGTTTTTGTTTCAATTTTGGTTGATGTTCACCTCTTATACGTCGTAGCGTGATAATCGATACGTGGGCTATCTAACACTGAAGTAGTTTTTCAAATCGGCTCAGTTGTTCCTGAGATCAGCGTGTTTAACCAAAGAAACAAAGTCTTCAGCTACCTATGTATTAGTACCTAGGTATAGATTAAATACTAAGTTATATAAAAAGGAAATCTGAATCATTGATAGTTTTTCAGAAGTATTCCATAAAGGATCTATATACCTATTTTTGTGTCAAGTTCAGCAGACATAAATTAAATTCCCCTACTTTGACCCCACAGTAAATTACCTGAAATATATTTTGGCTCCTATTCCAATACTGAATAGGTACCTATACATTTATTTTAGTTTCTCTCGCCAGTGTGTCTCCTCTGGTCGTAATGTATACAAAATGACGGATGCACGGACGGACTGTAATATCTCAAACGATACTGTTTGTTGACACAGTCACTGTGAAAAACATGACATTATACAAGTGACAAAATTAGACTTTTTTGTTTTCACACACGTGTTCCGTTTGACTCGTAGTTACATAAACAAGTATGTACGTTACATACCGAATAGTTTATGTAACGATTAGTTTAATATAGGTAAATAAATATGGATTTCTCAAGATTAATCCAATCAGTAGTTACTGACTCCTCAATTATAGGTTTTATAAAAATGCAAAACCTTTAGATGGTACTTCTTTTTCAATCAAATCACGTCTTTACGGTAGGTAAGTACTGAGTCGAATTTGGCACAGAGTATGAAAATCTATAGATATATTTTTTTCCGGATATAAATAAGTATTTAAGTTCTTTTAGAAATAATATAGTCGATGTAGGTACTTTATTCTAAAATAATTTTACCATCTGGTACGTAATGTTATATCTGGCAGAAGTTAGTACCCTTTAGAAGCTTTAAAAAACCCTTAAATTTGTTTGCCATCAACCAGGATGCGAACCCGTTATCCAACAACAACACAGTTAACAAACCATTGTAACCTCATCAAAGGCGTCAAACTTTAAAGACCACACACAATGTTGAAATGACGTCATATGGATACCTACTAAAATTTATTGGAATTTGAGTATTTATATGAAGCTTTAAAGCTTCAAGAACTGTCAGGGATGAAATTAAAAAAATTACATGGTTCAAAGTTGTCAGGGCCTTATTATATTGAAAATTCCCATGGGCAGCGGTGACCACTTACCATCAGTCAGGTGGACCACCTGCTCATCGGTTTGTTTTATTCGCAACCCTATTTTATTAATTTTTCGAGATTTACCTTTGTCTTAATGTAGCTTAGTCACTTATGAAATACAGACATAGGCATGATTATTCCTTCAGTCCGTTCTTTTGTTAAGCACCTACCTTGTAGGTAACCGAAATATCACATAGATTTACTTTACTTTGTACACAATCTCATTTCCCAAGGAATTACACCAAGTGCTATCTAATTCGGAACGTATTTAAATTTCTAATTAACCAAACTTGTCTATTGATGCAGTAAAGTTATATTTACACTATGGTGCGAAGTCTAAAAGACGTTGGCTTTATGATGTTCAGACCACCCAAACATCAATTGCTTGCCTCGTTAAAATAACTATAACGATTCTACGGTGGTTTTTGGTAATAACTTGAGCTGGTACTTGTTTATTTTTGTTGTGATATTGTCCTTAATTGGGCATGCTGTAAAACTCAAGTAGATAATGTACGGAGAATGGACCCTAGAGAATTGAAACCATAGTTTTTATGGCCTTAAGGTCCAAAGGTCACATGTGACATTGTACGACAAAGATCTTAGGTCAACAAAATAAAATATGCAACATTTTAATGACAACATAATCATCTATCTACTACTATGTATGTAAAATACCTATATTTAATGCGAAATATTTGATAGATGTTTGTTAACTACTTAACCAAGTTGCAACGATTGAAAGAATCCGAATGAAATTGGGCACCTAGTTTTAGTTTTTTTTATACCACTAAGGTGGCAAACAAGCATACGGTTTCACCTGGTGGGAAGCGGTTACCGTAGCCTATGGACGCTTGCAACACCAGGGGCGACACTCACGCGTTGCCGACCCTGTAAAAATCACGAGTTAAAACACGTTTTGTAATAACACATTTTACTTTTTATCGAGGAAACGCGAGTGTAGCTTGTCCCATAAAACAAAGTCCCCTAAAACATTTTTAATTTAGAATGTACTTACAAATATCAATTAAGTGCCTACAGAACAAACTTTTTGAACTTTTTAACAACCGATTCGCCAGCATGCCTGCGACTTCAAAGCACCTTTGCTCCGTGTTTATGACGTGACTCGTGTCGTGAGGAAGAAGTATGACAGTGTAGGGACAAAGTGAAGAATGTTAATTGCGATGCACCTCCCTTTGATACAATATGTAAACAAGGGGAGTCATTTTTAATTTGATCCGTTTATCTAACGACGTTTTTTTGGGGGAGTGATTTTGATTATTGAAGTGGTTTTGTCTTTAAAGTACAATGCATTTCTATGGTTAAATTGATATCTATTCGTTTGCTAAAATAGATAGGTATCTTTTAATCAAAAAACTGATTATTTTTTTAAAGATCTAAGTAGGTACTTATATGGATGGACTGACTACTTAGTGATTAGCTCTACTTGATTAAAATAATTCAAAATCGGCTTAGTTTAATCATGCATTATTCCAGGACCTTTATTATTTATGTAAATTTTAGATTTTAATGTATATTAATTAAACATATTTAATAAATCACTCCATCTTTAACGTTTGAACTTTAACAATAAACTTAAAATATCCATAAAGAAATATAATGTTATGGCGACAAAGAGAGAAATGGTTAACACGTGGCGGGCACTAAGTACAGTGGGTTCGATGCCCGGGCTAATTTTACATTGTTAATGTAATGCTAAGGTATTCCTGATCTATTTTCGATTACGATTACCGTTCTAGTGTGATTTGATGGAACGGAGTTCTCTCGCTATATGGTCAGGTGAACAAACTGAGAGGATTTTGATAATATATTTTTTGTAATTATCAACAAAACCTAAAAAAAATACCTATTTTGAAGTCAGATGGGATTTTGGTGATATAAGCATTTAATGTACCTACCTACTTCTACGTAAAAAAAATAAGGTACTTACCTAATGTGCAAAATTACATAATTAAATCAATAATAAAAAATAGCTTTAGTTGTCAAGAAACGAGGGAAATTTATTGAGTGTTTTTTGACGTCGAAGCGAGTCAAAATAGTTTCTATTTTGTTCCTGTTATATATATGAATCAGGAACACTATCTAAAGTAGCATATTTCCATATTACAATAAGTACCTACATCTATAGTTTTACTTGACATTATTTCCATAGAAAATTAATAATTAAAAAGGTTTTTACGTCCCTGTGTGCAACGGATCCCTAAAATATATGTAAAAAAACTCAACAGGAGCGACCACAGAAGTTGACATTTGACAAAAACGATTCACAATATCTCGCCGACATCGAAATTGTCCAACCTACCGTTTCACCCGGGCTTACTGCGAACTGTCAAAGCCTTTTACCGAAAAAACCGCTTTAAGCTCCCACCTAAACAATCCATTTTAAACCATAACCCGTTTGGATAAGGTATGTATTAAAATACAGATATATTTGACGACTTTTATATCACCAAACTCGAATTTACTGATATGAAAATACCTTTTAGCATATTTTTTTTGTGAATAACTAAGTTTTTCAACGTTGAGTGGACATCGCGATGTTGCTGTTGTAATATTTTTTGAAAAGGTCTTATTATTTTAGGATGCTCTACCTACCTACTAAAAATTAACGTTTTTTTAATAATTTCTGGTTTCTATAACCGCCTGATAATAATTTGGGTGTCTGAATATTTTCAGTAAATAACTAGGTAGGTACATGACGTAATATGAATCACATTTTCATGAGAAGTTCTCAAGTAAGCATTATTTGTGACAATGCGTTCATAAAATTATGCTCTAACCTGTAATTTTGAGCATTCAATGTCAAAAATGACGAATGACGCTGTTTTATTATACTCTTGTTGGCATTTTAGCGTTTCCTTAAAAATGTTTTTATTTATGTCCTCACTCTAAGATGGACCAGGAGACTAAAATCGACAACTGCAAATAAAGTCTTATGGATTTAAAGAAGTTTACTTTTTACATTAATACATGTCATATTATCAACCCAACAAACTATCAAAGATTGTATATACAGTTAGGTAATAGAATTGAGAAGACACTTGCCACACCAATAGAAAATTCTAGATTTTAGACTAAGATATTTCCGGGAAACTTTAAGATCGATCGGGAATGCGATTACCGAAAAGAAGGTCGAAAACCTATTACCAGGCATATTAAACGAACATTATATGCACTATACAGCCCAATGATCACATGATGACTTCAGAGAAGCGTTTTCAACGATTGTTATAAAAACAAACAATTGCATGGTAAACACTAATCAAAGAAAGATGGTGGGTTTTTTTCATTACGGTATTCCGTAGGTACTTACGGGCGGCGGTGTCACCGTCGCGCTCGAGCGGCCTTATGAATAATGCAGCTTGCACTTGTGACTGTGTAACATGCGGCCGCACTGTGGCGAATTGATATGTATTTTTGAAGATAATTTGTTTGGGTTTTTTTTAAAGGATTTTTGGTGGATAATCATGGGACATGACAGATTTATTTATTTATTTATTTATTTATTTATTTCAATTGTCAACACAAACTCACAGTAATAAACCAAAACGTTTGAGTCACAACACACATACAAAACCTAAAGTACAATATAATATATACTTAAATAAACTAGGTTAGTAAAAATTTACAGATTTTAATAAAATTACAGATGTTAGTAAAAAATATATCAGTATCTGGGTACTGAGCAAGCAGAGCGTTTATGAGCGTGAGTGCATGCGCGGTGGGAGCGTACATCGCGGTATCGGTGCGCGCCGCGGGGGGCGCGAACAGGCGCCGCGAGCCCTCTCGCAAGTTTCGGCACGGTATTGCAAATATGCAATTTGATAAGCAAGCTGGATTATTAATTTTACCATTTAGCAAGAAGAAGTAGTGTACCATAAGCGCACATTTCCGACGTAATTCAAGACTATTCATTCCTACCATTCCTATAACGAATAATGTTGGATATAGATGTGGATAGAAACCGTACAGTCTTTTATACAGGTAGCGTGCAAACTTTTTTTGTACTCGCTCTAGCATCACCTTATACTTCTGTTCATGCGGGTCCCAAATGACAGAGTTATACTCCAATCTACTGCGGACGAAAGCAGAATACAAAGTGATGATGGTGTCACGATCCTGTAGTCTTGAAGATTGTCGCATTACAAAGCCTAAAGATTTATTGGCGCTTATGCAAATATTGTTTATGTGCGTATTAAATGTCAATTTACTATCCAGCGTTACCCCTAAGTCCCGTATTTCCGTGACTCGTTGCATAGGCTCACCGTATATGGTATATGTATGAACGAGAGGCGCACGTGATCTAGTAAATGTTATCACTTTACACTTAGATGTGTTAAATTCTAGGCAATTGCGTTTGCCCCACTCTAAAACATTTTCTATGTCACGTTGGAGAGCCTCACTGTCCGCAGGGGTCCCGATACCCAGAAAAAGTTTTAAATCATCCGCAAACATGAGGCACTTAGCCGTCTCAACAACACCAGGCAGGTCATTGATCATAATCAAGAAAAGAGTGGGCCCTAGCGTACTACCTTGACTCACTCCGGACAGGGTAACATAAAAATCGGAACGGTAACCTAGCAATTGTACATATTGCTGGCGATTAGAAAAGTAACTGGAAAATAATTGTAGCAGGTTCGGCGTAAAGCCTATAGATGATAATTTAATTAATAGAATATCATTATGTACGCGATCAAATGCTTTTTTAAAATCGAAATATGCTGCATCCACTTGTCTACCCTGGTCCATGTTTGCAACAGTATAGTCAACAAAGTTAATATGGTTGGTGGCGGTTGACTTACCTGCGCAAAATCCATGTTGACTTTCACATAAATTGGATCGAAACTGCCCAGCAATGTAACGGTTTAATATAGATTCAAAGACCTTACCTGGCACTGAAAGAACGGCTACAGGCCTATGATTTTCGACTTTTGATTGGTTTCCATCCTTGGGTTTAGGGGAAACACGGGAAATTTTCCACTCATTGGGATAATAACCTGATTTTAGTGCTAGATTAAAGATAATGGTAATAAATCTGTTATTTTGTTAAATATGTTGATTTTATCTTTATAATTTACTTTTGTTCGTTGAAAAGCAAGTTTGACGTTTCTACATGTACTTAGTAGGTTACCTATTGCCTATGAGATACGTAGGTACTATGTATTTAGTCTAATTTAATTAAGTTACATTTTGATTATAAACGATACCTAGGTATTTTTTATTAAGTGCGACATAATATTTCTATATGCGTCAGAATACGTCACTAAAATTATTTTAAAGTTTATTTAAGAAATCCTTTAGATCTTTAGACTTAGATCACAACTGTTTTATATTAGGTAGCGAACGAAAAAAAAAATTAAATAAGCAACAATTAAAATTATAAACTACATCTCTCATAGAACACAAATAAACTCAATCAGTCAACCTAAAGTATCATTAAAATAGTTTATTTCAAAAATACCACATAAAATTCGTCGTAATGGATCGGCACGTGCAGCAACGAGCGAAGAAATGGTATTTATTAACAGATCGCGGTTACTTATACGGCGAGTGAATCCGTCCACTGCACGCCATGTAACAGGTTCATCCCTGTAGGGTTGCCACTTGGGACTTGGGAGAAAATAAATTTAAAAAGTATTGATATTATAAATCCTACACATATTATAAATGCTAAAGTTTGTGAGTATGAACGGATATATGGATGTTTGTGACCCTTTCATGCAGAAACTACAGAACGGATTTAAATGAAATTTGAAACACAATAGTTTATAACCTGGATTAGCATGTAGGCTACTTTTATCCCAAGTAAATTTTAGTCACCCCAGGTACACGGGTAAAACCGCGGGGAGCCACTAGTATATTTTCATTTTATTTATGCATATATTCAAGTAATTTGACGCCTTAAAAGTAACGACAGTATAATTATTGTAACAGTTATTATTTTGCATTATATAAGTGGGTAGATACACACCAAAAACAACACCCACAATTCCTCAAAATGGATAACATATAAGTTTTAAACATACTGCAATTTTATTGAATAAACTTTCACTTTTATCTATAAAAATCTCGAATAAAATCACATCTATTATTATTTACTTTACGTAATATTATAACACAATTTCCTTATGTGTAGGTATAAATACCTATAGGATAGAATAAATAAATAAAATCCTACTAAAAATTAAAAATTTTAAAGTTTGTGACAATGTAGATATATTTGTTACTCTTTCACGCCACCTTAAGAACGGCTTACGATGGAATTTGGCACAGACTTACCTACCTATGTTTTGAAATAGCATAGGGTACTTTAATTCCGGAAATTTTAAGATCACTAAGAACGCGAGCAAAACCGCGGGAGCCACTAAACTGATGAGATGATAACTCAGTGGTAACCCTTAATATTAATGTTCAGTGGATTTTTTCCAGCCAATTGTCATGGAGCGTGACAAATCCGGTCGTCGGAGCACGCGCCGGCGCACACCCTCGCCTCGGGCGTTACACGCGGCGACAAACAGCTTTGATAAGCTATTTTACCTTATAATAAGCTTAAACCAGCTGGCATCAAAGACATTTTAGTCAGACAGTCTTAAAACTTAAAGCATTTATATACAAACTAGTTGATCCGCGCAACTTCGTTAGCGTCACTAGCCCGTTTTTGCAACGGTTTAGATTGATGCTCCGCTCCTATTTGTCATAGAGTAATGATTTATACATAAAAACCTTCCTTAAGAATCACTCTATCTATTAAAAAAACCGCATCAAAATCCGTTGCGTAGTTATAAAGATCTAAGCATACATAGGGACAGACAGACGGCGGATAGCGACTTTGTTTTATACTATGTAGTGATATTGGTGATAACTAATAATATGCAATTTATAATTTGCTGCCATAAATGTGTATCAGCATATCGATACCTTAATTTGCAAACGTAATAACTCCACTACAATACTACGAAACTAATTGTCATCTAGTTTCTGCCGGTATCAAAATGAAATTTTCGTGAAAAAGTGGAGTTACTAGGTTTGCAAATATTAAGTACCTAAGAAAGAAAGAAAATACATTTATTCATTTGTAAATAACATAAAGTATCGATATATTAACAAATAAAAGTAGAATTTTATTTAAGGTTGATTTGACCAAGATCACGAAACTGATAAAATATAACTTAATTCAGCCGGCTCCCCGTGGTTTTACTCGCGTTCCCGGGGGGACCTTCAATTTTCCCGAAAAAAAAAGTAGCCTTTATGTTAATCCAGGTTATAAATAACCTGTTCATTCAAATCCATTCTGTAGTTTTAGCGTGAAAGATTAACAAACATCCATATATACAAATATTAGCTTTTACAATATTAAGTAGGTTTTATTTTACTCCGTTACGCACTATTAACATTCAAGTTATCATTGTCGTGTTTGTAAATAGTCAGTAAATTAAGTCAGTGGGTAAATAGTATCAAATGATTGCGTGTCTCTATTTCGTGTAACGTCAACTTGTGTCGTTAATTCATTAATTGAGTGTTGCCATTTTCCTACTTATCGACAAACATAAATACTAACAAACGTCGACGCAATTATACATTTTGTAACTGTTATTTATTGGCACGCGATGTGTGACAAAATCGTGAAGTGTTTTTGTAGGTATCAATATTGTATCTACATTAGATAAGTACCTATCTAAATATATATGTTTACGATAATATTATAAAGGGGAAACTATATAGTAATGCATGTCCAGCAAAAGGACATTTTCGAAAGGACCTCGAGACGTTTTCGAAATTACCTATTCAATTTATAGGAATTTACCTAACCAATTTCAAAAACTAAGTAAACTATGCTATATCGCCGAATAGCATAAGTACCTAAATTATAAATGCAAAAGTATCTTTGTCTGTTACGCTTTCACGTCAAAACCATCCAACCGATTTTGATAAAATCTGTTAAGTAGGTGCAGGATATAGACTAGAGATTGGAAAAAGATTTGGGCTACATTTTATACCGGGAAAAAGCTCTATCCATAGGTATGTTGAAATAGAAAACAAATGAAATCTCCGGCAACGCAAACCTATAGGACTATAGAATGATATAATACATAGCTTAAAAAAATATGAACCTCGTATAATGATTGATGTCAAAAAATAAAAGAAATGAACCAGAACTTTGATCCTTGAGCTTTTTGTGCACCTCCGACCACGCCCCCCTTTTTAGTTGATGACGCGCAAAACATTAACCACTATACTAAGACCCCTGCCTTTCTATAAAACCAACCGTTAATACGTATTTTTGTTACAATATGACGGGCAAGGGAAGGTCTCCTTATAGTGGTTTAGGGCTCATAATTGGCTCGTCTCGTTAAAAATTTTTAATCAGCCAACAAACTTTTATGAGTGTTTTATGAAAAGGCCTCTTTGTTAAATAAAGCTATGGCAATTATGTTTCAATTTTTTTATATTATGTTAGCGCCATGACTAGAATTGTTACAAAAATACCTACAGTAAAATTGCTTATTTTCTTGATGGTTCTTCTTAGTTGAACACTGTCATCCAAACTAGCAGTGCTTTAGCAGCTCTGACCCTCATTAGTTTAGAGCTTTACCCTCAGAGCTTTATAAGCTCTTGGTTTCAAAATTCATAGCTTTTATTCAAGCTTTTCATTTATTACTTTAAAGCAAAGAAAAATAAACATTATTTTAAGTTTAAATTTTCCGCGAGAACGTTTGATTTAAAGGCAATATCATTCAAGCACATTTAAAATCCATTTTCATATGAAAAGCGAATGACATGAAAGGACCAATCCGCTAAGTAGCCCTTTTAAGGTCCACCATCAAAAGGGTCAATCGTCCGAAGGGATCAGTATGTTTTCAATCAATTTATCATGTTTGATCTCGCGTTTGAAAATTACAAGGCGTTTTACTAATAGATCCTGCTTTTGATTGAGATATCTTTTTATTTTGATGAAATGGCAAAAGTCGTGAATATTTATAAAATTTTAGTCCGGGAGATTTTCAATTTTCCTGGGATAAAAGTAGCCTTTGTCTCCGACTTTAGGCTATGTACCAAATTTCATTTAAATCGTTTCAATAGTTTAAGCGTGAAAGCTAAACAGACAGATAGAGTTACTTACGCATTAATAATATTAGTAGGTACCTAAATATAGATTTGAAATCACTGTTGAAAGTAAATGGCATTTGATTTTTACATACCAGTCAAATTATTTACCGAGTTTTTTTTTCTTAGAGTTACATGATCTTATCTCTTTTTGTCCCTATATGTTTGTCTCTCGGTACATCTCTATCATGATATTATCTTTAATTAGGTACCTATAAATAAATCCCCAACAACGATCCTACAAGTATTATTTAATAATAAGCAATTCGTGACGATTTAACCTATATTACAATGAGTGGGGTAATTTACAAAGGCGGTTGCGGTGTCGCGTGTCTAGCTAGAGCCCCTGACACCCTGACATCGACACATCACAGTACCCGAGGCAATTTCCGGCAGTGTCATGATGTCGACATGCGGTACTAGTACAAGCATAAATGGAAAGTAATCGAGTAATAACATTTTCTTTTAATTATTCTTGTGTGAAAAGTATTAGAAATGTTCAAATTTTATTTTTGTTACAATAAATGTCTGTCCCTCTCTGTCATATTGCCCCTCTCACTCTCTCACGTCCGAGTATTCTCCTATTGCTTAGATGCATAATTATGTACCTACCTACATACAATTCTAGGCGTTTCAATAAGGTAGTAGGTAAATGTTGAAGAATATAATGTCATTTGAATTCCATATTTATACGAGTGTGTTCAACGTTTGTGTAAAGCCTCGATAATAATGTATCATATATTCCAAAAAAATTTTTAATGCCTTAAGCATTTAAAAATAAGATAATGATCGTTTCTGATCAGAAAATGCTCTCTGAAACATTTTCCTATGGCTAAGATTTTCTGTGAAGGAAGGTACCTAAAACATGAAATGTCTTATACAATATGATTTACCTTACGTGTCGTCTTTTACAAAAACTAGTCCCCTAAAATTTTACGAGCATAAGAAATCGCATGACCCCTTCCCTTATAAATAGAATGCGATTTATAAAAAGCACAAATGACCATAAAAAATAAAGAATTACCGCCCTTAGCCGGTGGCACATTGCCGTTTTGTTATTCATAAAGGAAGGATATTTATGCGTTATCGTCAAAATATTTATTATTTTTGTCCGTCCGGTAGCCCCTTTAGCCCTTTGTGCGACGTTACGAAAAAAATGCGGGGTGTGAACAGTGCGCGGTTAATTTAGTGATGTGATGTTATCGATACCTAGTCTGCAATATCTCCATCAAAAAATAATAATAAAAATAGACGTTATTTTATTATTGAGTTTAGGATTGCCTATTAAAGCCGATGTTTACTTATTAACACTTTGAGGAATCTATGTTGGTGACAAGGCGTAGGTATCCTACTAACTAACGCGAACTAATTTAATGAACCTCGATGTCACAAATACTACTAAAAAAAATTATAGCATAAATATTATGTTATTTTCATTATATTATGATGAGTACAAACTCATGTGTTTACAGAAAACTAATAGGTATGACAAGTTTATACCAATAGGTACCCATGACAATCGATAGAAAACATCGATACCACCACCATCCCTACAGACAAAAGCGTTATGAAATATGTGATTCCTTATACAGGAGAAGTCCTTTATGTATCCCTTGGGAGGGACTGGTCAAGTAGGTTATCACAAGTGGCCGCTGGCGGAATGAAAAATTTATGTCTCAATATACTGTGGTGTTAGAATATGGGATCGTGTCTTGCATTACAGGCACTCTCGGGGGATATTCGCCCGAAATTGGTCCGAATGTGGATTAAATTTTAAGGTAGGTACTTGTTTATAAAACTGTAACGTTGAAAACTGGTCTAGTATTTCTTAGTGTTGGGTGATGATAATGGGGTTTTTCAAGCATCAAGGTTTTATAATATTATGTTGTATGGTGACTACTGATTACAGTGATCATGAATGTTACAAACCAAAATACTTGTTTTAAATGGCTAGAATCGAAAATGAAACATAATAATAATCTAGCTTTACGCGTATCCTACTTATATTAGGTAGTAGTACCTATATAATAAATGCAAAAGTTTGTGGTTATGTATGGATGTATGTATATCTATTATTCTTCCACGCCAGAAGGACTGATGGGATCGCGATAAAATTCGGCACAGAGTTAGAATATGTTCTGGAATAACACATAGGCTACTTTATCCCGGATAATTGAAGAACCTCGAGATAGCGGGTGAAACCGTGGGGAGCCACTAATTTTCAATATTCCCGGGTTAAAAAGCAGCTTACATCCAGAATATTATCTAACTATATAGCAAATATCATCCAGATCTCTTCAGCCATATTAACCTTATTGAGTAACAAACATCTATCCATTCAAACTTTCGCATCTATACCTAATATTAATAAGATAAATGACATTTAAACTATAAGCAGAATCACTAACAGTCGTAACAAATTTGCAATTTAAAATGACGTGCATCTCATTCAACCCACGGTGCCTTTCAACAGATTGCTTTCACAGATAACATTAATATTATCATTACTGATAAGTGGGTAGGCGACATAGGAACCGCCAGTCATCGTTTCAACCAGAACCATAGACCTCTTATGATGGGACTGACTGGTATAATGTTTACTAAGAAGCTATGTGCAGATAAAATAAGGTTTTATTGTGTAGGTACTAGTCGATTAGAAACTTCCTAATTTATAATTGTACCTACAAATAGTGGCATAGAGGAGCGAAATAGTGGTAACATTTTTCTGTGACGTAAGAATTTTCAAGTAATTTTTGTACATTACTACCTACAATGCCTAATTTTTTATGTTTGAATACTTGCTTTTAATATATCAAAAATACGACAGTGATTTTTGCTTGTAGTCTAGTAAATGGTAGGTTTATTATAATATTATATAGTTTATTTATTATATATTTTATTTAACGAATTATTTAAAAACTTAAGTGCAGCTTTAAAGGGTCAAAATAAAGTGGTTTATAATAATAAGATGGCAAAGGGACTGAGTTGACATTTGACGTTGATTTACTATTGTCCCTTCAGATTTTGCTTACGTCATTTGAGAATCGGTAAAAATGTCTTCTTTAAATGTTTTTTTTGTTGAAAAAATATATTGAACGCTTTGCGCTTTTAGAGATTCCTGTGTAATTAGAGGGGCTAAAAGACTTTTTAAGTTTTGTATTAATGTTTTTTTTTGTATTCTTATTTGGTTTTTATTATATAAAAAATTGTACTGATACTGTCTGGTTTGAAAATTTTGATTTTGGGAGGTAAGTGAATAGGTGACCTATCTATAATTTTTTATAGTATGTAGGTAAACTTTTCTGGCACAAATGAAATGGATTGAATATTTGCAGTTATGTAGCCAATAAAAGCTTTCATTATCAGAAAAGCTTCTATCTCCTAACCAAGACCATGGTCGATGATAACTTAATGAGATCATTCATCCATTGGGTGGTCTATTTAAATAAAATACACTAACTTAACTTTAAAGCTCTGTAAGATATGACCTCAATTGCTATGACAATAAGGTTCACAATAATGGAAGGAAATATAAGTGATATGATTGAGGTGACAAAAGATTTGTCGCGTCATCGGATGAGATTGAAGGAAATATATATTTCAATACATTTTGATGTCACAATTCTATTTACATTGACTCGTTTAGTATTGTTATCGATATCTTAGTGTGTGCACTTACCTACTATGGGAACCCTATTCCAAATTATGTTTATTTTAAATAAGTTAAGAATGATACAAACAAAATAATAACAATCAATTTAATCCAAGTTAGAAAGCAATTAATAATCAAACAAGAAATCGGTGAACATATAAAAAAATACAGCGTTACATAGAACCTCCTTATTTTGAAGTCGGTAGAAAACCTTCAAGCACCGAGTAAACGACTTACAATACAATATCGGATAAATATAAACACACAGCCTAAGAACTCATACATTTCTCATCGTTTAATAAATCACATTTTTCCGGAGCCGTCACTCGAGTATCGTAACGATATTGCAACGAAGTCGCTGCAAGGGTTGCGAAGCAGGTGCGTCCATCGATCAAAGTCCGCCGACTCCCGGCCGTGACAATTTGACGTATGAGACAATCCGGCGCATAATGCGCGGGGAGACGAGTAAACTGTTTAAGGATTGGTTTATATGCACTAGAAGTGGTTTGGGTGAAAAATTAGCTTGTTTTCCTATAGAGTAGAGAAGGCCTATAACTACGAGCAACTAAATAAACTTAACCTAAAATTTTCGGGGTTTTTTACTCACTATTAAGTTAAAACACATGTTTTCGCTGCGTAATTCCGTTCCCATAAGAATACAGGGATAAAATAAAGCCTATGTCACTCCCTGATAGTGTGGATTTGCATTAGTGAAAGAATTATTCAGATCAGTCAAGTAGTTTCGGAGCCTAATCATTAAAAATCAAAGGTTTTCTTTGCAACAGTATAGATATTATTAGGTATTTTTTTACCTCATAGCCTTTCTAGCAAGGGATATGATATTATGCAATAATGAATCACATAAAAAGAACATATTACATATTCCTCTCATAAATAAGTACTTTAAAACTTAATATCATTTAAAATTCCTCCCATATAAACCACCACCAATGTCACTTTGACAATTTACATCGCAAATAGATGCGAGGTGTCATGTCGTGGGGTCGATCAAACTTTCAAATAGGCCCAAAGTGGATTTTTGGGGGTTACCCGTGTAACCGTCGAGAAAATTGACGCTGTCAAAGGAGGCTCATTCAATTTGCAGCTTATTAATCAGCGGCGAGCGAAGTGAGGGCGGCATGGCGGCAATTACTTACCGAATAAGGACGCAGCTTTATTTGCTTAATGGACTGTAGATGGGCTTTTTAATTTTATTAACGTTTATACTTTTTTAATCATATCATCGATCAATTGAGCATAAAAAGCAGCGGGACTATAACATAAGAAAATTACAATAATTTCATTGAATTACTCGAATTCTCAAATATTTAGAATGCCCTAGCATTAAATAATTTAAAGATATCTCAAAAATTGACAAATTTGTGACCTATATGTACCTAAGTTAGTTAACTTACTTTTTTGACTAGTTACTACCAAAAAAGTAAGTTAAATTCAACAAAAAGAAGGCAGAATAATTGAATGCCTTAATCATGGTATACATATTAAGAAAATGTATAAAAAAAAATACCTTACGATCGTTTAGTAATCGTTTATTTAATCGAGTATTCAGTGTTTGTTATCGATTGTTATTTAAATCGTTTTGCTGTTTACATCGTATTGGCATGTAACGGTGACCATTTGCGATCAGGTGGTGAATTAACGACCATGTTAACTGTTAGTACATAGGTACCTACTTATATAAGTGCTCACAATGCGAGCATGTTTGCTAGTAGGTATACGTAGAGGCAAAAATGTTTGTAGATTTTCTATTACAAAACCATGTGTAAAATATGACCTTGTTTATTTATTTTTGTGTACCTATTACATTATTTTTATAGATTTTTTTGGTATAGGTAAAATAAATTATGAATAAGTACTGAATAAAGTCCAAAAGATATTTATCGAAGCCGTTTCTATGTGACTGTACTTACTTTATACTACAGCTAATGAATTCTAAATATCATTGTATCAACACACTAGAGCTCATCCAAATAGATTCTATCGAAAAGAATTAACAATAATAGACACAACTTTTTCTATAATAAGGATGTGCAAATGAAAAATAAAAAATCTATCGATCTCCGTAATCGAAATGTCATCAACAGACTGCGTCGAAACCAATTTAGTCGATTGGTGGGCTATTATTATGTATAATCACGTTCCAAACAACACGTCGCCGATTCTTATTGTCATCGTATCGAATTATGCAACCGTCTCGATGTCGATCGATTCGAACGAGCATCGATTCGATTACGGGCGACAGATGTCTGCGAACGTGACGAATTTCGACTAAACGAATCCTTCACATAATGACGTAAACACACGATGATTAACATACCATTTAAAACTTTCCACCATTGTTATAAAGTTCAGTTTGGTTTGACATATTATTTGTTGGAGTATAGTATTGGTAATCAGTCGGTGACCGCAAATTGTTGTCCCTCGATCAGACGTTGCCAGGAAATTACAATTTCGATTTTTATTTCACGTGTTTATGTAGTAAATTGTTATTTTTTAGATAAACGATAAGGACGACGCTTTTTTAATCTATGGCCAACGTAATTTGCAAAACTATAAGAATTGTTTTAAATTTTGAATTCAAATTTTAGTTTTATTTATTCTGCGACATTTCAAACTTGTACCTACCTGCATAGATATTAAATAATAATAAATTATTAATTTCAAGTAACCAAAAGACTTAATTAAGCTTTATTGTTAGTAAAGACCTTATAATCTAAATGTTAGTTAATCTATACTAATATTATAAAGAGGAAAGATTTGTTTGTTTGTTTGTTTGTAATGAATAGGCTCCGAAACTACTGGACCGATTTCAAAAATTCTTTCACCTTTGGAAAGCTACATTATCCCCGAGTAACATAGGCTATATTTTATCCCTGTATTCCCACAGGAACGGGAACTACGCGGGTAAAACCGCGCGGAGGCAGCTAGTAGTTTATCAAATGACAAATATGTACCTATATCTTAAATAAATATATCAGAAACACGGGCATATATCAGAGAGTCGTGAATTTTGAGAGTAAATCACGTGCAACTTTGTACATAATGTACGGTTTTATGGTACATTTTCCCATATACTATTCACCGATGGTATTGTTTTTGTGAATGTCATCGTGGGCAATGAAGGCCGCGCCGCAGACGTTCGCGGTTCCCTTTGTATTTAGCCGTTAATACGGGACAAGCTATAAGCTGTAGCGTTTAAAACAAATATGTAGGTGGTATGTAGGTACCTATTGGAATGAAATGTAACTATGTGCTATGATATTTTTTCCCAAAACCCAAAACCTTAAGGATTCAAATACAATATAAGTAATTTAATGGAATTGGTAACTAGTTTTTTTACGTTAACAACATTCCTTTCCCTTGACGAAAATGAATATTAGGTATCAGCTATACCAACCATCAGTGACAATCACATAATAAAGCAGTAAATTATGTAAACGACTAGCAAGAAAAACCGTAGGGTTTCTCTTTCATTTCAGAGAGACCTGTCCCGGAAAAATAGATAGCCTATGTCCTTTCGCAATCTCCTCTACAAATTTCATAAAATTCAATTCAGTGGCTTAGGCGTGAAAGCATAACAGACAGACAGGGTAACTTTCGCACTTCCAATATTAGAAGGGTTTTTTTTTACGAAAGACATCACATTATGTAAATAATCATCAGTAAAACTGTTTTTAAATAACTCCGCTAAGGGTTGCCACTTACGACCTCGCATATTAAATCGTCAACTTGTGATATTTGTACCAATGCGGTTCCATTATGGTATTATATTGCGTCATTATGTTTTCCTGTAATATCTAAATTGGATACAATATTTCACTTTTATTATCAATATAAGTTTACGCATTAAAGTTATATCTATAAGTAATACTTGATGCTTAAAACTATTTATTATAGATACTTTTTTATCTTAATATATATAAATCCCGTGTCACAATGTTTGTCCTCAATGGACTCATAAACCACTTAACCGATTATAATAAAATTCGCACACCATGTGCAGCTCGATCCAACTTGAGAGATAGGATAGCTTACATATACTTGGACCCGGTAGGTGGCGCTGGTGGGCAGAACGAAGTCTGCCTGGTCCACTAGTAACAAATATATTTTTAAAACGTTTGTAAAATAAATATTATTCGTTGGAAGATGACATGCAGTAGCCAACATTTCCTCACCCCATCATAAAAAACAGACAATTTATGAAACCCCGAACCAACAATGAAGAGTCAAATCGCTCGACATTCGACCACCATCACTCATCGACACATTGTACGCCGGATGTCACATCACTATTTGAGGCTTAATACGTTACTGTCCTTTGTCATACCCTCGGCGTAAAAAAGAAAAAATGTACATTTAAAAAAAAGAGCACAAATGTATCTAAGATTCGAATTTGGAATATCATTGGGGGGATATATTTCATCTTGTCATAACACGGTGGGTCAAAGGAGAGGATCAGAACTTGATAAATTGCAGTTCAAATTTGGAATAATGTCTTTTTCACCGTTCGGCCGTGGACTTGGTGAAGTGATGACGTAACAGGATCTTGTTCTGATAGGGGTCGCGGGTTGAAGGTATTATTCTCAATAGAGTTGTGGATAGTTACGTTGAGTGATATTCTATTTTTGAATGTTGGAGAAATAATCGTAACACTACGGTAGAAAATGATCTTCATGGGGCAACACTGTTATGGCCTGCATATTTTTAGCCTATCTATTTAACTTACAATGTTTGTTAGATGATGTCCATATTTGAGATATATCTCAACGGATTTGGCTGAAATTTTGCATGATTATTTTGGATGGACAATAAATAAAAATCGTAGATAATCTTCCCGTAATATGGGTATAAAATTAAATGTTAGTGACACAGTTTTATAAAAGGTGTAATAAAAAAATACAATCCTACTCATATTCCAAAATGCTACAATTTGTGAGAATATATGTATGGATGAATGTTTACTACTCTTTCACGTCAATACCAGATCAGAAGGAATCGCGACGCAATTTGGTATAAAGTAAAAATATACTCTGTTATAACATATAGGTAGCCTACTATTTTTCCCGAGAACGCGGGTGAAACCGCGGGAAGCCACTTGTCACTTAGGTATACATATAGTTATACATTAATAAGTATTTAAGGTTCATAGTATATTAATAAAAATGTATTGTCGTATTTCTACATTATGCTTCAGCTTTTCCTTCTAATAGAATACTTGACAAATGATGGCACTAATGATCTGTAACGAAACTAATATTAAACTGAGATTACTAACGGAATGACATGCGTTTTGGGTGGCCTAAAAGTTTTTTCAATAATAAATCAGTATTTCATATAAATTATGGTAGGTACCAGAGAATAACTTAGGAATATTATATTTGTCCTCGTTTCATTTATAAATTACTAAATTATTTGAAGGTTAGAAGGAATAAGGTTACTTTTTTATTAATTTCTGAATGTCGTTTTAATATTTGGAATTAGTACAGCCCCTTAAAAACATAGAAAGTTTTTAATTTTAGCTTTTATATACCTAGTGATAATTTATGAAACACACCTTCGGCTATAATAAAAAAAAGTCTTGTAAATTTAATATGACAAATTTGAGTTTAATCTCTAATGTTGGGATCCCAATCATACCTATCTAGGTAAAATCCACACTGTTTTACAAAAAAATTCTTTACTTTGCCCTCATCAAAATTTTTCATCCCAAACTTCAGACCGGACCACATTAATACTTATATTATATATATACTTTGAGACAGACAGACAGACCCTGGCGCTCATTACTGCGGCTGTAACATACATCATCGTCAGGTCGGGATGTGCAAGTCATGTTGAGGGTTC
Source organism: Thyatira batis (assembly GCA_905147785.2). Taxonomy (NCBI): domain Eukaryota; kingdom Metazoa; phylum Arthropoda; class Insecta; order Lepidoptera; family Drepanidae; genus Thyatira; species Thyatira batis. The sequence goes on from LR990502.1 coordinate 3,352,872, forward strand.
CGTCGTTATGTTTGATCGAGTATGGAGACGGCACTTTAAAATAAATACCTACATTTTATCAAAAGATTTTAGATGTTTTTTTTACCTTCTTTTAGATTTTTTTTGTCTCACTTTGATGTGTTAATTTTGTCGCAACTCATCTTTAATCCAATCAAGTAAAAAATTTGTTTATTAATATAGGCCTTTTACTTATGAACAGTCACTTTTATGCTCGGTTCTGATCTTTGAAAATGTATTTTTCTGATCTTTTAGGTATCTAAAATAAATAAATAAATAAATATCCTGGGACATTTTTCACACACGGCCAATCTGATTCCAAATTAAGCATCAAAGTGAGCTTGTGTTATGGTAACCAGATAGCTGATATACTACATATACTACTTTTAAATACATACTTATATAGATATTTACATCCAGACACATGACAAACAGACATATTCATGCATACAAATGTTTGTCCTGGGTGGGATTCGAACCCACGACCCGCAGCTTGAAAGTCAGGGTCATTAACCACAAAGCCAACCGGGCTGTAAAGTAAATAACCTAAGGATACCTTATTAGGCACTAACTTAATGATTTCAGTTCTCCACTACTAAATACTCCATTAACTAAGCTATTGTAATCGGTATTATTTTGGAAAACAAAATAAACCTTACTAAATAAAAGCCACCTCCACATCCATAAACTATTAAACGACAAAAGAATCAAAGCGGTAGCTCTTATAAAAATTACCATAACTAGCAGTCGCAGCCGGAGCGACGATCGCGCAATCATTGCAACGCAGTCGTAATTAAAATACGACAATCGTAAGATTTATTCCGAGAAACTACAGTATCATCTTAGGGGAAGACCGATGGAAAGCTTTGTCATGAAATATGTATTAGACGATTGTGCGAAAACGTGAATCATTGTGGTGATTTTCTTTTGTATTTCGGTAAAGTGTCATTGTTGTTTGTGATACAAAAGTAGGTAAGTACTTTATAAAGAGCTTCTGAAAATACTAGACCTAAGATTATATATATACATCTATGTAAAATGTCGTAATAAAGTTTTTATAATATTTTAAGAGTTAATACATATAAGCTTTTATGTTTCCATTTTTCTACTATGGTTTGTGAAAGGAAATAAGAACAATCCGACCACAAACATAATTTTGAAACAAATTCAGCTATAGGTAGGGTTACCTATAGCTGAATTTTATAAAGGAATGTTCAAAGGTCAGTGAGTCTTGTAGTTAGAATCGTCATCCTCATTATTTCAGATAGGTAGGTATCTACCCATGATGGCGTTCACAACTATGCAAAAATAAAAAACTTTCAATTTCTCAAAAAACGTTATGGAAAATACATAATTAACAGTAGAAGTGTTGGTAATAAGAAATCCTTACGCATACTGCATTGATCATGGGAAGCAAGATGCAATAACAATGACACGACCTTCCACACCTTTTAGGAGCATTATGAAAGCTGTAGCCATGGCTACCATTAGTCTGATGGTCCCGATAAATGTAAATCTGATTGGCATTGATACCAACAGCTTCCATTTTGAAGTTCATTAGGGTCTAACGCCGGTGTGATAGACAGAAATGCATGGAGAGGCATATTAGAGCTTTTAATAATTTGTATTCTTTAATAGTTATGTTTGTTTATACGTAATCATGGATTTTTGTAGTTAACGGATGAGAATAATACCTTGAGTGCTTCCTCCTCGTTGTCGTACATATATTTCTAAAGTAAATTCTATAATATCACCTAAATTTAGGTATTAGGTAAATATAGGTATACTACATATATTTAAATTGCTACTTAAAATACTAATATTGACAGATACGAAAACTATAAACTGTTGGATATATTATTTAGTATTTATAACAGGGCAGATCAACCGGTAACAAGACTACGAGTATCTACAATATACCTAATTTCTATTCACATATTCAACTCCAATCACTTCCCTGTTCTATCCAAATCACCATTAGTAGCCAGCACCCTCGCGATTGACGATTCAGCCTTATGTGGTCAATTTTTTCCACGCCTGTCGTTAATGGAGATTTCTCTGATATGTGCGCGGCGTATGTCAAACATGCGTCCATATTGTCAATTCATTGCGATCAAACGCGGCTGCGGCTGCGCCCGCGCAGTAAAAAACGCCCAGGCAAAAAACGCAGTGAGTGTCCTGTCAATACAGACGATTATTGAAAATTTGAAGTGTGAGGAAAGGTTGAAAAGTTTATGTTGTGGTAAGTACTCGTAGGTAGAGTTACGACGGAAATGTTGCCTATATAAATTATTGTTATGCAATTAAATGAAAGGTCTCTTTAGAGATTGATTACTACTATTGATCAATTAAATATTTTAATCGCCGGCAGTCACAAATAATGCATTTACACTTAAGCTCAATTGTTTTGATAATAACACCAAAGGCTTTAATATATGCAAGTTATGAAGCAACTTATTTTGCAACACTACTGCGACATATTCAAAATAGCCAGTATTTCTACTTTAACCGTAACATGTAATTGTCGTTATAAATTGGTCAAACACCAAGCGGAACGGTGTTGAAGTTTCATTGACATTATGACATGCAAATTTTATTCCATGAAATCGAAAGAAGAATATTTAAATTGCACTTGATAAAAACATTTTCTAAATATATCCAAAAAGGTGATAATGTCGTAGACAGACAACTTTCCGTTCTACGATTATTTATGGGGTCAATAGTTCTCTTCAAACATTTTCATTATTTGCTGGTACCTTAGTAATGAGTTCAATCAATCTTTCAAACTACATCAAAATTCGTTCAATACTTTACATGTGAAAGCGTGGCAGGCAGAGTCATTTTCGCATTTTATGAAAGGGTTCCTAATGAATAGGTAATATATTTTAATGATCTAGTAACTTAAAAGTTTGATATAAAAGGTAAATATTTAGTTTTAGCATATTTCCATTGTACGCGCGAAGCGTTCGATACTAGGGAAATTAATATAAAAATAGTTTGGGCCTGCTATTTTACGCACTTACGTGGTTGTATTGTCCAGGGGCTCGGCGATCACTATTATGTACACATCACACGCGTATTCTTGTGGTTTTTTGATAAAGTTCGGAGTTTCTTTTTGATTTTAAACGCAGCTAACCGGCGCGTTGCAGAGTGAATTGAACGAGTCATTCCGCTACCACAGAGTAGCGAACGTAGGCGTAGATACGTTCGTCTCGCCACAGATAACGCACAGGCGTTTTTTGACGCAGACCCATTTTAAAACCCAACATAAACCCCCCACCGGAAATCACCCTGATTTCCAGTTATCATTCCAGGGATGGAGGAGTTGTGTGATTGAGAGTGGACTGTATAGTGTAATTGAAATTGAAAAAAAAAAAAGTGTTATATTTGATGTATTGAAAATGTAAGTTTTAAACTAATCTAAAGTTTGAAAAACTAAATATATGATATTTGATAAATTGAAATGACGATTGACTTAAAGCTAGCTTGTACTTATGACATAAATTTTAATTCGAATCAGTTTCAGAGTCCCTTGGTAACGGACTCAATTTAACGACGGGACGTGTGAGTTCGCCAGTTTGTGTGCGAAGTCTCACCACGCGAACTACTCCGTCCGGGCCGGGATATGTTTGAATAATACGCCCTAAATGCCACTGCAAAGGCGGAGCATCCGAATGTATAAGTACAAGCTCGCCAACGGCTAGATCGCGACATCTGTCAAACCACTTTTGACGCTGCTGTAAAGTATGGAGGTAGTCTTTTTTCCATAACTTCCAAAACTGTTGCGATACCTGCTGTACGATCTGCCATCGTGAAAGACCGTACGCCGGTTTTTCCGTATATTGATATTCCGGTACCGATAAAAGTTCGCGTCCTACGAGAAAATGACTAGGTGTAAGTGCTTCGAATTCAGTAGGATCACTTGATAAACTACACAGGGGACGCGAGTTCAACACGACTTCGATTCGCGCAAACAGTGTACTGAGTTCTTCAAACGACAACGCTCTCATGCCCACTACACGCTTCAAATGCAGTTTAGCTGACTTGATACCGCTTTCGTACATACCACCGAAATGACTACCCGCGGGTGGATTGTACAGCCACTGAATTTTTCGCAAATTAAATTCAGTTGACATTTGATTTGAATTTTGATTATAAAATTGAAGTATTTCTGACAGCTGTTTGCCAGCTGATACGAAATTTTTACCGTTGTCGGATACCACGGTGTGACACAAACCCCGTCTAGCTGTGAATCGGTCAAAGGCCGCCAAGAAACACTCTGTAGTGAGTGCTGTCACTACCTCAAGGTGGACTGCGCGCGTGGCAAAGCATACGAAGAGACATAGGTACGCCTTTGATATTTTAGCGTTACGTCGATTGTGCTCTTTCGTATAAAAGGGCCCGGCCATATCGACACCGACTGTATGGAAGGCGTGAACGTCTTGGGTTCGAAACTTAGGTAAACTACCCATTACCGGTTGCACAGTAGACGGCTTGACAATAAAACATGAAATGCATTTAGAAATGCGAGATCGAATTACACTGCGAGCTGAAATAATCCAGTATTTTTGATTTAATAGACTTTGTAGCGCGCGTGGACCGCAATGTAAGTAAAGCTTGTGATAATAGTCTATCAGTATTTTAGTAAAATTGCATTTCTTAGGTAACAAAACGGGATGTTTCTTTTGATACGGAAGACTAGATTCTGACAACCTACCCCCCACCCTGAGGATTCCAAGGGGATCTACGAAGGGGTTGAGTTTTCTAAGAGATTTAGTGCAATTGCTACCATTGGACAATGCCTCAATATCACATGCAAAATGATGACTCTGTACAGTATTGATTAAGACATCGTGAGCCTTGTTCACATCGCAGAGAGACGGATACCCCACCGCGCGATTCGATTTTGGCAACTTACAGTTGTTGATAAATTGAAAACATCGAGCTATAATATTTTGAAGCTTTGAAAAACTGGAATACCTTTCTGTGAGGTCATAGATAAAATTTGCATTACCTAGCTCAGACGATTGAATTAAATTTATATTTGTCTGTTTGAGCTCGGGCACATTTTCTGTTTTGAACTGATTAATTGATTTTATTGGCCAATACATCTGTGGTGTATACAGCCATGAGGGGCCGGACAACCACTCTGGCATGGCTAGCAGCGCGGAGGGCAGAGCGCCGCGGGAGCACACATCGGCAGGGTTACACTCACCGCTCACATGGTACCATGCGTCACCGGGCACACTGTCCAATATCTTAGCGACTCGCGTAGCTATAAAAGTTTTAAGATTGTAACTTGGAATATTTAGCCACGCCAACGCCACAGACGAATCGGTAAACATAAATGTGTCATGAATAGGTATTTGCTCTAGTAAGATTGACTTGGTATATTTTACTAGCTTGGCTAACAAGTGCGCAGCCATTAACTCAAGACGCGGGATGGAAACAGTCTTCAAGGGCGCGACCTTGGATTTAGAAATAATAAGACTGACCTTGACCTTACCGTCTTTGCTTATCGACCGTAGATAAACTACAGCAGCGTACCCTAAGGTAGACGCATCACAAAATCCTAGAACCTGATAATAGGAATGTTGATTGACAGTAGCCTGTCGCTCGTGTCTGAAATTGGACAACAATGGGAGTTCAGACACATAGGCGTGCCACTTGTTTTCTAAATCTGGGGGAAGTCTGTCGTCCCAACCCAGGTTTCGAAGCCAGAGTTGCTGCATGAAGCATTTGGCGTAGAATATACAAGGGGCTACAAACCCTAAAGGATCAAACTGTCGTCCTATTTCAGACAGCACACTACGTTTGGTTACGATAGATGTCGCTGGAGTCGTAGTGAACGAGAAAGCATCATCAGCGGGCGACCACTGTAGACCAAGAACCTTAATGGATAAGTCCTTTTCGTCTTCGAAAGTGACAGGCGTCTCACGGTGATCAGCAGGCAAACGTTCCAAGAGCTGTGGACAGTTGCTGGACCATTTTCGAAGAGTGAAGCCGCCGCTACTTAACAACCCTAGCAGTTCGTCCTGGAGCTGGATCCCGTCCTCTGGTGTTGGAACTGACCAAAGCAGGTCGTCGACGAAGAAACCCTTCTTGAGCACCTTTGCTGCTAAAGGAAACTTATCCTTCTCGTCATCGGCCAACTGATGAAGCACTCGTATCGATAAGTACGGACTACTAGCGACACCGTATGTAACAGTATTAAGTTCGTAAACTTGAATAGGTTGATCTCGGGAAAACCTCCACAAAATGTGTTGATATTTACGTTGATTTTGATTAATTAATATCATTCGAAACATTTTGCAAATATCACTCGACAAACAAATATTATGAATTCGAAAATTGATCAAGATCTCATTAATATCTGCTTGGAGCTTCGGTCCGGCGTATAGCACGGAATTCAAAGAATTATTATTACTAGTTTTACTGGACGCGTCAAATACCACACGAAGTTTCGTAGTAGTACTGGACGGACGATGGATACAGAAATGAGGTATAATATAACTGGATTCTACATTACCTATATCACCTAAACATGTCATGTGACCTAAAGATTCATATTCTGACATAAAAGTGTCGTACTCTTTTTTAAGAGCCGGTAAGCGGCATAATTTTGATTCTAAATTAATTAAACGTCTAATAGCCTGTTGTGACGAATCACCGAGTTGGAAATCGGGTTTAAAAGGGTACGGAACCACGTAACGCCCTGAGTCGTCGCGCTTATGTTCATTCATAAAATGTTGTTCGACATAGACGTCTTCAGGAGGTTTAGGGATGACACATGGCACATTTTCTGTCTCCCAAAATGAACTTAGTATTTTATCAACCCTAGAATTCATCTGATCATATGATAATAAATTACACGATTCAACGTTTGTATCACTATCGAGTGCAACTTGACCACATATTATATAACCAAAAATGGAATGCATAGCTACGGGTATACCAGGTTCCTGTGATAAAAGTTTAGGACCTTCAAAAATATAGGGAAACAGGTCACCGGCAATAAGGAAATCAACCGGTGACGGAATGTCGTAATGAGGATCCGCTAACTGTAAGTTTTTGAATTTATTTAATATTTTATTGGTTAACTGCATAGTAGGTAAATTACCGGTAATGCGCTGCACAATAACCGTTTCAGTTTTTAAAATAGGTCCTGAAGTATTAATGGGTTTTATAGAACACGAAATGACCCCTAAATCGTGCACGGGAGCGCCGCCTAACCCTGTCGGATTGAAGGAGCATTTTTTCCGTGGCAGCCCTAGTCGTTGCGCGCACTTGTTAGTCATATAGCTGGACATGGCACCGCTATCGATAACAGCACGTACGGCGTGGTACGTTCCCCAACTATCTGCGACGTGAACAATAGCTGTGCCTAACACTACGGTTGAACTCGAAGAACACGTGAGCGTTGCCGTTTGAACCTGAGTATGACCTACATTTTTATCTATATGTAAAGTATGGTGATGCATTTCTTTACAGACAGCACAACGAATTTTAGACGGACAGTCCTGTAATGAGTGGCCATCGCGTAAACAGTTCTCGCATAGCTTGAGCAAGCGCACCTTAGCTACGCGCTCGGACGGAATGAGGTCACCGAACTCGAAGCACCGATATATTGAATGAGCCTTATTGCAAACGGCACAAGGCTTAAAATTGTTTGAACCTTTGATATATTTATCCTTTGATGAGCTTCCATCGATACTAATAGTTGACAAACACGGCTTTTGATGATCGAATTTACTTGAATGTGTCTTATTATTATTAAATTTTGAAAAGGAAACAGATTTATTGTGAAAGTTATTTTGATTTGCTTTTGAATAATTTTGACCCTTTTGAACATAGTCTGTAGTTTGAGATAATTCTAAAACGCGTACGTGTTTTTCTACGAACGTAATAAGTTGATCGAAAGTAGGTATTTTATCCTGTTCAGTAATTTTCTCAAACTCACGGCGTGTGGTAGGATCTAAGTTACGTAATGAAATATAGAACAACAAGAAACTAGACAAATCGGCGATATTTAGCAGTGTAAGGGCTTTGACACATTCCTGGAATGTTTGCAAGAATGTACCTAAACCGGAGGCCGATTCCACCGTCAGAGGTTTAAATTGAAATAATCTATCCAGATAACTTGTTGCTAATGCACGTTTATTTTCAAACTTTTTCACTAGTAATTCCCACACAATTGGATAATTATCGTGAGTGACCGGCATACTTTTCACTAAGGTCAAAAAATGTTTGCCAATTTTCCAGATTGCTATCAAAATGAAACAGTTCAATTTTAGGCAACCTCGGTTTAACACATCGTGAACCGGTACCGACCGCCGCCGATCGTTGTTCGGAGTAGCTATCACCCGATGAACATTTCTCGCGCATACCCTCCGCCGTGGAAATAACGCGATAGTACAACTCATCAAAGGCAATCATATCTTGATAATTCGATTTATACTTTGGTTTATGAATGCTACATAAAGTATTTATTTCACTGATGGCCTGTTCGAATGTTCTATGACAATCTTGGATGTCCTTTACTCGTAAAACGAATTCTGTGTAATTATCGGAATCTTTCGTAACAGTTTTAGAAAATTCGTATAAATGTTGCAGTCGTTGGAAACTAATTTCTTTTTTAATTATGTGTGGCTGTAACAAACGATCGAGATCCACTTTTTCGCCGACCGCCATTTTGCAACGAAAATTACCTACTTGTAATTGACTTGAATAAAATTACAAGAACACAAACTTTAGACTAGAATTAAAGCTTTGTGTGTGTTACGTGTGTGTTTTAATGTGGATTTGTGAATAAGTGTCGACACAAGCCTAGATTGATAACTGGTAAATCCTGGGCCGAAGTGACCAAAATGTACGCGCGAAGCGTTCGATACTAGGGAAATTAATATAAAAATAGTTTGGGCCTGCTATTTTACGCACTTACGTGGTTGTATTGTCCAGGGGCTCGGCGATCACTATTATGTACACATCACACGCGTATTCTTGTGGTTTTTTGATAAAGTTCGGAGTTTCTTTTTGATTTTAAACGCAGCTAACCGGCGCGTTGCAGAGTGAATTGAACGAGTCATTCCGCTACCACAGAGTAGCGAACGTAGGCGTAGATACGTTCGTCTCGCCACAGATAACGCACAGGCGTTTTTTGACGCAGACCCATTTTAAAACCCAACATCCATAACAGGTATAAACAGTTCAAAACTACAAGTAAAAATTTTAATAGCAGATTTATTCGAGAAGCGAAATAAGGAGTCAAAATAAAATCTAACGTTACCTTATATTGTGTTTGGGTTACATTAATATTAACTTTTGTGAGTTAGGTCTAAACTTTAGATGTCAACTTCAACTTCATAATAACCAAAAAAGAGATAGTTCTTTTTTTAAATTGACATAGAAAACAGTAGGTAAACCAAAAATGAACAAAACAGAAATGGGAATTGGCTATAAAAATATAATAGTTAGTCCACACGTAGCAAGTGCAAAAGCTATTGGCGCGTCGACACCTCCGCTTTATGAATAATCAAACCGCGCGAACTCTAGCCCGCGGTCATGTACACAGCCTATGAATATAGTGTAGCCATGCCTTTATAGTGTTCCCATATGTTCCCACCTAGCCGTTCGTATTGCAAATTAATGTGACCAACCTTTATTCTATCTCCAATCAGTTAAAACTGCCTGCAGGGTTTGAAAAGCCTAAGCTGGAAAATAGCTCTTGAATATTTTTGATTTATGAAAATGATTATTACAAAACTTGGTTTAAGCCTGAGTAAGTTACTTTATTTATGAAATAATTGTAATAATGTACCTTGTAATTACTTACCTATCAAAGTCTTTTCGATAATATAGGTAGATATGCTCATTATTTTTCAGCATGCTTTTAAAACCTACAACTGATTAAAAAGCTTGGACGAATTCTTAAGCGGAGGTAACTATCACTGAATGGGTGGACTATTTTCCCTGCTTAGATTTACTATATGCGTAGTGTATGTAATCTACCAACAATATTTATAAAATCAATTAGTCCTTACTGGACGTTACCAGGATCATCACATCAGACCTACGCTGTTGTGTTATTGCGTTACTAAAATACCTTTTTTTATTTTTAAATATTTCCAAATTTTCAAACCTTCTATAGTCTATAACTACAGAAATAGGATTCCCACAATGACTAAAAGCTCGTAAACGTTAATATTCCAGCAGATATCAGTGGATCATGAATGGGCGTCGCTAACTCGTACTTCGGCTCACGTTCTCGACATTAAGGCGTCATACCATGCAAATGATATTTTCCCGCAAAAGCGCGCCATAATTATAAATGCATCAATCAGTATGCGCGCGCGCCGGCCCCGCGGCGCATACGCACCGAGTAAACGGTTATTAGTGCGACGAGTGATTTTACCCATACTTTTTTAATGTTATGTAAGCGATGTGGGAAACATGTGCTTAATCATTTTTAAGTTTTGTAGTTAAGTTATAAAAAATAAACAGGTGGTCAGAATTTTGGATTTCATTCTGATGAAAATTTATTGGATATACAAAATAAACTACATATATGATGATTTATCATGTGATTAAAACGTATTGATCATATTCTTATTTAACAAGAATATTTAGAAATATTACTTCGACACGTATACCAATAGGTACAGACAGATGAACGATTTTTGCAACAACCTAGGGGCAAAAAATCGAAAATATTCTAGACTAAAACTAAAATCTTAGATGTTAGTAAAATATACGCGCAGTTTCAGCTACCCCGTAATGACATAGACTGTTAACCTCGACGTTTCAAACGAGTTACATTCCAATTTGATTCAACAAACTATCTTTAATTTACCATATACAGTGCTCCAAAAACACAAAGTCAGACAAACACATCCTCTGACAGAGTAATTGTAGATTTCACCATGACCCATCTCCAATTCAATGACACCTCACGAAATCGAGACAAAAGAACAAAGAAGTAGCAGACCATTATGTTACACAAGCCGTTTTAGGGATCCCTATGGTAGAAACGATGGAAATCAATAGATAACTAATGTTACTTAAACTTACAGAAAGTTATCTATCTTGAATTTTCAAGGAAGTATTATATGTAACTGAAAACTTTTAAGAATGGCTAAATCTACATTGAATAGGTATGATGATTAATCTATAGAATGAATAAAATTTTACTGAATATATTAGTTTATTATAGCATATTTATGTATTGAAATGCCTATGTAGCAATTATTATCAAAAAATCTACCTAACCAGCATTCTACATAAGTTAAAAATTAGTCTAACATCAATCTATGTGTCATAAAATTTTCTAAAACCATTGAAAATTTTCCTTTAACTATTAATTGGTACGGAACCATTTCCCCATCGAATGTCAAGTTCGTACTTAACAGCTTTTTTATATTCACGCTAGTGTGAGCTACATAATGACATGTACTGATACCTTGGCACTCGTCTAATAGCGAGCAACGAAATTGCTTTGACCACTAACAAAATACCAACCGAAATCTAAAACGGACATTGGAAAATCAACCTTGTTCCCTCGAAATAAGATTCAGCTGAATTTCATGAATACCACCGGATAGAATCTCCACGCCTACTTCTGCGACAAATGAGGACAGTTTCCTTCATGTAACTAATGATCGTTATTTGAATTTAAGTGCTGTTGCGTTAGGGTTTAGGTTACTTTTCTATTGTGTAACTTTTCCATTAGAAAATACACTTAACTTATTTTTATTAACGACAATAACACAAATTGAAATAAGTATAATTATGCCCTAAATATTGAAATCATTGGATAGTATCTACCTATCTAATACAACGATTTTGTAATCCTAAAATGACGTAGGTACCTACTTAATCTGAAAAAATGGGAACTACATTTTTCTCCAAGGAAATGTTTTGCAAGCCTTCTTAGGTATAATTTTCTCAAAATTCACACACCAAATGCTTGTTATTCAGTATTGCATAAAACATGCGACTGAAATCAGAAGCCTTTTAGACTACCTACGTATTTGTCTTTTAGTAAGTACCTACCTATACCTGTGTCTTTAGATCAAATCAACGTAGATATCGCCTCATCTCTCTTACATAACAAACAGCATACCAAAAAAGGGCAATTCAAAGGCACGTCTGTCAGGCGCGTACGTTCCGCCAGCCGTATGTAGTGCGGCGTAATAATACGAATTATAATAATTGTCTAAGCGGCGCGCAGGGGGCGTGGCCAAATGACAATCACGCGCTGCGACCTAATGAGCGGGTGCGCGCACGCCGGTCCGGTCCGCTCTACAGGTGCGATCTAGTGAAGAGACGAGACAAGGCGATCCCATTTTCATATAAAAGATATTATCGTATTACAGTTCGTGTAAGGGTGTAAAACAGTCCGTGTAAGGGTGTAAAAGCCATCTGAGGCTAACACCTTCTGGTCCATTAAAAAAAACATACTTACGGATTCACACCACTGGCTTACGGTGAAGGAAAAATATCGTGAGGAAACCTGCGCGCCCAAGACGTCACAATTAAAGGCATGTAATGTCCCCCAGTCTGCGCTGGGCCCGCGTGGTGGACTATGGCCTAAAAACTCTATCGATGTAAGGGGAGGCTCTAGCTCCTCGGTGGAGATGTATATGAGCTGATGATGATATGATAATATCGATCAAAGTATTTAATTTATTGTATAAATATGTTACAGCTTAGCTACCTTCATCATATCAACCATAGGTCTCCAAACAGCTATTGAGATGGATTAAATTTCATCGATAAGAAATTGGTCTAGGATGAAAAATAATATCAGTAAAATAATATTTGAAATTCTATGATTAGTTTCAGAGATTAGCTCTTAATATTCAAACGATAACTGATCAATAAAAATTACACAAAACTCGGTATACTGAAACTGTTCTTGAACGAAGTCTTAAACTTTTACGATTAACAGAAATCTTTGTCAATGTATCGATATAAGTATGCACATCACTATGAATCTAATGCTCACGTAGTGTCGCTGTCGAGTCATGCTTTCATTATATAGTGTCGTTATCTTCAGGCGGTGGAGCGTCACATCTGGTCAATACATAATTATGTAAATAGTTTCCGTATGATGAAGATAGGACCTATTTCATGCATGATAAGACATTTTTCTGCAAAACTGACCTGAAAGACTTTGTTCTCTAAAGGAAAAACTACCGAATATTAAAATTTTCCAGGTATTTTTTTCACGTAGGTATTTACCTACTGATTTGCCCAAATACATAGTCATTAAGAACAATAAAAAAAAATCAATCGATCTTCCTCAGCTGGTACCCACTCAATCAAACTTCTTGGTAAGTGACATTTTCTTTTCTTTTTCATGTCATGATAGATATGCCAACATTCTTCACTTTTAATGTTTATTTTTGGAATGGACTAGGTGTTAGCCCCAGATGGCTTTTACACCCTTACGCGGACTATTTCAGTGAGCTCCTAACCGCGGACCATTTCTACACTGTACCCATTTTGATTATCATTTCTAACAGAATTCTCAAGCGAGAAATAGTAACAATTAAGTATCTCTGATAACAATTCCACGTTACCATTTCCTATGGTAATCCGATACAGTCTCAGATCACCGCCGTACAATCATGGGAAAATTGGTTTGAATGTGTTACAATTATTAGATGCAATTGCCCGTAGTAAGTTCATGTACAAATTATATAGTACCCTATGTGGTATGAGAAAAGAATAGTTAGAAGGAATAAATAGAAAGAGAAACAGGCTTTTTTGTGACAAATAAACATATTTCCAAGGTCAAATTATGCGTGACTGAAAAGTCTAGGATGAAGAGTTTATAATACTAAAATTGGTTTCATTGTAAGTTTAATTTCTAATATAGTTCAGTATAAGTCAAGGTATCTAGTTTTAATATAACCTTTGTTTAGTTTGAAATCGGACGATCATGTAAGTATTCAGGATATAGATGACTAGCTGCCTCCGCTCGGTTTCACCCACATAGCTCCCGTTCCTGTGGTAAAATATGGCTAAAATATAGCTTATGTTACTCCCTGATATTGTAGTTATCTAATGGTGAAATAATTTTTGTAATCGGCACAGTAATTTTTGAGTTTATTTATTACAAACTTACATAAAAAAAAATCCTCTTTATAATACTAGTGTAGATTAATTTATTATGTATCGAAATTCCTATCCTTTAATGCCTATTCTAAGCTGTTAGGAGACAAACCCTCATAGCAACTAAAAACATGGAGTTGAAAAAATACAGGCTGATCTCGTCATTACGAAGCGCCGATGTCCTATGTCGAATGACATTCATTATTATTTTAAGAACCTCATAAAACAACATTACGGTCCAAAAGCTATACTTACACACTGTTCGTTACCAATTATTGGCCATAACTGCCGGTTCGATTCCCGACGATAATTACAACTGTTCACTCAAAACATACGTCGGGACATAAATAATGTTGACTGCTCCAAAGTTTTTTTTAATTTAATTGGAAGTGTCATAGAACAAATATGCGAGAGCAATTCTCACGTACGAGATGAAGTATTAAAAATATAGGTAGTAGTGGCTTACCTCGGTTTCACTCGCGTTCCAAGGATCTTCAATTTTCCCGGTGTAAATAGTAGCGTATGTCCTTTCTCAGGCTCTAGACTAACTGTGTAGATACCAATTTTTGCGTTAGCGTGAAGGCGAGACAGACAGACAGAGTTACTTTCGCATTAATTATAATATTAGATGGGATTTTTTACGCGTGAATGGTAGAATAATATCATAAAAAGTGTTTTCTTGTTGATAGAAGAATTTGATATTTGTATCTAAATATCCTATCTGGATGTTTGTGGTATCAAAGAAGTATCATTAAACGCAGCCCAATGAGCTGGTTGACCAATAAATATATAGTGTCTTTAGTAACTTATCCCATGACTATTAAATTTATTTTGACGTATGTAATTGTTATAGATAGGTATTCGAAACTACAACCTAGAACATATTCATATTGGTTCAATTTCAGTATATAGCTCAGCAATTACAAATAATAAGGCAAAAATATTTTATTGTCCATTATTGTTAATTTTATATTACAAGTAGGTACGTGTCATCGAATTGTAATAGGTTTGACATTTCCATCGCAAAGACGTGGTATCTGTAACGCACCTGCGCGCGAACATGATCCGTCAATTTGACTTCAATTGGTCACTCAATTGTACACTGGGAGAGGAAATAAGGAGATCTTCCTTTGTTTATGGTTCCTTACATGATGCAGTCTGGTCTGGACGGGAAAACTGGTTGTATCCAGTATATGCGGTAGCAGCTAGATTTTCAACATAGTGGATGGTATTTTCTTAGCATCTCCTCATGGAGCTCTGGCTACCTTACTCACCGCAGGAACACAACACTACAAGTAGTGTTATTTGGCTGCGGTGTTCTGTAAGGTGGAAGTACCTACCTACTGCCCCAGTCGGGCTGGAACAAAGCGAAGAAAGCTTCGGAACGGACAAGTCCGTTGCGCCCTACCTCCTTCCACTGGTATTTTCTTTATGAAACCAAAATTGATAATTTTTACTGGACGATTGGCTTGGTGGTTAGTAACCCTGACTTTTGAGACAGTGTTTTTGATTCCCACACCAGATGATGCCTGCCGTAAATACCTATTGAACAATGTACCTATTTAGGTTACATTTTGAAGGTATATCATGTATTTGGTAACCATATAGTAATTTAGTCTAGACATTTCTTAGGATATTTACGATTATTTATCTGTTTACAAATCCATAAAAGTGTAACTATAATTACAAAATAACTAAGCCATTCCTTCTTGCAGCTTTTCGAATTTATTGCACCTTGCATCTTTTTTTTTTTTTTTTTTTGAATGGACTAGAAGGTGACAGCCTCAGATGGCTTTTACACCGTTACGCGGACTTTTTCGGTGAGCGCAGATGGCTCTCAACCGAAGGAAAATTTAAGCGACAGCGCTGAGGGTGTCCCCTGCGGGACCGTGCCTCGGCTCAGGGCGTCACTGGGGGAAGTGGGGACTCACTTGGCATGATTATTTAGGGAGCGGACTGGGTCGTTGCTGCGGCACGGGCCGCACTAACAAGACGAGACTGGGTGGGACGTCGCGACGGTCCTCGCCGGCGAGGACGGAATCTGATTTGTGTGTTAGTGTGGGGTTGTGTATCGCGAGCTGAGTTACCGGCTGCAAGCTGGTCTTGAATTTCGGTGGTTTCGTCGTCAGACTCGGCAAGGACGATCCTTGGTCTGCGTACGCTAGATATTCGGGAAAGCGTGTAGCTTGCAGCTTGCACGATTAACGGATTACTGCTGTTAGCGGCGGAATCGAAATAGCGACGAGAGGCCCGTTTCATGAATTGCCTGATGGTCGGCAATTTTAAGTCGACGTGCAAGTCGACGTTGCGAACGTACCACGGGGCACCCGTGATTTTACGCATGAACCGGTTCTGTAAAACTTGAAGTGGCTTTAAACGCGTAGGAGAAGCCTGAGCGAAGACCGTACTAGCGTACGTCATAATTGGACGAATACACGCGGTATAGAGTCTAACTTTACATTTTAACGAAAGCTTAGATTTTGAATTGAGGAGATAATGGAGCCGACCCATCACAAAGGCGGCACGCGCGCGTACTGCCTTTATGTGTGGCCGGAAGCCCAATCTATCGTCAAGAGTTACGCCCAGGTACTTGGCTGACCTACCCCAGGGGATCGATTCGCCGAAGAGCGTTACTGGTGTCGAGGGGAGGTCTCTAGAGCGACTACCACGACCGGTGGGTCTGCGAAAGAGAATTGCCTGACTTTTAGAGGGGTTTATTTCTATTCTCCATTTGCGGAACCAAGCGCCTAGCGCGTTGGCTGCACGTTGGAGTTTACGAGTGATATTCTGAGGGCTAGTGCCTGAGCAAAATATGGCGGTGTCATCCGCAAAAAGGGCTAAGTTAGTGAATTTATCTAACCTGGGCATATCGCTGGTGAATAGCGTGAATAATAGGGGGGAAAGTACCGAACCCTGAGGGACTCCGGCACGTATAGGGTGAGGGGAAGACAGAACGCCCTCGACTCGGTAGCGAAATTGGCGGTTCGACAGAAAGTCTCGTAAGATGGTCACGAGTCTAGGTGGGACACCCATGGTGTAAAGCTTATAAATTAAGCCTTCGTGCCACACCTTGTCGAATGCCTTCGCCACGTCGAAGAGGAGCATACCTGTTTTCTGACCACGCATGAATTTACTTGAGACGTGTTCGACAATACGATGGACTTGTTGAACACACGAATGTTTGGTTCGAAAACCAAACTGTTCGTCAGGAATGAGCTTATTTGCGTCTACAAAGGCTTTGAGTCTAATATAGAGAAGCCTGTCATAAATCTTGCCCATGACGTTGAGCAGACTTATGGGGCGATAGCTGGAGGGCTCGCATCTAGGTTTGCCGGGCTTGTGAATGCCTATCACGGTGGCTTCCTTCCACTGTTGTGGAAATAAATTGCAAGAGAGGGCAGCGTTAAAAATAGATGTTAAAAGCACTATAAGAGTGGCTGGGAATAACTTGATCACCTTATTGGTGATTTTATCAGGCCCCGGGGCTTTCCTCGGGTGCAAGTTCTTGACGATAGATTCGACCTCCTCAGGGGTCACGGGGGGTATGGGCTCCGTTACCTCATCGGCGTCGACTACTGTGGCTACTGATGGCTCAGCGGAAGGCTGAGTTAGCGGGAGGGAAGCTCTCCGTTCTATATCTGAATTAACCATCTCCTTGTGACGCGGGTCGACCGGGAGAGAACTAGGAGTACATTGAAGCGCCAGGCTGTCGGCGAGGCATTCGGATTTTTCGTCACTTTCAAACGCGAGAGGTTGATTTGGACGCGAGAGGGGAGGTACCGGAACTATCGTATTCTTAGTAAATTTTCGCGATAACTGCCAGAAGGCTTGATGAGATGGTTCGAGGTCGTCGAGGGTACGGTCCCAACTCGTCTGACGCCACTCGTCCACGCGGTCCTTGATGACCCGTTGGAGAGCGCGCAGATGAGCCCGGACATGTACCATCGGACGACGATCGTCCACGTGCTTGATTGCGTTCTTCCGCCTAATCAGTTCACGTATGTCATCGGGCATTTGCCATCTACGATCGCTCGTGTCCGGCACTGTCCGTGAGCAATCGTTAACTAACGATTGCACGTGATCTGTTAGGCAGTCGATTGCGCCTGCTACGTCGTCCGCGGTGACGATATTATCGGGAATTTTATCTAAGTGAACGGACGAGGTTGACTTGAGGCTTTCGCCTAGCCTAGCCCAGTCCGTCGAAATTTTGGTGGGAGAGGGTCGACCTGGATCGGGGGCACCTACGCGCGGCATGAGTTCTAAGATCACAGGTCGGTGGTCCGAATTTAATTCATGATGTACTGTTATGCCGTGCAAACGTAAGTTCACATTTTGTAACAGTACAACATCTAATATATCTGGTCTATGGTCTAAGTTCGCGGGAAAATGAGTCGGTTCGAGGGGCGCTATCAAATCTATGTTTAACGGCACTAAAAGAGTTTCAAGGAGTCTACCTCTGGAATTCGATGCGACGCAATTCCAGATGGTATTCTTATCGTTAAGGTCGCCCGCCACTATGACAGAGCTACCGAGACTAAAAATTAACTCTAAGTCGCTCCGGAGCAACGAACGGGTAGAAGTCGGAGAAAGATACGCGGACACTAATGTGATCGAATCATGACCGGTCATGCCGAGTCGACATACACCTTGCATCCTTGTTGGCCCAATTTAACTGTGAACATAGTCATAAGGAACCCAAAATCCACTGTATCACCTTCATCGAGTATTGTATATGACTATAATTATGTGCTGCGACTGTACGTGTTGTATCGAGACATCGAGACATCGAGAGATCGATAATCGATGCGCGAACACCTGACTGGCTCGTCAAACTTTTGTAATTGAATCGAGGGAACTTACAGGGACAGCCAAACCGACTCTTAACTGTGGCCTATAGAACTAGGAATGATAGACACGGCAGATCATAAATAAATAAAAAACTTTTCCTGTATAGAGACATTTATTTTTTATATTCAAGATTTGCCATGGATCCGATTGCTAAGTCTTTGAAAATACTGCAGTTGACTACATTATCCCAATTTTATTCGAATGTCCTGATTAGTCGGATCACAGCTCTCCACCAATCGGGGTGCCAAACGAAATTCAAATGTTAGTGAATTCTTTTCACAACAATTTATTTAAGAGTAGATATTAATAAGGCTATTAAATATATACCTACTCTGAAGAATACTTGTAGCATGTTTTTAGTATTATGGTATAATCAATCTTTAAAGAGCATGTTTAAACATCTTTTCAGGAAAATTATCCAGGTTTAAAAATAGTGAAGTAATTAAAATAAATACAAATATATTCGCGGTTAATTTGTTAACCTATATCTTTTCACGATTTTCCATAGATCAGATGTAGACAAATTTATAATTCTAAAGATTTGTTAAAAATTACTTCTATACAATACATTAGTCTACATCAGAACACTATTGGACAAAGTTGTTTAATCGGACGATTAGGGGAGGCACAGTTTCACAAAGTCGGTGTCACGCGGAGCCAGGTGCCGCCACTAGTGCTGCTTGTGGTTAATTAACACTTTTGTTGTTTAATTTTATTGACTTTAAATTGAGGGTAAGAGTAGTATATAGACGAGTGATAGGATCTGACAATGCTAAAAGTATGAACTAAATATATTTTTTCATTTAACTATCGACTTCCAAATAAAGGACGAGGTTCTCAATTCGACTGTTTCTTTTTAAACAATTTGTTACCTCAGTAATATTTCTATAAGTTTGTATTTTTCTTGTTAAATTTTGGTAGGTCATTGGCATTGTCATTTCATTATTTAGTAGTTTTCTAGAGTCATTAAAATATTTCTTCGTTTATATTGGAACTTAGGTATAATTGTTTCTTTTTACATTCTTAGTTTACATAATCAAAAATGTATTAAGAATTTGGTACATTTCTATATATTTTTATGTCCCTCATAATACGCTTGTTAGATTCTATAAGGCCACTTTTGGAACACTTTTATTGCAAAGTGTTAACTACAGAAAATATTAGGTAGGTATCTATATTTTATTAATATATTAAATAGATAATAAAGTATACGATCATACAGAAACTCTATCGTTCATGTCCCCCTCGGGTTCATGACTAAATAATGAAGGAAAATGTTACAAAATTATGTATGTCATAGATTGTTTGTCATGTCCCATCTGAGATCGAATCCCGGACCCCACGCTTGCCGCTTAAGCATTTGTCTTCATTTTCTTAACTTATGTGGAGGGAGGTTCGTTGATAATAATATATCGATAAAATATCTACATATTTTTATATTACTATTGTGAATACCTACTAATAGTAGCATATGTACCTCTACGTCTTACGGTTCATATAAGTATATTACTTAATGTAAAAAACTTAGCCTGTCAATAGGTTCATTAACTCTTCTTGTAAATTGCTAAATATTTATCAGTGGATAAGTGGGTTCATATTAGGTAACATTAAATTCACTAACTACTGTAGAAATCAATATTATAGAAGGTAAGTACCTACCTACCTACATGTTTATAGTAATATTTTGGAGCCATAAACAAATATATTTGAACTAGATATTTTAGCTCGAAATAACGATAGATCTTTTATCGACATCTCAACAACCCTAGCTCCTAGAACAAAGAACATTGATATTAATTTCGCCTTCCCGTACCAAATCACGTCGCGATCTAATTATCCAATATTCTGCGACCGGTAAATATTAAATTACAAATTTTGCGACTTTCTTGTGTCCCATGGGAAATAATAGGCATGTTTTTAAATGTAATAAGGAAGGGAAAACGGCGATAACCGGAGCAAAAGGGCTCAATTAACCGGTATTTTGGATTTATGTTGTTGATTTTACAATGTTACGCGATTAACAGTGTCTTTTGTTAATTAAAAGTTGAAGTTTAAGGAATTTTATAATCTGGTTTTTTTTAAATATCTACCTACCTACCTACTGCAATATGATTTTGAAAATATAAATAAATAAGTAAGTCAAAATCAAATCAAATCAATTAAAAAAAAATAAGCCTTTTCATAACAACCAAACAAATCCTCTTCATATTATTAGTACTTATACCTAGATAAGTTAGTTCTAAAAAGTTCCAAAGTTAGTTCTAAATAGGTAGGTAGGTAGGTAGCTACCTACCTATATAATTTAACATTTGTGATCCAGCCAAAATTTCCTTTATTGACTCAAATGCTAAGCATTCCACGAAATACATTCCATAAAGCGAATCACCCCAAGGCATAGACATTGCAACCGAAAAATTATTCAAAATGTAAATTTATTTAACTCGTGTCCCTTTACACTATAATTGTTGAAACTTTGAAATTCCTTCCAAATAGCTTAAACGCTTCGAACTCCATAATTTATAAGGTAACATGAGAAGTGATTATCGTGACCATTTCATTAGACATTTAGTTTCTAACATTCTTCAACATTACAGGGGTCCATCTAATTTGGTAGCTTATAGCTTCAAGCTCGGTAGCTATCAAATTATAAAATATTTAAGCATATGTCATAGCCTCGGGAAAATTTCTTTGATAATCGTAATGGGCCATTAAAGTTAAACATAAAATATTTTGGGTCGGAATAATTTGGAGTTTTCTATATGAAATGCTTATACGGAGTCTCGGAAAATGCTAATACAACTACATTACAAAATTACTGCTACTTTGTCAAAAGAATCCCTTCCATTCTTATTAGAGTAATCTTAATCATATTCTATCGTTAGAATGTAAGTTCTCTTCCAAATCTCTTCAGTCGTTGTTAGGCCAAAGACATCCGTCATCAAACTTCCCCATTATAGCCACTAGCGGCCAGCAGTTTCGCCGCATTCTCAGGGCATCTTCAACTTTCCCGGGATAAAAAGTAGCCTATGTGTTAATCCAGAGTGTTAGCCGTTTCGACGTGAAGAAGTAACAAACATACACACTTACAAACTATCTCCTTATTAGTGTGTAAATGTACAATACTTACATTTAAACCACAGACAAGGCATCAAACACATCCAAAAGACAAGCTTTTTATTTTTCCGGGGCATTTTTCACACACGGCCAATCTGATTCCAAAGTAAGCTTCAAATGAAGCTTGTGTTATGGTAACCGGATAGCTGACATACTACATAATATTACTTTAAAATACATACATATTATAGATATATACATCCAGACACAAGACAAACATGACATCCATGCATACAAATGTTTGTCCTGTGTGGGATTCGAACCTTGCGGCTTGAGAGTCAGGGTCACTAACCACAAAGCCAACTGGGCTGTCGAAGCTGACCTATCCCAACGTATGACGTACACACGGACAAACCTATAAAAAGCTGCGTTTGTTTCAGCACCGGTACCAATCAGCCGACATCAAAGAGCTGCAATAATCCATCGGATACCAAATCACCATTGGACCAATTACAATGTTAAAAGGGGTCCCGCCGCGGGGCACACATGGGAACCAAAATTTGAATTTGAAATGTTCTGTACCAATTTAGCTCGAGGTGCAAGGCGACACACCAAACGCACCAGGGAGACGTACGATCGAAACTGCACAGTATATCGTGGGATGGTAGATGGCTTATAATACTTGGGAAGCATATATTTATTCATTTTGGTTGAGAGCCCTCACCGGAACAGTCCGAGTGAGGATGTAAAAGCCATCTGAGGCTATCACCTTCTAGTCCATTTTAAAAATATATAAGTACACATACATTTATACACAAAGAGGCCTTCACAGGCACTTATGAAACGTTGACTCTAATGCTCGTTTCAGAAAGCTATTGTTGCTCTTGCTAATCGATTTGGAGTCTGAAATGAACCAAGTAAAAATTCAGATAAGGTTTTGATGACTTATTTCGTAAAGGTTTGTAGACGTGAATGATGTGAGATTTTCAATTTGGTTTTTTTGATATTAGCGGTACAATTTGGTGCTAATGGCTCATAGATAGTTGTCTATTGTTATTTATTTAGAGCTATTTTATATGTAAATGTATTGAAGAATCTACGAATTATTTTGATCAAATATAATCGAAGCTTCAAGGATCATCCATTTTAAATATAGATACCTACAATCGTATACAAGTATAAAGTCAATTACTAACCATTTTTATTATATTAATCTGTTTTTTTAGTGTTTACTATGTAGAGTCACAATATTAATATCGGGTCGCGTCGCGCTTCTCCCGAGGGGTTTCTAAATCATCCGTCCCTGTCGCTCCCTCGCGCCCGGCGCTAGTACGACAGAGACATATGGATATGCCTGAAATAATACATTTATTTATCATCATAGTTGTCATTGACTGAACTGATGATTTGCACTAAGGATAAAAATGTGTGCAAGAATGTGTGTTTTTACAGTGTCCAGACACAGTGTCTTAAAATCCTTCAAAACCTACAGGCTGATGACACATTCTTAAAATCTGTAAAAGCTGATGGAAATTGCACAAAAATAAAGATAGTCATTTAAGACCATATCTATACATTTGCGTAATCTTTAAGCCCCCATCTCAAATTTCCATCATGTATATTCGTTAAATGGGTATGTATTATATTGCAATCTATCTTATAAACTAATAACAATATTATTTCCCAAAAACTAAGAATGGCTTTAATAAAAAACATGAATTATATAAATATATCATTTACTACTGGACATTTACGATAATTTATTAACGGTATCAAATTTATGTATCATTTGCCACAATTAAAAAAAAAATACTATGAGATCACCAAATAAGGCTATGTCCACACTCGCCTAGCAGAACCGTAGCGCCTCCGGTTACATTCGCTTTACGGTGTAATTTTTCTTATGTTATTTATTTATTTATTACGTTGTGAGTGATCTATATCACGTCATATCTTACACTCTTGTAAATGGGCCGACATTTATTCAACCCAACTGTACAGGCTTTTGTCTGCTGTGTGTAACCGCCTTTATACCCCATTGTCTCGATTGGTAGCTTCATAATTATATTGAACTGTTTTTAATTGTGTTTTAAATGTGAGCTTTTGTTGGTCGTGAATAGATTTTTAATCTATGCTCTTAAATTTTTCGGGGAATGACATAGTTATGCTTAATAGATGTTTGATATACCTACTGTCAAAAAATGTTATACTTTTTTGGACAAATTCATTTAAATAATTAAGTAGGTACTTACGTAGTCACATCCCTGATCGCCCACAGTATAAAAAGGGTCAGTACTCAACCTGCTTAAAAAATTAACGTTAACTCATCAACTTAAAACCTATATACCACAAGCTCGAAGTTATGCTGTCACAGGACTATATTGGAAGTAGCAAAGTAGTAAGTCACTCAGTCCCTCATAAACTAGATTGTTAAAACCACCGACAGTTAGGTGTCAAAACTATTAATACTAGTGGCTCCGTGCGTTTTCACCCGGGTTTCCTGGGGATCTTAAATTTTTCGGGGATAAAATGTCGCCTATATGTTATTCCAGTACCCTGTGCCAAATTTCATCGCGACCCCTTCAGCCGTTGTTGTGTGAAAGAGTAACAAACATACATATATTCGCACAAACATTCGCAGTTATATTAGTAGTTGCCATTGTGAATACCACTTAATTGTCATTATCATTATTCCGCGGTGTGGGGCCTGGTGACCTGTAATACAGGTTTTATCTTAAAACCTACATCAGGCACCAGCTCTCGCAAAGCTGCTTGTGAAAAAATACTACTAGTGCACTAATCATACTACTAGCAACTTAAGTATATCACGGCACTTTTATACAATTTTATTTTATGGTTTGTGAGAGAAGTAAATGATTTATTTATTATTATTATTATATATTAGCCATATGAAAATGTCCCAGAATATTTTTAGCATATTTAAAGGTTTTCTTGAAGCAGCTTGTCGTATTATTTTTTACATTGTCAGTAAGTTACCGTTGCAGAGGCTCAAGCAGCGTGGAAATGAATTATACACCTCGAGGATGCTCCAAATCAACCGCCAATTCACTCGTACATCTGCCCATAGGGATGGGACTTAATATATCGATAGCTTCTGATATATTTTATACCATAATTCCAGTAAGATATTATATGCTGGGTGGCTTTCTGGTTATTGATACTTTCAAGACGCTGGTAGTGGGTCGAATCTTATCTGTTTGCTCTGTGTTTGAATGTAAATATCAATACCATAGCAATACCATATTTTTAAAGTTTATTTTTAGTAAATAAAGAATTGTATGCAATGTATCAACTGCAGTTACAAGCACAAATGTCACCCTACTTAGCAATTTATAAATGCAGATAATCGAAATCATCGATAATTATATACCTACATATCGACATTTTCCCCTAACTATTCCGTTGCAATATCACTGCGATCCGTAGACTAAGATCTTTTTTTATACATTTCGTTACATAATGTTGAGTTTTGTTATTTTTTAACCCTTCTCTTTGGATTCATTTTGGACAATAAAATGACCGCAGATGCAAGGGGCAGGTGTTTTATGATGACCAAGGCTTCATGGTATATGATGAAATCCTTGTTAATCAGTGGAGGATTGGTATTAATATTTTTATGACTTCCAGTTTAATGCTCAACAATATCTGTTAGGAAATTTCTTGGTTTGTTAAACTAAATTAGTGATGCAATCTGTTTGATTGAAGGGATTTGATCGATGTCTGCTTTAGTCTTTGGCCAGTGATTGTAAGTAAGATTTCCTTATTTATTTATGTACCTATGCAAATAATATCCGGACAGCTTTGTGATTAGTCCTCACTTTCAAGTTGTCAATGGTAGGTTCGATGTCCACTCATGACTGTATAAACTTATCTATTTATAAGTAGGTGTCTATTAGAAGTAGGTACCTTCTCATCAGGTTTCTGGTCACTAATGTCCTAGAATATCTATGTAGTTAGTTTGGAAGCAAACTGACCGAGTGTAAATAATGTCCCTGGACTTATTTTTCTTAAAACACTTAAGTTCACTTAAACTGTATTATTTTATTAACGCAATAAATAACGAATAAAACAAACATAATGTAGGTAGGTACTTCGTCACATTTCTACAATAATTTACATGGTTTTATCGTTCAAGACAACCGCGACGTAATTAAATGCAAATAAGGATGTTACGCGGACAGGTTGTCGATAATAATTCACGGCTGTTTATCGACTATCGACAGTTCGCGTGTCCGGCAGTGTCGTTGTTATCGAGTTTATAGGTTCTCGCGTGCCTTCGTCAAGTGGCGGCTATCTGTTGGAAGTAAGTCAACGTCAGGCTAATTGATGTCGTGACACTATGTCGTACGCAATTGAGGTAATGTCGTTGGTGGAATAGGGATGTGCGATTATCGATATCGAGATTTATTTTTATATGATATAATGCTAATTATTGCATCATTTATCTCAGTAATAATGGTTAGTAACGAAGTTATTTATACTTAATTTCGGGTAAAAATGTTTGGTATGTAGGTAGATACCTAAACTCATTTGCCTATATATTGAAACAGTGCTTGATTATGATACTTAAGTATACAAAGATGAGATTTTTTCAACAAGTCTGGTTCTTCCTTAATTTAACTTAAGCATTTCATCAATTCAACTACAAGAATAGAGTAGTTGACAAAAATAATAAATCATATTACATCCTACGTAAGTTAAGTTATATCCATACCTATAACAAATAACTCTCCAATGGAAATTATCAAAAACAATAAAGCGCGAAAATGTCACAGCGTAAAACAAAACAGCAATCGGAAAGCACATTCAAAATAGCACTCTACTCCCTCGTCTTAAGATCTATTAGGTATTACGGTGTATATAAAGATGGTGGCACACTATCAGGTCACGTGACAAGATTGATAGCTGTCAGTGTGTCACGTTCCTTACTATCTTCACGCTAAGTGCCTCAGATGGAGGATGAATGTAAATGAAGTTGTTTTATGATAAAAATGAAAACACTTTACTGCACTATATTTATGAAATCATGTTATTTGTGATAGTTGATTAGGTATTCATACTTTGGTGGTTAGAAACTAAGTAGTTAGTGAATGTTTCAAGTCTTACACTGAAACTGTTCTATGTATTATCTTTATGCCTAATTCACTTTTGGAGCGATTGAAGTGAATTTATTTGACTTAACAATACTTACCTACCAATGTTTTTAGAGCAATTCGATTGTTAAACTTTGTAATATACTTATCAAAAAGTTAGGTTAACGAAACAATTTATTTTTAGGATGAATGTTTATTTCTGTATGTTTAAAAAAATAATGCAGTAAGAGAGTAAGAAATATAGGTTTAGGATTTAATGAGGTATTATCAGTATTTTTTAAGACTTTATGTAGGTCGTATATTTTTGTGTCGTTTCATAAAATAAGTATATTTATAAGTAGCTTACCTACGTAGGTAGGTACCTATAACATTTTCTCATAAAACATAATTGACGAAAACACCACATTTATCACCAACTTCCTGTCATTGTTATACTGAGTGACGTTATTTGCGTGACCATTTTAAATTGTGCTTTATTTTTTAAATAGGTATATGTATAAAGATAATATGTATATAAAACTGAAGAGTTTGTATGTTTGCTTAAACGCACTTAGGAACTACTTATCCGCCATTTGTAGGTTCGAATCCCACCCGGGACAAACATTTGTATCTATGCATGAATGTCTGTTCTGTCTGTGTTTGGGTGTAAATATCTATATAAGTATGTATTTAAAATGTAAGTAGTATATCAACTATCTGATTACCAAAGCACAAGTTCGCTTTGAAACTTACTTTGGAATCCGATTGGCCGTATGTGGAAAATTTCCCAGGATATTATTTATAATTTATTAAATGAAAATGAATGAACATGAAATGAAAAATATTTTTTATTTAATTAGGCCTTCACAAGCACTTATGAATAGTCAGACTCTAACGCTCGGTTCGGAAGGTTGGTTTTATTTTAGCTAATTTGGTATTGATTATTAGTACCTACTTACCTACATATTTCGCGACATTATTCGAGTTAGAGCGGGACAGCTGCATACCTATCTCTACCCTTGATTAGTTCCCCGGAATGCACGTGAAAGAGGCTCGAAACAGCCAGAAGCCTATAATTATCTAAAGCGAAACCGTTTTCGGAGAGAAACGATGATTTAGTTAAACGTTTTTTTAAGCTCTTGTTTTGATTTGTTGCCCAAACATTAGCTGGGACACACAGATTATAGCGTTCGGATAGCACACGTAAAAAAAGGTTCCTTTGATATTAATTATGCGGTTGTAAAATATTTTTAAATGGCAAACGTTTTATGATTTTTTTATATGATGTCAACTTTAGATTACAAGACAAATAAATTGACCAGCTAGTAAGTATCTATATAATATATAGTTAGGTATAGTTTACGAGTACCTAACTCTTATGTGACATTACCTATAATATGACAACGTTCAAGCTTTTAAGGGAAATTGTAGGGATACAATCTTTTTTTTTATTAGATCTAAAGTTTTTGTGTTTGTAATCTACCTTCTACCTATACCTATAATACAAGTAAAGAGAATTTTGCAATAAGACCTACATTGTTGTCAATATATATTTCTTTGTATATCTCCTATGTTTTTTTTTAATTTTTTTCTGTCTTTTGATGTGCAATAATATGTATTATTATTTAACGATTAATTATTTATCTTAATTTGATATGCAAACTGACTTCTGGTAGGGATGTCAGTGTGTATCACACCGTGGCTGTTCCAAAATTGCCGGTTCTCTTGTCATGTTACAATGGGGACTAATTAAGAACCCTCAGAGTTAATTAGATTCTGGTTTTCGGTAATCCAATGGAAGTAAGATTTTTGCTTTGTCTTTACATTTGAATGGCCCGAGGCGTGGCAATTTGCGTCGTGTATTGAAAAACGTTCTGAGCTTAATTTAAGTCCCTTGTACGTTATATGTATTACAAAAACGATAATTTATATAATCTGTAAATGTTTAAATAAGTAGGTATCTTTACAATTATATTATTTTACGAAAATGGTAATTTTAGATAAATAGACAGCAAGTGCCGAAATGTGACAAAACTTTTTATTAAATTTAATACAGCAAACTATGTATGAAATTGTATCCAAAGAAAAACTGTAAAGTAACTGCTAAGAATTTACATCTAAAATTACAAAATTTCCATCTCACAATACAGCCATTCGACAATTACGTTGCCTAAGTTATAATAATTAAGGGAAATTACATGACAATAACATAAGACGTCAAAGACACATAAATACTAGTAGAAGTGGAATGAATACGGAACTCAAAGTGGCCGACCGCTGATAAACTGGCTGATAACGCGGCAACAATGGCGGGTCCCATATAACAATTTGTATGCATACCGCGGGAACTCAATCTCTTAATTTGTTGCTTGTCTCTGTGATTCGACATTTGTCTAGGGATCTGTGATGAAATTATTATATGGATACGGTATAATTGCGACTTTAAATTAATTGTCTTATAATAAAGTTTCATTTTAGAACTAAGAGAACGATAGCTCTTATGCTAACTAAAATATTGTATTGACTTAGCAGTTTTATTTTATGACACAATTGATGTAAAAATTTATTAGAAAGGACACCTAGATAGAGCGCATATTAAATTATTAATGTCAAAAAGCGACTTATTTTTCATGACAAACAGCTCTGCGCTGTACATTGAATTTCAATTCTATTACTCTCTGTCGCTAAAATTTTCCTGTAGGTAGGTACCTAACCTAACATACAAATACCTATAAAGTTCCCCCTACAATACCACCTCCACCATTTAATAGCTGAACATCAACAGAAGCAACAATAGTGGGAGATGTCCCCACGCATCGTGCGACTTGGAGACACTGTCGCACCTCCACACCATTGTGCCGTCCATGTTCACATACCCGTTTTATGTTGCAAATCTCTGCCGGAATTATATCAAGTTAGTTGCTCAAGAGCAAGTCGTAGTGGCTCAGTTGGAAACACACCGACTCACGATCATGAGGGTCCAGGTTCTCGTACCTCTGAGTTAATAAAAACTTACGTACGTATTAACACCACTGGCTTTCGGAGAAGGAAAACATCGTGAGAAAACCTGCATGCCTGAGATATCACAATTAAAGGCATGAAGTCCGCCAATCCGCACTTGGCCCGCGTGGTTGACTATGGCCTAAACCTCCTCGATGTTAGGGGAGGCTTGAGCTCCTCGGTGGAGACGTATATGAGTTGATGATGATGAGTTGCTCAAGAGCCACTGCCTTAGGATTTATTAGCTCCTAGTACTCAATTCAGTAAAACCACAGTCCGTGTAAGGGTGTAAAAGCCATGATAAAAGCCTGAGGCTAACACCATCTAGTCTATAAAACCTGACACTAGTTCTGTCTCTTTCGTTACCTATGCTACCACGTGAGAAGGCAATACCCGCTGCTCTAAAGCCGTGATGAAGACAATGCAAGAATGTGTTAGAATAAACTTTTTCATGTACCTATCTACCTACCTTAGTTACTAACTACATCTTAAGATAGAATTTATGTAGGAATTTACATAAATACATTTTTATTTATTACACTTTAAGTAAAAAAATGATCAAATTATCATTGCCTAAATCATTTTTTATGTTCACAAACAATGGAGACGGGCGGTTGAATAAACTCTTTCGGAAAAAACCCTGTTTTTAACATGCCCATACAATGTTCCGTAGATTATTAATAATACCGACTATAATTAGTTCCAGTGACATCTGTCTTCATTATATGCAAATACACACCGCTGCAATTATAAATGTAATTAAGTAATATAAGTTTTATTACTTAATAACTCTTCAGGGAGATGACGGTGCAAAGGTTCGTATGTAAATGTAGGTATTTTATGATATTTTTTGCTGTCACCGAGTCACCTTTTATGACGAGGTTTTTTATTATTTCAGTTTAAGTCTGAAGTATCTTCGAAGGTTATATTATTATTATTATTATGAGCCTGTAGTGTCCCACTGCAGGGCAAAGGCCTCCCCATCTTTCCTCCACTCCTCTCGGTTCAGGGCTTTGCTGGACCACTCCTTTGAGAAGTGGTCTAGCTCGTCCCGCCATCTACGCCTAGGTCTGCCGCGATCTCGTTTGCCGTTGATCTTCGAAGGTTGTAAGACAAAAAATAGCTATGACTATTATTTGTTGTCTATATCTATACTAATATTATAAAGAGGAAAGATTTGTTTGTTTGTTTGTTTGTTTGTTTGTTTGTTTGTTTGTAATGAATAGGCTCCGAAACTACTGGACCGATTTCAAAAATTCTTTCACCTTTGGAAAGCTACATTATCCCCGAGTAACATAGGCTATATTTTATCCCTGTATTCGCACGGGAACGGGAACTACGCGGGTAAAACCGCGGGGAGGCAGCTAGTAAGTAAATAAATAAGTAAGTAAATATCCCGGGACATTTTCATTTTCACCCACGGCCAATTTCATTCTAAAATAAGCAAAGCTTGTACTATTGTGGCCATTAAGCTGATCAGACGGCTTACATCCAGACACAGAATAAACAGAACAAATTCATACATAAAAAAATTGTCCTAAATGGAATTTGAACCCGTGACCAGCGAAAAAGTGAAGTTCACTAACCACAAAGCAAACAATCAAAGAAAAGATTATATATGACCTATATTTTTTATAATACTTACCTAAAGAATCAATCTCAATGCGGGATATAAAAATGCGACCCCATTAATTAACCGGGCAATTAACACATTAAAGCCATGAAAACAGTCTCATTATAATAATTACGGCATCATTGGCAACACTGGATGGTAATTTGCATACAATCCTACTTATGATATCAACATTGAAATATAAACTTTATGCTTTTAACGTTAAAGTAGGTTTTCGAAATGTCAGTTGTCAATATGCAAATCGGCACTTGACAATAACTGTTAAATTGATTTGTAATCATTTATTAATTGAAGTAGGTACCCTCTTATGGAAATATATTGAGTAACATTTATGTTAATAAAACATCATTAGATTGATAAAGTTAGAAACTAAGTACTATTTTATTTTAAAGTTCCAAGGCACTCGTAATTCGTAAACCTCTTTTCAAGTATTAAAAAAAATGCAGTAGTGACGTCATAAATTCAACTGTAGCTTTTTAAATCTGTGACTTATTTATAATCTGTTTCCGATATACTATCAAGTATGGCATTGAATCGTCGAATTTGATTGCATAATATCTATGTTTAATGTAATAATGTGCGATGACAAGGCACAGATACCTACCTGTAAACATATTATTTACACTTTCAAACAATTAATATATCATGTTTGTACCATTAATATACCTAGAAACTTCTGTGTAATATTCAACAAATACTTTCAATAAAATAAACAATAACCGCCAAACATTTCATACCTGTTTCATTATTTTGCGTTGGCAACCCCAGCATCCGTTTGTTGCTCGTGGCTCGTGGTAGAATATCTATTTTAAGTGTGGCAACATTGTCACTGTGCCACCGGGATGGCGACAGAGTTTTGGCGCCAACGCGCGTGCCCTCCGCGTAAACACTAATGTTAGGACGTTCAAATTTCAAAAACATTGCAAGCCGACGTGACGTTATATCCGGTGACGTTCCGTTTTTAGTCTCATTTATAAGAATACCTATGAAAACTTATTACAATGTATTAAAGTTAAATATAAACAAGCCTATTTAATTTATTGAAATAATAAATTGGTCTCGGTATAAAAATAAAAAACAAAGTCATGTCGCGCAACCATAGCCAATGGCAAACTTTATTTAAATCGAAACACCGTAAAAAAGGGTTCGAAAAAAGGGCTAACAAATGACGGACGAATTTGTAGAATCCCTGGAACCACAAGCATAGGCGGGGACAGCGCTTATGAGTTTTGGTCCTTCGTCTTTTTTCGTCTGGAAGCCAAATTAAATTGACTCCAAGTGGGCCTTTTGGCCTTGGGTGACAATGTGGAGTTATTATATATATCATATTAATTTGTTTTTCGTTTCTTGTCGTGCTGTTGAATAATGTTTTCCGGCGCTATTGGGCATTATCAATATTGTAGCTTAGTGTTTATTTCCCTTGTCAAAAAACTTTAATAGGTTTTATTTAATAAAAGTGTTATGTAAAATCGGTTTATATTTCTTCTAGTAGCAATGAACACAGTGTATGAAATGAAATCTAATTCCTAAGGGAATAAGGTCCTAATTTAATTCGACAAGTTTTGTTGAAAAAGATATAAAATAGTGAACGTTTCAATGGAATGTGTTGGAATTAAAATAATAACTTTCTTTAGTGACATCTAAGCAAAGGTTCTAATTTACAAACGTCCCCGATCGCTTGTGGGCGGACTTTACAAAAACTGTTATTAAATTACAAACTTACTTATATCAATTATTTTTATCATTTTCATTCGATTTTCAACCCTAATTCCAAGCCAATAAGGTACCATACTTAAATATTGGGATGTATAAGATAAGTTAGTAAAGAAATATATTTTCGCGTCAGTCAAACCTTTGCCTCGTCGATGGGCGGACATTAGAGCATTAAAATATTAATAATTTTACTCATTCATTATCATTTTTTAGTAAAAACGTGAAGTTTTAATAATGAAAATAAGATACCTATTTAAGTAATAATATATAGGTAGGTATCTACTTACACAAACATTCTACACTAGGTTTAGAATAGGTACCTATACATACATACCTACCTACCTAGTATCTACCTTTGGCTTTGGCCTACACACCCTTGTGACAAGAACAAGGGGGAGGCTTGGAGTACTCGGTGGAGACGTACCTATATGAGCTGATGAAGGATTTATCTATCTATGTACCTTATGTAAGTAAGTATAAAATAAAGTCACTAGTCGCCGTCTGTACGTCTAAGTCTTTTAAACTACGAAACGGATTTTGTGTTCCACTTTAAATAAGAATGATTTAACAGGATACTTTGGTATTGTTTTGTGTTAATCTCATAAATTGGAATGTTCTGCTAAACAAAGTCGACTCGGGTAGCTAGTAGAGAAGGACTCCACAAGCTCTGCTTAATTTTGAATTAGATTACATACATTTATATTAATATATTTAATTCGCACTCCTCATTTCATAGTTGCGACAAGAATTTTCCACACTCATAATATCGCATGAACTTAAACACAAAAAGATAAATAGCCATATTTTTCCACTAAACTATTATTAATAGTTTATAAAACGTACAATTTATGTAAATCAAGATGTCACGGGACGGTGGTCCATTAATTTATGTCCCATTAAAATCTATTAATTCAATTCTATAGAGACAATTTTATTTAATAAGTCGTCGTAGACTATGAAAGGTCACCTCTTTGACATTTCCAATTTTAACCATGAATATAAATTCATTCTTAATTAAATAGTAATAGAGTCGAAAATAAATGTTTTGAGCGGTAAAGTAAAGTTGTATTGTATAAGATAAATTTGCATGATTTGAGCAATTACAGAGTTGGCATGCAAATGAAAACAATAGACTGTCGTGTGACAAGGTGCCACAAATTATTATACGACGACAACTAAACTTAGTGTTGACTGTAATATTAATTTTTATATATATTTAAAAATGTTCGGATAAAAGAAGAAAATAGGAACTATATTGAAATAATGTTAAAATTATGCTCCCCGTGATTTTACTCTTGTTCCCGTTTAAATACAAAATGTGACCTAAGAACTTTTTCTAGTACCTCGGTATACCTATAGTAGTATGTTATGAGTTGACAGCCCGGTTGGCTTTGTGGTTAGTGACCCTGACTTTCAAGCCGCCGGTCGTGGGTTTGAATCCCACCCAGAACAAAAACATTTGTATGCATGAATATGTCTGTTTGTCATGTGTCTGGATGTAAATATCTATAATATGTTTGTATTTAAAAGTATTATATGTAGTATATCAGCTATCTGGTTACCATATCACAAGCTTCATTTGAAGCTTACTTTGGAATCAGATTCGTGTGTGAAAAATGTCCCAAGATATTATTTATTTATGAGTTACACTTTCGACATTTGTAAAAGATTTATTGCAAATACCAATATCATTCATTCGTTCGTTCACTCGCATACCTTTTATCATCTGTAGCTATTATAGTACATGCTAGTCTAACACTATCCCGTCATGTAGGTCACGACAACTTCCGTGGCTTAAACAAAGCGGCTAAAAGCTCTCCTTTCGATGGATTTACAACCGTTTAATTCGGCTAGATGTACGAGCTTTGGAGAGCTTTATGGCTTTCCTTGTTATGATTTTACAGTTTGTTATAGTTATGTGGACTTGACGCACTAACAATGGCCGACGAAAGTGGAATTTATATCGATAGATAGCATCACTATTATACCTAATAATACTAGGTATTGTACTGGGGTTTTACCTGTGTTTTCTGGCCTATTTTTAAGGTACCTACCATGATTTACTATAACAAGATTGTGTTGATGCAATAAGTACTGAAACTAAAGATTATATTATCGATTGTTAAATGGTGTTGTTATAAATAGTCAAGAAGCGTAGCACTTTCCAATCTAAATCCCTATTTAACCTATTAAGTGAGAATCTATTATTACTAAAGGATGATGGAAAATAAAATAACAATAAGATTTGCTATAACAAAACATCTATTACAGTCATTAAACCGCGAAAATCCTTTAAAATTTCCACCTAACAAATCCCGTTCAGTACTGAATCGTCAAATAAAAAACCATTTACGTTTTCCAACTGTAACACTGAAGACGCACTGTGTAACAGTACCAACGACTACATTAAGACATAAACCACGCGTCGGATTCCAGTGAAATTGCTCACGGCATTCTATAAAATCGGACGCACTCGACGACCGTACCGTCTATTTCGGTAAAAATAAATAAATATGTGCGCGGGCGCCCGCACTCGTACCGCTCGCTGGACTTAGCTAGCTGGATATGTTGAGCGTGGTTCGTGGTAATATATAGACAGAGTTAATAATATTTCGTTTAAATAATCTATCAGTAATTCTGGGACATGGGCAATGTGATTAAAAAAACTTTAGTTTGATAACTAGGTACCTACTATATTAATAATCGACCCTGTGTGACAAATGTCCGAGGATATTTATTTATTTCATAAATAATCTAAAAATATATCCTTTATCTACTTTAAAGTTAATAATTATTTAATTGGACTACGATCAGTAAAAATAATCTGAAGTCCATACCCTAAGTATCATAAGGCTGATTTGTACCAAAAAATATCAAATACTTTACATTTTAGGAGTGAATGTGAACCGTGCCTTAACTAAATAAACCTTTTTTTTTGTGTCTACAATTACCAAAAAAAATTACCAACGTCAGTAGATAACTGAGCATAAAATCCTACCTAAACCTAAGTATAGCTAATAATGGTACTAAGACTGATCTAAATGCTAATAAAAAAGTGAAACTGCTGTTAGATCAATAAATTATTAACATAAATTAACTTTGTCAATATTTTCTCCAGATATTTTTTTTTTCACTTTCAACCCAAAAAATCTCCTTAGTCCGTCACATCCAGTTTCTTTAAGTCGGCGGGTAAGCACGACAAGTCTCCTATATATAGCGGCACTTGATAACGACGTATTAGAGGAATAAATGTTTTACGTCCGCCGGTAAGTGTTTCATATTTAAATATCGACTGAACGATGATGGAACGTTCGGCTTTGTTCACGATCAGATCGGGAGAGATCGGCTCCATTCGGCTTCCGGTGTCTTCTACATGTAAACGTTTAAAGGGTTGAGGTACCTACTACATTTATGATAGGTACTCGTTTATTTTTGCTTTTAAACTATCAATATGATTCTTAATATTTAAGTGAGTTGGTAAAACTTATCTTATTATTACTTTGAATTGACCGCGATATCTTTCTTTCTATAAGATTGGTAGTACATACATAACTAGTGGCTCCTCACTGTTTCAGGGGATATCAAATTTTCCCGGGAGAAAAAGTAGCCTAAGTGTTATTCCACAATATTCTAACTCTGTGTCAATTTTAATCGCGATCCCTTCAGCCTTTCTGTCGTAAAAGAGTAACAAACATGCATTCATAGGGGAATTGTGCTTAAGATGGCATACTTTTTGTTTCAAACCAAATATTCAAAATAAATAAAGTCATGGTGAGATCAAAACCTTACGATATATTCAAGTAATCAATTATTAACGAAAGTATTATAGTTTTAGAGCAATCGACTGAATATAAATTAAAAAAAAACAACATTAAATGCACTTAGGTCCACGTGTGTAAGATGACACAAAACTAGGGAAAGATGACACACTATGTCATCTCAGACCTTATGTGGTATGTCGTCTTATCCAACAATATTTTTTTTTCTTTTTGGGTCCCACTCAGCAGTGCAAAAACAGAGATTATACAATGGTGTCACACTTAACCAGTAGATGAAATTGGATGAAAATCTTGTTAGTGCCGAATAAAAAAAGATAGGCATACAACCGCCTAATAAAGGCAAGATGACATATACGTCATCTTATACCGATGTCTAGTATGTCATCTTACCAAATAGTAAACAAAAGTTTCATGCAAACATCGTCACAAAATCTTTTAGGTTAGAACACGTTATTATTAATATTTGGGCCATGCATTAATCACTGTTTATAATTAATATTAGTTCAAACGAAAATATTCATTTATATGAATTTCCATCATAATCGAAAGCTTTAGATATTTTTTTCTCACTATATAATCACAAAAACGTTCACTATTTTGCAACGCGCTGTCAGTCTCCGCCATATTGCACTTCACCACTAGCGCCACTAATAGGTACTCTGTAAAACGTCACGTATTCACCTTTGGGGCGAATATTAAACGAAATATAAAGGTGTGTCATCTTATCTGACTATGCCATCTTAAGCACTCTTCCCCTACATATTACCCCCTACCTACTTAGTAGAATAAAATAATTTTCTAACTATGTTTTCGCCCCAGCTTCACCAATAATATTTTCCTTTCAATTACTTATATTCCACAAACTGTAATGTGAATCCATCTGATTACATCATTAGTGACTCTCACTCATTTATTGTTGAACGGACAGTCCTCCTAATGTCAAAGAGGCCGTTAAATTATAATAAGCTGCGCAAGAGAGTCTCAGTAATCGACGGAGGAGCCTCCGCGACGCCCATCACGTTATACCGGCTCCCTGCTAGGGTGGCCATGCTTTATAAAATAGTTTGGACTCATCGTTTTGAAATGGTACTCATATTTATGATAGTAGAGGGATTTTAAGTAGGTTGATTTGATAAAATAATTTAATGAATTTGAAATACCTATCTAAGTAAGGAGTGAAGAGTGTTTCGAATATAAAATATTATTTACTATATCCTATCTAGTTGTTTCTTTGTAAATATGAATCAACAAATAAATGTTGAATACTTACTGATATCTACTTCCTAGGCTCATATAGGTAAATATGAGTTTTAAGGTAATATAATTCACATTCTATAATTCCACTTAAATTCATAATGATGGTGGTCCTACTTAAACGTGGGAACAGTATGCGTACGCGCAGCCAAACTGCGGCGGGCGTGGCCGAACCAGCGTTTTGTTTTTCAAATCATTTCCGGACGTCATTTTTGAAAATTACAATTTTTCGTCCACTCTGAGTTATGTGATTTAATAAGTTACTTATTTGAGACAAAAGTTACCATTTTTTGTATAGGTAGGTTCTAAGTTAGTTTATCACCCTGTATCAAATCGCAGGGTTGAAAAACAACTCTGACACCACTTAAATATAATATACTGATTTCTTTTATATTTATAAGTTAAGGCCTATTTGAATTAAAATAATATTTAAAAAAAAATATATAGTTTATCTAAGCTAAATGCTGGATTCAAGCATGAATTAGCCGTATTAAAAAATGGTAGGTACTTATTGATGAAAAGAAAATTCCTTGAAGCCTATATTTTTATTTACTCAGTAATCACTATCTACATCTAGTGGCGTAGAATGAAACTACGAAGTTATAATATAATTAGGTTCTAGTGTCTCCCCGCGGTTTCACCCGCGTTCCTGGAGGACCTTAAATTTTTCCGGCATTAAAAGTAGCCTAAAGTTAGAAGTTAAAAGCGTAAAGCGTAGTTAAAATTTCATCATGATCTTTTCAGCCGTTTTGGCGTGAAAGACTAACAAACATACATCCATACTTACAATCTTTCGTTTTTAGAAAACTATTCCAAAGGCGACCTTTTTTAAGAATCTGATTCTGATTCTGACCTTTTTTAAAGACACAAAGACGCCGCTTTGGTCACAAAAAAGTATTTAATCGATTATAATACGAATCGATAATTGTCCAATAACTCTGGGGTCGGTGTCACCCATAACTAATCGTTATAGTTCCCAAACAATGGTATTTCTTCATCAGCGACAAACGGCAAAGGTCCGGCGAAATATGGGATTATGGAATATGCCCACATAATCTGATGTACAGGTTGATTCTTTCCCACTGTTTTATTAATATTTTGTCTTATGTTTAAATTGTGTACAAATAGGTGACATGTAATTTGTTTTCTTTTTAGGGTTCTTCAAGAATCTCTTCTTGAAATGAGAGATTTTTACATTCGTCGCCGTGACGCCCCTGGTGTGCAAGCATCCATAGTATGCCTGTTTGCCACTATTGTGGTATTCATTTATTTAGGTACTTTTAATTATCAGCCATAAGACGTCCACTGCTAAACGGCCAATAGGTATTCATCCCGTCAGTCCCCCATCGATGTTTAGATTTGATTTTATATTTCATACAAAATAATTGTCTTGTCATCTACCTAATCTTATTCCTTTAATTTCTAGCGACTAACTACTTTGATGGTATATTTACTATACAGTTTATCTTACAAATAACAAGTAGGCATATTAACAGATTTTGAAATCAAATCTATGTAAATTTCAACTTATATATCCTACTAATATTATAAATGCGAAAGTTTGTATGTATGGATGTTTGTTACTCTTTCACGCTCCAACGGCTGAAGGGATCTGCTTGAAATTTGGCACAGAGCTAGAATATGTTCTGGAATAACACATAGGCTACTTTTTATCCCGGGAACGCGGGTGAAACCGCGGGGAGCCACTAGTATTTAACTAAAATTAAATAAAATGTTATATTTTCTAACATAAGTGTATCATGCTATATAGCAGCTGTCCTGTCCATGCGTCCTGCCAGCAGGGGAGGGCGTTTAAAGAGCAGTTCGCCAGCGGGACGCGGACGCGGCGCCGGCGCAACCTTTGTGTTCCATACCTTTTATTCCCGTTTCAAACTTTTTAATATCTCGTCTAGTGCCAGAGGGACGAACGCGTGAAGCCAGGTGACGGATTGTGAGATTGGAATTTTCTATCGCTCTTTTTTTAATACACGATACATGTTTATGTAGATCGTTTTATGATAGCATGTAAATGAGGAAAAGTATCTATCTATTAACATTATTTTATGTCAGGCTTGTAAAAAATATATGACGATCAAGTACTATTGAGTTTAAGACCAGTTCAAGGTTTATCGATAAATTCCATAAGTATTATGACAGCAAAATAATCGTCAAAAATCGCAAAAATAAACCGATTGCATTTATTAATCTCGCAGGACGGGACATCGCGGAAAAAAAGTAAAATTAAAAAAAATGTGCCCTACATATCTGGCCGGTCACCCAACACCGGGTGAAAGTCTCGGTTAATGCTTTTAAACGGCGTGACAGAGTGACAAGTTGACACCGACGTCCGCGGTCGTCCGAGACGGTTAATTTAGATGGCCGTGGGTGGTAAGTTAAACGCCGATTTGTGATGCGGTGGAGACGGGCGTCGCGTTTTGTTTTTTTATGCCATATGATGACAGGTCATTGAACTCTGCTTATTGCATACAACATGTATTTGTTGGGAACGAAAAAAAATGCATGCAGATTTGAAATTCAATACATATCTATATTTATTCATTCAAATTGGCTGCACGAGTAGTTATGGAAAGACGATTATGATGACGACGCCTTGAAATCTAATGATTCCAACTTTATCAGTTACCATGAGTGACTCAACCCAACAAACTCTATTTTTTTTATAGGTAGATTATATTTAACAGTAAAATGCTAATAGTACAAACAATCATTATTAGGTATAGTTAAAATCTGTATTAATACAACACAATTGTGTAATTAGTTGTGATAGATAACTAAGCAAATAACTCATCTGTATTTTTGAGTTGGGCGTTCTATTATGAGCTCCCCAAGTAGGTACATAAAGCAAAAATAGTACATAAGAAACAGAGATAGTGTACCTATCCTGTTTGTCAGACTATGATATAGGTACCTAGACGTCATTTATTTATTTATTTATTTATTTAGCAACACTAACATCACGTTTACACTCACACATCTTAAAATCTAGGTACAGTAACATTTCTTGAAAACATGACAATTACAAGTGTCGACAGCATTTGTAATTAAACAGTATCACTTACACGCTAATTAATAAACTAAAAAATAGACTAAAAAAAAAAAAAATTTACATTAACAATATCTTGAAATCTTTTAAAATTAAAATTAATGAGATCAATGAAAATCAGTTATTTTCTGTAATATTTTTTTAAGGTGGATAACGAGTCGGAGAAAACATGAAGTAGAAAGGTAAAATTTATAGATTCCCATATACCTGCAGTCACAAATCATACAAAATCAGAATACCTAATGTGTGAGGAAGGGCATTAAGTACCTACTTATTTTTGTAAGTTCGTCTATACTCTTAGATAGATAGATATGTGTCATTAAAAAGAATATTCACACGAAACGTAAAGTCACTTCGTTTATCAAAAAGCAATCATCGCGTCATAGGTGCCTTTGAGTCCCCGCCTCGTACGCCACCTTCCAACTGCTCGGTTCGGACCTTAATCAACGTCATTACTCTGTGATAATTGCTACAGAATATGTCCACCAACTATGGAGATGTGGGGTGACCATGGATTTAACATGAGAGACTTATTTTACTTAGGGTTTTTTACGAGGTTATTGTTTAATAAATAAATTATTATCTATCTATATCTATAAGCTCTAATCTATGGAACTACTAAAAACAGAAATGCGAAGCAATGAAAAATGTTGCAAAACTGGGAAGTGAAGTTAACGAAGTCAGCTAACTAGTTCGTCATAAAAGTCATTGATATTATAGTAGGTATCTAGTTTAAACACTTATAAACACTGTTTAAGACTTACTTCCAATTCAGAAGGTAGGTATATAACTAATACTACAATTTCATATGTTGATCTTCATTTATCCACATTTCCTTTCCAACATGGCGACCCCAGCACCAATGTCATCTTGTGTCACAAAAACTATATTTTTGAATGATCATTCTCCTTGATGAGTGGGGAATGAGGGGATTGTTTGCGGCGCCCTTTGTGTCGTTGTGTCATATCATCGGTCGGCCATGGCTTATGGGTGTGAGGTACCGGCCCTTTGTCTGGGGACATTGTGGCCTAGCTTAAACCTCCATAAAGGATACCGGTTCGAAATTCAAAATACGAGACATTTACAAACTACCCACAGGAAATTGAAAAAAATTGTGCAATCTAGTAACTACTTAACAGCTCTATAGATTATGTATTTCAAAGATTCGTATTTAATTAGTGAAAACGATTAATCACTCAGTTGTAGGTTTTGCTTTTTATCCTTCGTCTGTTAAGCCAAACTAAAAAAAATGTGAATCTGCAAGGCATGCCATTAAAAAAACATTTATCCACTCCCGGTACAAAAAAAAATAACAATTGAATTCTGTTCCAATTTCCTCAGGTTGGCTCCAAAATGATGACATTGCAGATTTTTTCTGACACCTCTAAATACTGCAACATGCAAACAACAAACAATATCATCAACCTTATCCAACAGTCATAAGACAGAGTTTTCCTTAAAGATGTATTTGCCAGCAGCAAAAAGGTTGGTTACACAGTTTTCAAGATTTGATACGTTCAAGGACCGTTATTAAAAAAAAAACAGTAAGAAAGGCATGTCCTCACACGTCCCGGTGACAAAAAAAGGGAGGCATGTTAATTTTGCATGAAATGACTTTTCGAGGTGACTTGACAAGGGTTTTGGCACCTTTCCGACCATTTCTTATTAACTTCTGTTGAGTATTTTGGACAATAATCCGACATTTAAGGGTCAAATTTAGCTGTAGTGAATTTTATTGAAATACTGGACATTTGAGGTCGATATCAGTTAGTATAACCAACTAAACCCTTCGTGACCCAAAATATAAATAAATAAAATAGTTAATTCTCACCTCTGACAATTACATGAAATATGACTGAAAATAGAGGAAATAGGCAGCGCGTTGGTGATACCCCTGGTATTGCCGGTGTCCATGAGCGTCGGTGACCATTTTCCATCAGGTGGCCCGACTGCTCATCTGTCATCGTAGGCAATAAAAAAAATTTAAATGGATACCTACCTAGTTGCATCATACTTATGTTTTCCTATGGTTCGTTCTTGATCATGTTTTAAAATTTTATCATCCATTTAGTACCTACCTGCATACCTAAGCCAAATTTAATTAGCTATGTTTACATAAGCACCAATTATGGTAAAAAAATTTTACTTAATCACACCTAGGTTTTCTGTCTTGACTTCATCTTCCCTTCAAATCTCAGTCTTATCACTTTTCAATTCCATCAATCTCCCTTCAGAAGTCTTCTCTTCATAGTTCTTTCAACATCTCAGCATATTCGAACTTCTAAGTCACCTCGCTTGACATGTCCTGAAAAATCCAGTTAAAATTAGACTCTAAGCTCAATTAAACAAACAAACATCCTTTAACGACACGTTTTAGATGTCAGCT
Source organism: Thyatira batis (assembly GCA_905147785.2). Taxonomy (NCBI): domain Eukaryota; kingdom Metazoa; phylum Arthropoda; class Insecta; order Lepidoptera; family Drepanidae; genus Thyatira; species Thyatira batis. Next base: position 3,396,808 of record LR990502.1, read on the forward strand.
TGTATTTATTGATCGAGGAACACTCCCTGGTGATTTGACGAGTTCCGCTGAGTCATTTAGTCGCAATTTGGCACCAGATGTCGACGCAGGAAGTATTGTAAGAACAAAAAAAGCACGATTAACAACGGATTACTGTGGCCGTTTTTGTCCAATAAGATTTTTGCGACGGTTTCAGAACATTGTAAGTACTTACTTAAGTATGAAATGAGTGTTTAAATCTTGACTGATGTTTGGTTTGAATTTTTAAATTATTAGTATATTATTTGATATTTATAAGTTCGTCATATTTAATACTTTTGAGTAAGTAGGTAGATATCTATTTACGCTTTAGGCTTTATATCCATAGGACACGGATATAATATTTTCTAGTTAGAAAGATGAAATGGAATGTGACCTTTTACTTATTGGATTTCGTAAGAGCTTAACAAAGAAATTACATCATTTTATAAAAAAAATTATATAAGATACTAGTGGACCAGGCAGACTTCGTTCTGCCCACCAGCGCCACCTACCGGGTCCAAGTATATGTAAGCTATCCTATCTCTCAAGTTGGATCGAACTGCACATGGTGTGCGAATTTTATTATAATCGGTTAAGTGGTTTAGGAGTCCATTGAGGACAAACATTGTGACACGAGATTTATATATATTAAGGTATATATTGCTGGGTGCTACCTACCTACTAATCATTTTAAATCAAAGACTAAGAACCGTATTCAAGTCCAAACAATAATTAACTTTGACATAAAAATGCAAAAGAAAACTTAATAATCGCTTTAAATTCTCGATATCCAAATCAGATCAAATTCTGGGAAGCTTTTATTTGGCTCCCTTACTGTACCAATATAGAAAGACCTCAGTGCTAGAGTCGAATGCACCAATTTAAAGGGTTGAAGAGACCATGTTATGTTGGTTTTTAATTTATGGTAGGTAGATGCAATTTGTTTATTTATGTCGCGGCATCGTCTAATTAGGACCGACAGTCCTCAGGGTGGACATAAAATAAAAAATAATGACAATGACAACAGTTTTATTAGACGGCTCAATCAGTGTTGATTGGGGCTGTTTAAGTTGAAATTATATGGAATAGTGAGGAGTTTAGTCATAAAATGTTTTAAGGTGGATACGTTTCATATCGTCTAAGGACTTTGGGAGTTTTAAAATAGACAGACAAAATATTGCATAAGTAGGTATTTTTAAACTACGAATAGGTAGGTATTGGGAATGGGAGGCCGCTGTAGGTACCTTCTAGTTTTTAGTCTAAGTAGATACCAACTTATCTAAACTTTCGTTAGAAAAATAGTGGAGTTCTCAGTTCGATAACCTTTAGATAGATATAATTAATAACCTGCGTATCAAAAAAAGTAAGTATTTAAGAATAAATTAATAGGTAACTATTTATTCTTAAATAAGTAGTATTTTTTATCATGGTATTATAACTATCTATTAAACTTTTACGTAAGTTACTTAGACCAAAATGTGTTTCAGCGCCATCTATCATTGAAACTCGGTACTAAAATAACGATCGGGTGCAAAACATTTAATAGTGGTGCATTTTGACAGATACCCTGTGATTTTATCGCCATTGCTGGAGGCTCGATTGTCGGGTACTTCCGTTTCCGATCGCGCCGCGGGCCGCTATTACCACTTCCGGTTCGGGTCAGTTTTGCATGTTTGCGATTTACTAGTTTCAGACAAGTATTTATTTTAGCTATATATTTTGTAGATAGGTAGGTATGTAATTTATGAGTGTATTGATATGAAGTCTTCAGTATTTATGGTTAGAGGTAGGTATAGGTAGGACGTAATGTCAGTTCCTATAGCTGTAAATTCTGGAGCTCTGCCACAGTGAAAATAAATACGTGTATCTGATTTGTTTCTGATCAAATTGCCGTTTTAAGATTCTAGGAACGAATTTGCAGAATAAGCTTTATTAAAGGTAATTAATTGGATTACATATCTACCTAATTATTTCAGCATAGGTATATTAAAGTATGAGTTTGGCAAAACATTGACCTGTAGAGTACCTAGGTAGATATACCTACCTGTATTTAAATTGAAGATTAACATAAGATAAATCTGATAAATAGAAAACTAGACACACAAATAAATAATTTTAAGTAGGTAGGTACCTTCTTTGTAAAATATTAAATGCATTTTTTGAGTTTCGAATACTCCCTTAATTATTTCAGTAACATTCTATTTTCGAACTCAAAATTACAAGCGGCTATTTACGTTCACAACAAGCGCGCAATTCGCTCAGCTGACAGCAAACCACGTGACTATCGGGGGCGTTGACCTCACAGTTGTCCCGATGTCACCTCGGTGTCATTGGGCGCGGGCGACGTCTCCCATTGGTCGACAATGTCGCGGGCGGCCGTGTGACATCGCCGATTGGTCGGATTTGTCACTCGGTAGGTGGAGCTGGCGTGTTACAATTTTAAAATAAATAGTGGGCGGTATATTTGAAAATGGAACTGACTTTTCTTTGAGTTTCTATTGCTTTTTTTTGTTGCTATAAGTAAATTAAGACAATTTAAAAATCGAACGCGATTCGGAATTTATTCTTCTTTCTTTCTCACGGATCTATGTTTTCAAACTAGGTACTTAGATTTTATTAGATAAAATTGATGACATTCTGAAGAATAAGTACCTACTTAATAGGTACCTATATTATAGAAACTACATAGTAATTTTAAATAGCTGTCTACTTATCTACATATGGTACCAAGTCTTAACCTAATTAGAATAGCAGAGAAAACTACCTAAACCCAGCAGCTCATCTAAATTCCGTATAAACATTGCATTTTTTCTCTCGTAGGTACATGGTGTGAGGGGAGGGGGGTCGTCGACCGGCGGCGGCGCGGGGGGGGACGGTATTGATCGCGACCCTACCCCTCCCGTACCTACCCCGCCGCGTAGGTAGGTAGGTAGGTATGTTGTGACCAAATTGTTCTACTTAGATAGGTAGGTAGGTAGGTAAAGGATAGGTGTTGTTTTATGTAACCTACCTACCTACCTACTCAAAATTGGAATACCTACCTATCTATGGAGATTCGATTTTTGAATTTCACTATTGAGTCTATTGTTGTTGTGTGCAAAACTTTTTTTTTCGGTAAATGGTCATTATTTTTACACTTGGAATATGTGATTCGATATTTTAATTTGTCTGGGTAATTTCTTTATAAAAAAGGTAACCTACCCAGGTAGCTACCTAGTTAGGTAGGTACCTACACACGTTGCTATGTATATTGCTTTTACATACTTAGGAAATAAAGCGAAAGGTTCGTATACCTAAAGCCCATATACCTAAGTAGGTACTCTACTTACTTAGGCCTAGTTAAGTAGGTGTGTAGCCTACTAATTTGTCAAAAAGACCCAAACTTATTGCGACAAGAAAATACATTTATCTAAGTAGGTTGGGTTAGTATCTACCTACTAGGTATATATATAAATATCAGAATCACCAGGTTTAATGTCACCATCAGATCGCTGCTAATTACTTTTCTTATGATGAATAGTCGTGTTACACCAATTTGAACTTTATGTTGTGGTGTCAGATTATAATTTTATATGAACACGTTGATTGGTCCAATGCTATTGAGAGGTTTCTCGTCCTCCTCTTACACCGTTCCGATTATATAAATTAATTTGATCAAGCATTTTGCTAAGTTAATGAATTTTGTCTTGATAGCTGTCAGCAACACCTGAAAGAGATAAGACAATAAATTAATTAATTTAATTACTAGTATCGACCAAGATAACTCAAGTCTATTAAGATTAAGTAAATAGGATGGTAGGTAGGTTTTTGGTATTCAAAATAGCTCCATCAATAGTTAAAAATCTATTCTAAATAACAACCCACATTCAACTAAATATTATTTAAGCAGCTACATTATAAAATGACAACGTTGTAACACCCGTCCAACAGGCCAAGACACGAACCATAAAACTGGCCAATAAACACGATTGGTTCGAGTCTAGGTCGCGACGGTGGCGACGCGGCGCGGCGACGCGGCGAATAGTGGAACTAAACGGATTAGGCATCCGCGACTGAGCAGTAATTCATCTGCATTTATTACTTCGGATTAATGGGATATACATTAAGGGTGAGATTGAGTTTGCGATTGTGGCTAAGAGGTAGACTATACGATTTCTTGATTAAGACAGTAAGTAGGTACCTGAAATTAGGTAGGTAAGTGGAGTAGATACCTACAGTGCAAAATAAAGTCGCTATCTGCTTGTTCGTATTTTGAAGCGCACCTACGGGGGCGCTTCGTGGAATACTTTAGGTGCGCTTCGTCTGGGTGCGCTTCGTTTGGGTGCGCTTGGTGGAATACCTCATCTCCTAGATGTTTTGATGATCTATGGTAGCAAAACGGTAGTAGGTAGGTACAGATGATTAGTACCTATGTTTAGTAGGTAAAAATTCAAATAAAATTCTCGAAAAGGAATGTGTCGTGGCTTAAATGGGTTATATAAAATCATACTAAATATCACAAAAATGAAAAATCATCAAGGGTCAAACATGTGTCTAAATAACGACGAAGGTATTGAAGACGGAGGTAACCTCAATGAGCTTAATTAATCTGATAACAAAGCAAAACATGATTCAATTAACATGGCCAACTTTCCCTAATGACAAGCAAATTATCGAAATAAAAAATAAAAAAAATATCAGTCGAATTGATAACCTCCTCCTTTTTGAAGTCGTTTAAAAAATGACTCGACCTAACCAACTCCAAAGCTCGCGGGAGATTAAAAAAAAAACTCACACACACACACACACACATTGATATGAATAAACATATGACAGCCGCCAACAATAGGTTATTAACAATATCAGCAGATGCGCCGGAGCCACCTGAGCGGAACACTCGCGTGGCACAGAACGCACTAAATCGTAATATTTAACTGTAATATTGTAATATCCGTTATATATGTGTAGAAGAAACAATGTCCATTTTGGACGCAATTATTGAGGTGGCAACATTTGAAATTTGACGTTTGAGTTGACAATTCTTAAGTGCCAGTGCTTGATTTATTGACGAAATAGGTAGGTAGCCTATTTCTTGTGGTCAAATTCGTAAATATAAATCATGTAAAATGGGTGGGTCTAACTTGCTTGAATTATAATCCATATTAAAAACATAGAAAACTACCTAAAGACTAAATAGGTTTGTTTTTATACATTAAGTAATAATCAATCAATTTGATATTGTTATTGCCTACAATACAGATTAAAATGAATTATAGGAAACTTAAAAAACACGGCATACCTAACTGTATAAAAGGTAGCCATTTATACATTATACAATACCTGTGAAATTATATTAACATGAAACTATTGAGTTCGATATGATGCGACGATGGCGTGAGTGATACATCCCCCTATCGACACAATGGAATCCGTTAGACGCATTAATATTACACCAACAACACTATTCCCTTATTATTTTTCCCTTTTTTTTCTACGCTGACAACATCGAAAATTTCGAATGTCACGCCTCGTTCATCGCGGCAGCGCGGGAAAATAAACGAGATCGTTCTTTTTTCAAACCGGAGCGCCAGAAAAAAGTTTATTTTAGTTACGATCATGTTTGGAAACCTTCCGTTATATCCTCATTTAATCGAAGGATGCGTTCCTATCGCCACATTGTGTTCTTTATCGTTGTTTTTTTATGTTTCGATTGTCGTCGAAACACCGGACATAATCGAATTTTTGACAAACAATATGGGATGAAATTGGTTCCTTTATTGATGTGCCTTTTATGGTGTCGGGTAAATTAATGTTTAAATCTTGCAGGGCACAACTTACGATAGTCTGCGCTATATTGTTTTAATTTTACTTACGTATCAAAATTTTTAAGCTATTGCATAGCTTATTATCGCGGGCTCTGAGCGCGGCGACCGAATCAAGAAATTCCGTAACGAAAAAAACCTAACACCCCCCACTCCGACGGGCAAGGAGGTGTGGCTTGAAGGCCGTGCATCGTCTAACGTCGTTTCAGTTCGGCAGTCTTCGACAGTCGACACGGCGTTGTGTGCGATTAGACGTATTGTACGACTCTACGAAACTCGCACGAATTGAGACGAGCTGCTCCGAAATCGGACGAATACATAAGCTGCTTATGAGAAAGTATATAGGTGTATATGTATTTATGTACAACAGTGAATAGCTGTACTTGTAAAATTTGTGTATGAAGTGTTTTGAATATGAATGAACAAAGTGCATTTATTATTAAAATAAATAAATAAAATTATAATTGCATAAGTTGATACAAAATGCTATGCAATGCAATAGCTTTACCGCGGCAGTCCCCGAGTGCCTCACGTAATTTTTTTTGATTTATTTTTGTGTTGACACCAATTCGTTAGATTGTCATTAAGAATAACCAAAGCACCGTAACACAGAAGTTAAGTCGGTTGAGTCACACAGTCCCTTCAGTGGTGAGGGCCACAAACCGCCCGTGGCCGAAACAAGGCGCATAATTACAGAGATCACATTTACGAATGTAAATGCGCTCGACTGTACCCCGTCATAAATCATGTTGCGGTCATCTGCCGCCCGCAGCGCTGCCGACGCGGACGATCACACGACCAACACAACAAGACCTCAACCATAACCAAAACTGAACCCAAACACCAACGAAAATCCCCATTGAATAGGTCTTTCCAAACTGGTTGCCGTTTCAAATGTGTATCAACGGAACGCATTGTAAGCGGTGCGTTCCTTTTTTAAATCGCGGCGGGCGCGTCTGACAGATGTACGTAATGTTGCCATGTGCACTGTTTGATAGATATTTACAATGTTTTTTAGGAATATAAGATGCAGGAGAATGCAGTTGGCTTTGTCAATCGTGTAATCCCCATGATTAGGCTCTGATCGACATACATCATCTGGGTCAATAGTTAGACGAAGGTATATAGATAGGTTATCACATAATTTTTTTTACGAGTTAATTTATAAAATGTGGAGTACCAAGGTACAAACCTCCATATTTCATAGCATAGATACCTACTACCTTTGACTTCCTATATGATATGCAAGACTTAAAAAACGGAACACAAAACTCAAACTAAGTAAGTACATAGGTACAATTTTTATTTTATTGAACCAAAGAGGTCAGATATTTATTTTCTAATATCGCCAGCCGTCCGTGTCATTTTTGAATTTGGAATATGAAAAAACAACAACATCGCTCGTCCAATTCCCGCAACTGTCAACACAGTTGGTTGAACTCGGGTGCGTTCGGTAATTGTAACATGACGCAATTTGGACGTTCGCGGAACGTGATCGTTTATCGCGAAGATCTCTCGGCGTATGGGTAGGATAAGGATTCGGTGTGAGACGTTGGCGCCAAACGTTTGAAGCGAAACTCTTGGACTATGTAAGGCTTTACTTCAATATCTAGGTATGCGGATGTCTTTAATTTCCGCGGGATAAAAAGCCTATAGGTTAATCCGGGGTATAAACTATCTATATTCCAAATGTAAATAGAAATCCGTTCAGAAGTTTTTGCAATTTTGCATGAAAGAAAAACAAACATCCTATCACATCGCGATTATATTTGGTACAGAGTTAGAATATGTTCGAATAAAATATAGGCTACGGGAAAATTAAAGCCCCCTAAGAACGCGGCCGCGGGTAAAGCCGTAAAGCAACCAATAGTTTAATATATTTTTTTTCAGTTTTAGTTACGAGGTCTACATCGATAACTCGGCAAAATGTAGTGAGAAATATTCTCACTCTTGCAAAAGTAAGTAGGCACTAGGTACCTAAGTAATTTTCATTATAAATCACAACGATACAGTGTTTATATAATTACAAAATGTTAATCAAAGCGCCGTGTCGTCGCGTCCGAAATGTTTTCAAACACAACACGATCAGATAATGCCGTCTCAAACGTGCCCACATAATAATTGAATTCAATATCTGACTAATTTATAGCGTCTTCACTAACTGCCCCTGATACCATCTAAGACCTTGAGTAATTTTCTTTCATATACACATTCTAATTTCGACTTTAACTCTGGCTGAAACAGTCTCATTTCTTTTGAAAAGCATTTGGATGTCTTCTATTTTTGAATTTTGAAATGATTATCTAACAATTGAATTTAAGCTTTATACCTTAAGTAATAGGACTCAAATAGCCTTGTGTATTTTCAAGTCCAGACGGTCACAATAGGCTACGGTTCAACAATGGAAACAAGCGGAGAGGTTGCGACCTTCTTGATTGTGGGATGATAAACGGGTTGCGTTTTGTCGCTTCTGCCTTACAATTGCACTGTGCTTTGTTGAGCTTATTTCGTAAGTCTCTTTTCTTTAAAAAAAAAAAATACATATTTTGTATATATGTACTTACCTAAGGCTAGCTTAGTTAAGTCACCTACCCTTTTTAGGTTTTCGAAGTGTACGCGGGGTAACTTATTACCTATTTTGTTTAATGTTAAATGCCGTTAATGAAAAGATGTGTAATTTTTTGCACAATTAATTATGGATATGGATTCAGGATACCTTCCTATAGCCACATTATACTACCTACAAAATAATGCACACTTATTGTTTTTAATTTGGAAAAGTACCTATCTACGAAACTGATTGTAATTTTAAATGTATTAATTCCGCATCCTAATTAAATCAATAGGTATCTACCCCATAATCACACTTTACCTGAATACCTACCAACAATCAAACTTCAAAGAAACAGCTGTCACAAACCATCCACCCCATGCGTGTCGTCACAAAATGACAGTCAACTTTTCACCATAGAAAATTCATTGTAACTTTTCCATGTAGTATAAACAAGTGATAAAATTGTGGAAAATTGCTTGGCTCAGCCAATTTGAGTCACAATAAGGCAATTTGCGCGACAACGGGGCTTGACTGGGGACGGCGGGGGACGGTGTGGGGACGGCGGAGGGACGGCGAGGGGGACGGCGGAGGGACGGTGATGGGACGGTGACATAGATTAATTGTTGGCGCCCGGTGTCGCGATGTCGCCGCCGTGTGAATGTGACCTTATGACGGTACTGTATTAACTGTTTGATGTGTAATGTAGGTGATAGGTATAGGGACTCCTTGATGTGTTTACCTACTTTTTGTTTTGACAGAATGAAAAATTTCGTACTGAGAAGATTGACATTGTGTATTGTTTAAAAAAAAACCCTTTCCTCTGTTCACAGATAACGTCCCAATTTATTTGATTGTTGCGTTGCTGGGTGTTCATATACCTACAGGTATTTGAACTAAGTATCTCAACTACAATAATCAGTTAGTTTAAATACCTCTCTTTAACTAGGTAGGCACTGATAAAAATACAGCAACTTACCTACTGAAACTCGAACGAAAGGGGGCATATAGGATTGTAGTAAAACTAAGAGTTAAACATAAAACAAACTAAGTAGGTAGGTACACATAATTTCTGCACTTTTTTGGCACATTAATACATATATAGGTGTGCCTTAAAGTTTTATTTTTAATATAGGTAAATTGTATCGTTTCATCAATAAAAAGCGAAAGAAAGGAGGTAACAAAAGACCTCACACGGCTCAAATTACATAACATATTGATTAATAACTTTATTAATTGTCGAAGTAAACATATAATAAAGAAGTGTCGGTAATTGCGACGCGACACGAGACGCGAGGCGACACGAGCTCGCCCGAGGCTGTCACCTGTTACCGCAATTATGCAAATTCAATATCAGTAATTGTTTCAATGTAGGGTTACCCTGTTGTAAATATTATGGAGTTCATTTTTAGATATATTTATTGGCAACACTAGAAAAATATTAATTAGGTTTCTACTGAGTTTAATGCTGGCACTTCTCAGTAAAAGGAACTTTCAGAACCGAGCATTAAGAGTAGGTAACTGTTCATAAGTGTTTGTAAAGGGCTATTTGAATAGAACTATTTTTATTTTAAAATATCTCTCTGGACTACATACCTACCTACCTATTAGTCGCGTCAGAAGATTTTAATTTCGATGCTCTTGGTTAAATGCAGTGACCACTTACCAGCAGTGTCTGGTACAGTTTGACTGTCTGTAGATATGTTGTATTTGAAAAAAATATATATTTAATATGTGTTTCAGGTCATGTAAGCTTATGTGCAAGTTGGTAGGTACCTAAAGAATTTATTATTAACTATTTGCTCTCCGCGGTTTTACCTTAAAAGTAGCCTATGCTATGTGTTATTCCAGAACCGATTCTTACTTTGTCCCAAATTTTATCACGATCCCTTCAGCCGTTGTTGCGTGAAAAAGTATCAAATACACCATACATTCTCACAAACTCTTTCATATATAATATTAGTACGATTTATCATAAACCAATATGATAAAATAATAAGGTATGGTAACCCTACTCGCGATTTCCCGGGACACAGTCCGTTCCCGTTAATATTCTCGTTACAACCATCACTTATGTGTACTCACCCTAATATGGCGGCGTACTTTGTACTGAAATAAATAATAATAATCAAGTATATTTTGCGAAATGAAACCTTTTTGCATGCATTATAATAATTTCACGGGTCATTTGTTTTTTAAACGACGTTTTACTTTGTCAATTGAAATAAAAATAAACTTTATATTATTCCAATGGTTTTATTCAAAGACATTATAAGAGGTTTTATTATTGGAAATGTATTGTAATTGTAGGTTAAGTTATCTAAATAAGGTAAATTTCTATCTAAACTCAGCATGAGATTTATCATGGCAGTACATACCTAGCGTCATATTTTTGTTATAGATACCTTTAGATATCTACCATATTTTTTTAACATCTAACTGGTTCCTACCTACCTTTATAAATAAATACTACTATATTTTAATATTCTATATTTCTATTGCTTTTCGTCTATACAGAAAAGAAAAGATTCTTATACATACGCTTAAATTTCTCTACATGCCTACCTACATAATTCATATAAACCCACTGCAAACTTGAATAAAATAAATAATACCCGAAAAAACTTCCGTAACCGCAATAAAGATATGCATACAAAAGCTCATATGAACATAATCGATTGAAAGCCATATTATTTCGGCTTTCCCTGCGCGTGCGCAACGCGACAATCGTATGTCGTCAACATGCGGCCACCGCAGATCACAATACCGGTAATGGCGAATCAAAAACCGCAATATACGTTAAATTAACTCTAATTTACGGTAACATACGATAATTCGATTCGTAGTCGACAACTTTCAAATTATGAACACGCGATCATATTTTTTTTTTTATTTAACTACCTACATTTATATTAATATTATTATTATGGAGAGGTTAAGCTTGCAAGTTTGTATTTAGGGGGTAATCTCTGGAACTAATGATCCAATTCTAAAATTGTTTAAACGTTAAAAACTAAAGTTGTTTATAATTTCACTGGTAGAAAGCTACATTATTCCTGAGTAGGTAGGTAGGTATATGAGCTTGGTATTTTCGCTATTTTGTCTCCGTATTACTACAGGAACGGAATTACACGGATGAAACCGCTAGTAAATAGTCGCTCACAAACGCAGTTCTAAAGTTCAGTACATAATCATCTGTGAACCTAAAATAAAAATATGGCCTTACCGCCATATTTATAAACGGCATAGCTTATTTCTTTGTCCCTTTACATATTCAGCCCTACGTGCACCCATAGCAATTAACCCTTCGAAAGCGCCCGTTCACAGCCCTTTGTTAACCCTTTAATACTCGAGCTATTGTGTCAACTGTCACTCGCGAAGACTGAATTAAAAAGTAGGTGGATTTTTTTTTTCTTTGTGATAGGTAGGTACTTAGAAATAGGGCCATGAGTGGTTAATAACGTGGTATAAAGCAAAATGACAGCCTTTAAGCATCTTTTTAACTGGCGTTTGAGTGCACTATGTATTATAGTTTAGGGCTGGCAATAGTAATTTGACTTTTATAGTAGGCAATACTTTTTATTAGGTATTCTTGTTTGTGAATAGGAATGTAGTTTGCTGTTAATTGGGCTTGTTAAATATTTACGTTTCTTTCTTTGAAAAATGGCATGGTTTTGTATACTTACTTTGCAATATTTTCTTTATTGATAGATAACGCAAGTTATAATCAAATAAACGCCAAAAATAATAGATTAGTAGGTAAACATTTAGAGCTGGACCCTTTAGGGTGGTAACTCAGAATAACAAGAATATGAATGTGTAAAAATTATAGAGTTAACCAAAAACTATATTAGGTATATGTACCAACCTATATAATAGTATGTAAACTAGGCGTAATTCAAATTTAATTTGGATTAGTTTTTTTTATTTTTTAATCTTCCTAAAGAATTTTAAAGCAAATCTATCTCACATCTCATAAAGCCCCGTTCCACAGTATTACGCGGAAACTATACAACAAAGCGCCTGCCGATTCGTCATTAGCACGGCGAAAACAATCAGTAGAGTAATAGTAATAGCCTCTGTACACACGAGCGGTGCGTCCATCCGTCCGTCCGTCGTGAGTCGTGATGCGCCCGCGCCGGTCGCGTCGCACCGTGGGGCAACCTTTACGTACGATTTTGATGGATAATATTCATTGTTTAGATGATTTTTTTTTTATAAAAATGTAGGTTAGGTACTTACATGATAATAAATGTTAAAAAAAGATAGCTTTATGTACAAATATTTTAAGACAATCTAATTTTTATTTGGAATTTAAACAGGTTAACATATTTGTTAGTTTTAGTAAAAAAGTTTAATAGTGACACATTGAACTATTTAATAATTTACCAAGTTTCCACTACCCATATAAGTTTTGTTTCCTTATCTATGGAACTAAATGAAGTTAACTAGTAGGTATCCCACTTACGGTTTATTTTGTACTAGTTCCCTGCGGTTTCACCCGTGTACCAACCATTTTCTCGGGGTAAATAGGCTCTAGACCGGACTGCCTCTAGATTTTAAATCGGTTCAGTAGTTTTAGTGTGAAAGCGAGACAGACAAAGTTACTTTCGGATTTATAATATTAGTTATGATATCTTGAGACAGAGAATAAACCTTTAGTATATACCCTAACCAATCTAAAGTCTCAAAAGCAAAGTATGGTGTTCCTACACCACACCGCACTATGCCGCGCCTCCCGCTCAGTCCACACAACGCAAGACATAATGACAGCTGTTCGAGGTTCGAACCCGATCACGCAACGGTCGTGGACCGTGATGTGCGCACCGTGTGAACACGCCTTATGATTTACTTTGTATGGTTGGCAACATTGGGTACCTACTGTCATATTCGCTTTTTTATTTATTTATTTATTTGGATATCCAACAAAGAATACACTTTACAACTATGCTTCTTCAGTTACAGGTCAGATGATAAAGTGAAGAGATTTTTTTCTAATGCCTATAAGAAGAAAGTTTAAACGAAGAGAACATAGTGTCAAAGAGGTGGATCAAAGTTAAGTATTGAGGTATTAAAATTAAAACCTGAAATTAAGAGTGCTACATTAAATATTTTGTGAGGAAATCTGCATGCCTGAGATGTCACAATTAATGGTATGTGAAGTCTACCAATCCGCACTAGGTCCGCGTGATGGCCTAAACCCCTCATTGTTTGGGGAGGCTCGAGCTCCTCGGTGGAGACCTATCCATATGAGCTGATGATGATGAATAGGTATAGGCATTGACTATCAGTAATTATTTTAATGAATCAAAAAGTTAATATATGCTTTAAGGACTTACTTACTAACAATAATTTGGAACATTTTTTGCTGTCTGCAATTTTACTTTTTTAATTGAATAAGGGTTTTTGTACTGCTAACGCTACAGCTAAGTTGGAGAGGTTATCTCAACCTCCATTGACAGTACATAATTGAAATTATTATTTACAATTATTAAATAACTAACCATTGGGCGCACTTATGTATAAATTCGTTTACTGTTGCAATTTGACTGATGCTAGTAGGTACTCTCATAGACGATACCTAGTTTATCAAGGTTCACATATTTCCCTACAATAAAATATTCGATTTTTACTTTATATTATTGAGACGTGTATTGGAGGCATTATGGTAACGTATGTTCTACATTACTGTGACTATAATATTTCAAGAATTCGTAACTAATTAAATAATAGGTATTTTAGCTCCTAAAAATAATTTCATTAGAGTTTCTATAAAATGCACATAAGAATTAATCATCCAACACACCATATCATCATACATTCATAATTACCTACGTCCAATTTGATCCCAAACCTTCAAGCTTAGAACGGCTACAATAAAACTTTTTAAAGCAAAACCCCAAATAATATGAAAACTACCATAGATCCATATATATTATACGTACCTACATGATACATCCATAAAACAATGATCTCTAAGCATCGAGCATGTAACCAATAGAGTAGCAATAGTGAGCCATTTGTTTAGCAACGCATCAATGATTTGTCACGTATAACCGGTATAACTAACAAATCACGCTCGAACTAAAACAGTACTCGACCAATAAGAGACCTGTGTGTACGGTAGTGCAACACTTGACCTTGAGTCGGCCAATCAGAACACAGGGGCCGGCGCAGCGTTTTGGCGTATTTTGTTTTCTAACAAAACTGTTAACAGTTCTACTCTATTGGTTACATGCTCGATGTCTCTAAGCAACCCTATCCGCCCCGAGGGCAACAACAACTAATATAAAATGGCGGACTCGTCTCAGCATAATTTCGGATGACTAAATATGAATCCTTGCTCAAATAAAAGGGGTGTACCCGACCCCAGATGGTATGCAAACATCTCAATTACCGCGCTTATTAATACATGGGGTGATTATTAATCAAGCCATTTTGTCTCGTAAGATTTCGTGACGCGAACTGTTCTGTTCATATTGACATTGCTGAAAATGTGGACTATTTTCAACTTTATCGGTAAAATAATAGGGTATAAAATGAGTTACGTAGTAAATTGGAAAATGTTTGGTAAATTTACTTTACAAAGATACTAATGATGGGGTAGCAAAGAAAAATAGTCACAAATTTTGTGGCCAAATCCAACAACTTTTGTGTTCAGTAATCAACTGTTTATAAGCTCACTAGTGGCTCCCCGCAGTTTCACCCGCGTTTTTACAGGACCTTAAATTTTCTCGGGATAATAAGTAGCCTATGTGTTATTCTAGAACTTAATCTAACTCTGTGCCAAATTTCAAGCAGATCCCTTCAGCCGTTTTGGGGTGAAAGAGTAACAAACATCCATCCATAATCACAAACTTTTGCATTTATAATATTAGTAGGATTGAGTAATCATCAAGATCATGAAAATACATCTATTTTGACATTAACAAGTGAATAAAACCCCGTATAAATTAAAGAGGTCATACCATAACCTGAATCACCCTAAATCTTTAAACCATTTCTAAATTCCCCGCGTAATGACATTTACAATCACTCTATCTACAGACATAAAGTAAAGGCACTAAAGGTGATTTTCCCTATCACTCCCGCCAGGTGGCGTTTCACACGAGTTTCCTAGCAGTTTGCAGCTTATCAGTTTCATGAATTTGGCAAGTATCTTAGGTACTATTTCTTAGGTTATAATTTTGTCTGTCATAAAAAAATTAACCCTAGTACCTTGTGTTAAGATCCATTTAGATATTGACACAAATGAAGAACATCGCAATTCAGACTGTTCTAATGTCACATTATTTTCATTTGTTTTCTATTATATGAACATCAGGCTTAGAACTTTCTGGCTGTTCTTTTTTCAAATCTCTTTCAATCAATCAATTTTTATTTTCAGCCAGTTTTGTATAGAGTCTGGAACAATTTTTTTGTGTTCTATATTTAAATATTATGATATTCGTCAATAAAAAGTAAGAAGCCATACTCAAAAAAGTTTTGTTTAGTTATTTTTATAATTTTGAGGTATTTTAAAACATTTTTACTTCCAACTATTTTTATATAAATATGACAAAATCCTAACCATGCAATATATACATAAATCATAAACGTACAAGCCCCAATATCCACCCCTAGGCCGTAACGAGGCATTCATTATACAGGGTGTGCTAGTGCAATTTGCAGCTCGCTTATCGAGTTACCTATTAGTATTAGATATTAAGCATTCAGGTGGTTCGTAATGACAAACACAGTCTGTAGATAGGGCTTAGTTATTAGTGAGAATATTGCTTTTGGTAGGTAGGTCATGAAATTAATTTCATTCAAATAGGCCGTCACTGGTTAAAATAAATAATCGAATCTAACGCTCAGTTTGGAAGGTTGGTAGCACTAGTTGAGAAGCTTAGATATACGGTTAAAAATTTCAAGTTATACATATAAGCATGTATGTAAGTAAGTAGGTGTTTTTTATGGTTTTACTTAGAGATAGTAGTTTTTAGTTGGCACTGAGTAACTTATAAAGCTGTTAATAGATATGTATGTCCATTTAAATATGTATAACATATTATTATAATAAATATTGTGCTTACAAAAAATTTGCTTGTTACTATGATTTAACAGGACAGAAGGTACCTACCTAATCGACATGAAAATTACCTCAGAAGCCATTCTGCAAATTATGCGTAGTTCAATAATAAGTTTAATATTTTGTGTGTATTTTTTCTTAATTTATTTACCTACTTACTATGCGCTTTTATTTATTTTGTATGCATATAACTTGTACGCCTTACAAGGCAATTTTTATTTTTTGTTAACGTTTTTTTCCTAGATGTTTACGAGAATAAATTTAATTGCAGTTATAAATTTATATAGTTTAAACATATATAATTTTAAGTACCTATATATTCAGATATTATAATTAAGCGAACGTCGTACGTCGTCTGTAGTCAAGGAGCGCGCTAATTTGTTTTGCAAATTGAGGGTGACGCGGGGAAAACGGGAAGGGTTGCCGCAATCCACCTACCTATCGAATTACCTATTCTACCCTCGGAGAGAAGACTGATTTTTACCCTTTTTAAGCTTTAAATAAAATAAAGTCAAGTATCAAAGCATTATTTTACCTTAACAAAAAATATAAGAATTTCTTGGCCGTTTATTAAACGTAAGGTATTCCTTAGAAGGTAAATGTTATTACTCGTATACCTATAGGTAATTAGACAGATTGTCATTCATTCTAATTACAAAAATCTGGCCTTGATCAAAGCGATAGTTCCTAAAATCTTTAATGTTTTTCAACATAAGAAGAGCAATTCAGTGATTCGATTCCCAAAACTATATGTGCATTAAGTAGGTACTATTTCTATTTCCTATGAAAATTAATACCTAAAATCAGACGACGAGGCACAAAGCCCATAATTTCACAACATAATAAAACACCACTTCATAAAAGGCTCGAGAACATCGCAAATGTTTCCAAGACATCGCATTTCATCACTAGACACCATAATTCACGAATTGCGTGTCACCGCCCGATATACCGAGCGTATTACTGTTGCCATTTAACCTAGACCTCCCCTATTTAAGCTTTTTAATAAAACATGGTAACATTAGTGAAGTTTCACAGGTCTTTTTAGTGTGGTCACACTATAATACCATAATAGAGTGGTGATAATGTAAGGTTTATTTTGATAGCTTTGATTTTGTTTTTCCCGTTAGTTTTTTTAAGTTTCACTCGAGTGAAAGTGTCTTGGATATAAGTAATATTATTTTTTGAACTGAATTTTGTGAATTATATAAAATTAAATATAATAAAATTCGTACTTTATCAAATAAATCTATGTATGTATAAGTCGACGACCACTCTGTCAAGAGTGTACGACTATAAAGAAGAATGTACCTATAAGTACGTCGGGCTAGCACTTGATCCAGTCATTGTAATAAAAAGTAAAGTTATATCACAAGAGATAACTTGGATAAATGGCGGATTTCTAGAAAAATCTAAGCCTCCATAAGGCCTAACTTGATTTGGAAGTTTGATAGGGAAAAACAATCTCAGTAAGGACTAAAAATATTTAACTTAGTAAGTCAAAGATAAGTTTGTAAGCATGGATGTAGTTACTTATGTTAGTTACTCTTTCACGCAAAAACTACTGAACATATATGAAATGGAGATGATTAAATAGTCTACCTACTTTTAATCCCAGAACATTGAAGTACCCTTAAAACGCGGGTGAAACCGCGAAACGCCTCTAGTTCTACATAAACTTACTTATTCTTTACGAAAACTGAGTCCCAACATAAAAGATGCCTCTCAAAACTCTGTCCAAACATCATGTGACAATACCATTGAAAAATACAATAATCGTGACCGTAAAGTAAATATAACATAATACCAAACAAACGACATACGACAGAACATATTTCAATACTAATCTATAGTTATTTTTCTCATTACCACTACACGAAAAGATTCGTGCTAATTTCGATGTCATTCAATGTTCTGAAAACCCCTCATTTGATATTAAACTTTATTTTAAAGAAGTAAAGTTTAAATTGTTTTGTGAAAGGGTTATAGAGGTTTTGTTCCATAGAAACCATTGTCGTCAATTGTCACAGGGGATTGTGATCGGTCTATTATCACATGTTCTGAAAAATAGGCTCTAAGTACTCTAAATAGATGTCATAATTGATATGAATTGTCATTGTGAAACAGATTTATTTTGTTTGACGTGATATTTTTTACTTAAAAAAAAAAATGCTAGTGCCTAGCTAATGTTTCAATACTAGTTTCCAAATAAATCTTTATTGAGTTCTAGGCTTCACAAATATTAGAAAGAAAATTATTTTTGTTTGTTTGTAACGACCTTTCGTCGTTACAAACAAGCAAAACTCCGAAACTTGGGTCTTCTGAGAATGCGTCCAATCCGATTACTAATTCTATATGTAAAACTGATATAAAGAGATAACCTTCCGGGCCGCTTTTTCACACGTGGTTTTAGCCTATATCCTTCCCCAAAGCTCTATCTCTGAACCAAATTTCATTATCTAAGTTAAGACGTAAAAGAGTAACAAATAGACACAGCTCCTAAGGATTAAGTGCTTAAGTCAAAATGGTTTAAATCCTACGAATAACACGTTTAAACATTGATCCCATTAATAAATGAAATAGCGGCAAAGATCAGTGAGCTAACCCGCCACTGTCCGTGCCGGTCACTTCGGCCCCCGGATAAAAACTGTTTTAACCCTTTAAGACGTACCTTAAGTGTCCAATTAGCGATGCAGTGTTAAAACGACCGCGGCGACACTGAGGGCCCAAATTTACACTCCCGATGTTGGTACAATGAAGTATTCATAAGTTTTTATAGAATTTAGAAATATTTGGATATGATAGTTTAATAAAAAGGAAAAAAAACTTGACTTGTACGAGTTTCAGTTTGCGTAAAGTATTCTAATTCTATTATCTAAATGAAAGCTTTAATATAAGAGAAATAATAATTCGTTATGGTGATGAGTAGATAATACAAATAAATAGGAACATAATATTGATCATTATTTTTTATAAAGTAACTGTCCTTTTATGTTATAAAAATTTACTGAAATTTATTAGGTATATCGTAAAAGACTCTAAAACCATTTTTTTATAATTTTCACCTTAAAGACAATAATTAAGCTAATGCTTTTGGAGACTTTGAAACCAAAAACTATCACTTCTATGAGATTATGTTGTCTATGGCAGCGGCATCACAAGGAAGACTGTCACAGCACAATGCAAAATGGATTCTTTGTCTGTTGTTGTCCTTTTTAATTCGTGACTTTTATGTGTGTCAAAGTGATTCACTTGGAATTTTTACCATAAAATAAAGACTCCATTGACCTTTATTACCAACGGTTACAGTTCATTTTCGCATCTTCCCAGAGACACTAATAATTTTGTTTTAAGCGCACTTAAAATTACTGCGTTTCTTTTTATTGGAAGCGACCAAAGATGACAAAAACTGCAGTAAAAGGGTTTTTAATGCATGTGAGTTTTGGAAATTGTCATGAGGTTACGAAGAAACGTTAATTTTTCCTTATAATAAAAAAAAATATTTAACTGCATTTCTCAATTCATGTCATTTATGATCACAAAATGACTGAGTATGACAATTTTTTTTCTTTACTAATTTATAAATGGTTTATTTTAAGTTACAAAAATCCATTTACCTACAGGAAAGCCATTCTACTTATGCACTACTTATAATCTACATTTCCTGATATTGCTTAACAATCTCTATTATTTGTAACTCTAATAAGGAAAGTACTTAGTCTACATGGCATACATATATAACATCATAATTTAAAGTGTTCTTACAATAAATTTAAAACTAAAGAATGTAACACACTGTCGGCATCAACAGAAAAAAATATTTCATCTTAGCCGTCATAAAAATGCAATGATTTTTTTCGCGTTCCAAATTCAAATAAACCCGTTGACGTTCCACGCGGCACGCATCGGGACATCTATTAGCATGAACCAAGCAAACTGTTTAAAAGCTACCGGAGTTCTCTTGGTCAATGTTTGTCTTGGGCAATGTGGACAAAGACTTGAGAAGCCTTTGGGGATGGGAACGGGTGTTTTATTGATATTTTATATTTGTTTTTGCAAATAGAGGATTTGTGACGACTTTATCGAGGAGGAAAAATGGATTCTTTAGTTCACTTCAGTTTGAATTGACGAGAAATAGACATCAGTTGATAAAATATTTCATAATTTTTATGAAGCTTATAAGAATGAAACAAAAAAATACAAAAATAATAGATATTTATTTTATTTTGCTACATCTACTTAGCTCTTACATCCACAAGTTTAAAGTACTCTACAATGTCTATCTACAAAGCTAGCATTTAAAATAAATAATCTAAAAGCCATAGGCCTGCGAGCCGTAGCGCCACGCAGCGGAGGTCTGTACTAAACACTTTGACACACACACTACCTTTGGCGCGCCGCATTGTGTACACTCCTTTAAAACTTTTCCACCACATCCAAAATGAGAACGTCTTATGTGCCAGTGTTAAATATATCCCATACGTCATTTTTACTTTTTAATTTTTATACAGAGCTAATGTTGTTTAGAGGACGGTCGCCGTCGTCCAGACCACCGTCGGATGTTTACCCCCACTCAGTAAACCTTCACAGATTAGTGCTGTCCATAGACTAGGTTTTAAAATAACAATGTGCTCGTAATGGCTTGACGTAAATGTTGTAACGTTTGTTTAGAATATATGAAACCTCTTTGAACCGCAAGTGTGTTATAACCGGCCACCTATGGCGCTGAAGTTTTTGTATTAGGAACTGTTCTTTTTTTAGTAAAATGTAAAGATCTTCTTGCAAAATACTCTACGTCTCTCTTCACTCGTCACTGGATGTAATTGTCTATATAAGTATGTATTTAAAAGCATATATCAGCCATCTGGTTACCATAACTCAAGCTCTGCTTAGTTTGGAATCAGATTGGACGTGTGTGAAAAGTGTCCAATGATATTTATTTATTTACTTCAAGATTGTCGAATAAAAACAATATATTAGTAGAAATACTCTATAAATCGTCTATATATTTTAAAACACAGAGATTAAGTTACACACACAAGCACATATCTACATAGAGTCTACAAATCAAATCGCCCTCCAAAAATGTCCTCCCTAAATATCGACATGAAAAAAATAGTCCCACCCTTTTAATCAGTTCAACCCCCGTAATGAAATCTGGGCAGCCATTAAGGGATTAAAAATAATAACTACCCCGGTTCATAACAAGGGACGCTATTGGACGTGTGGGTCTAAAGGACCAGGGGACCGTGCTTTCGTTCATAATGAACCGTTGACATTTAGAGGGTTAGAAATTTTTGATGGAACTGTTTTGTGAGAGTTATGCTACTGTTCTATCTGCAATTATAATAATATATTACATGAATTTGAAAAATCTTCTAAAACAATAAATACAACTGTACTTAACTAAAAATTACTCACTCCGAGCTCCCTCAGATAAGTCAGATAACAATTTAACAGTACAATTTAATAGGCTTAAAATACCACAGAAAACCCATTGGTAGGTACCTACCTAATTTTAATATATATTTAGAAATAAATTCTTCAGCGCTCCCATAACATAACAATTGATAGACCAGTTGGATTTGTAATAGTGACCCTAACATTCAAACCGCCGGTCTTAGCTTCGAATCCCGCCCAGCACAATTGTAGGTACACATGGAATGTCTGTTTGTTCTGTCTGGATGTAATATACCTACTACTACATAAGCAAAGCACTATTTAAAAGTAGTATATTAACTATTTGGTCGTAGGTCGAAAATGAAAAAAAATGAAAAAACAAAAACGTCATCAAAAACCGTAGCACCCCAAAATTTGGCAATCTAACATGTCGAATTAAAATGCTGACCCCACCAAGCGGTGTGGACAAAAAAACTCGTAATTGGCAAATAAGGGTCGCTCAGTCGCTCAGCTCGATTTCATGACTCTCCTGTTTGCCTTGATTATGTTCGATAGACGACTGTATTTATTGACTTTACCCGGCGAATGTTTTACGAGAATATACTAGCTCTGCCCGCGACTTTGTATGTGTAGAATAAAACGTGTTATTACTCGTTACATTGGGTATCTGTAAGTTAAGTCTTGCTAGTATCGGTTGTGGTGTTTTGAAGATTAGTTGTAATAAGCAGACGTGAAAATAAGGTAGGGTAAATAAATACCTACAACATTGTATGCGTATAAAAATAGGACACACAACTTTATGAGTGAATTATTGCGAGAAGCTAGCTCTAGCTACCTAATACCCGTAGTCCCGTAGACTAATATACTTAAACAGACATTTTTATGAAAGTGCAGAAGAAACCGCGACTGTAAACCTAAATCAAAATAAAACTAAATACTTCCACAGCTCATCATTCCTATGAATCATAGCTTAACTCATAAACTATATCATTTTTAACCATATACCTACAACAATAAATAGACATCCCTTTGATTTCAGATTTGCGACGTTAATATTTATTATATCTACATATTTGACCTATATATACTGTCGACCAATCACTCAGTTGAAAGGTAACTCAATCCTCATGCATCACAAGGCGCTCTTTATGAGCTGGTGAAGACATGAAGACGGGTCTCTGGCGCCAGTGTGGGTTATATTTAAACCGTGTAAGTCGATGGGGGGGGGGGGGGGGGGGCTTGGGTCGTCACCAGATAATCTTATTACCCGTTAGTGCGTCACTGATCATAGATATGTGGTATTTGCATAGAGCTGATGGTGTCCCAATGTATGTCGGTTTTGATCTGAATTTTAAAATGATTTAGACATTTTGAAGTATATTATCATAAATATGCCTGCTATATACCTACATATTATGTGGCTAAATTACATGCCCAATTTATTTTGATACAAGCTACGGTCCCGCGAATCCACCCACGTTCCCGGCATTAGAAATAGTGGGCAAATGTTATTCGAAAATAATCAAGTTTCCATTGGTAAAACATGTTCTTATTAATTTTAAAGATTTTTAATAAATCGAGCGTTTAAATTAACATAATAAGTTTTAAATGCCATTTGCGTGGTTATAACTGACACATTAATTAACCTAGTAGATTAATACTAATTGATAGAAGCTTTTTCTCTATATTTAAAAAACAGAAACATTTTTATTTGACACACCAAAATTTGAATGTCACACATACAAACAAAAATCATTAACTCTAAACATTTCGACATGCAACACTGATTTCAAACGCTCGTGTCTTAAGTGATCCTGGCTTACCGGCCACACGCTAGAAGACAAGCTGAAATAAACTCTTCACACCACACGTTACAGTTCAATTTGGATTAACACGTCAGTTGTATTGAATATCTATTGACACGTTCGACTATTTAATGCCAGAAACAGTTTATCGTCTAGTTATCTTTGGCATAAAATAGTTTCGTGTGTGTAAAAGTGTTTCGTAATTCTACCTATTTATTTTACTATAGATAATAGATATAAATTTGTAGTGTGTATGTAGTATTGTTAACTTTATAGACACGATTTTTTTAACAAAATGTCTTCTCAATTTGACAAAAAAATTGAAAACTGAAGAAATGACTGGAAATTAAGTCATATATAAGCATTATTTTTAATTTATTTTATTAGCAACAATAGTTTTAAATTAAATACGTGCACGAAAACACCACACTAAGCCAAAAGTTTCGAAAATATGAATTTTACATGCCACATAGCACCCTTATGTACAACTACCCTCCCATTGAGGGACAGAGAACAAATAGTACGGGGATGTAATTCCATCATTCCCATGACAAAACCCGACTCAAATTGAATTCATGACCACATACGTGTCATTATGGATGATTTTATGCAAAAAGTTAACACGTTTAGTCTCAAGTAGTACCTAATTTAATAGATATCCTTGTATTTTTAATCTGTTTTAAAGTGATGTGGATTAAAGGAGAGCGAATGTTGTAATCTAAATTCATGTAGATTAAAAAGGCCCAGAGACGTTGTTCATCTTAAACTATATAAATAACTTAATTTTTTATGTGCTTCTGTGAAAGGTCACAAAAAAACGATTTCGAAAGTATTTGTGAACTTATTATATATTTAGAAAATAATCCATTAGTTTCTACATATTATTTACGTCTTAGTCAGTACCAAGAATAATCGTAAAAAACTGTTCATATTTAAATTACTTATTTTTTCATAATAACATTTTGTATGACACTATCCACCACCATCACGGCACTCACACACGCACACATTGTATTTCATAATCCGCTCGCTAAGTGCACTTGTCAATACGCGTCCACGGGGGCACACGCCGCTCTATATCCATCCACTTTCGATCTATTCAAATATCGAACTACAAACTTAACGTTACACCTCCCGAAATTTACTATCACCTCTATTCTCCCCATTGAAGGTTTATTTTTCTTTGAGTGGATGATTGAAATAATATTGTAGAAATAGTTTGTTCACGAGGACCGGGCTAACTGCCATTTTGTAACCTAGCACTAAAGTGCACTTTGTCAATGCGCTAGGGCGTAATTAACTACTCTATGTAAATCTGTATGTAAAACTTCAACGAAAAATAGTTCTTATTTTAATGTAATAAGACTTATATTAAATCTAGACTAAATTCAGTGACTAGATTTAGAGCATCTTCAAAGTAGTAAAGTATGCGATTCCGCATATGAACATTCCCCGTTCCAAATACCTTCATTGATCAGATAATCAGATGTATGTTATTATAGTCTGCGGTAGAGCTACGTTGCTTATGGTTGATATACTTTACGTTATTTATGGTCATTTATTTCCGCATGTAACACTGATGATTTGGTATGCGCGTGGTTATTTTGGCTTAGCGTAATTTTAAATGGGGCAACATTTTGTTTTTTTTTTATTCTATTTATTGTATGTTGTGTTATATTATATATTTATGTTACCTATATATTTATGTCATTTAAGAACATTTAGTTGTTCCAAGCACTCAAACTACATAGTTGTAATCACTACATACGACATAAAATAAAAATAGGATTCAGAGAAAAATATTAAATCAGGAGCGCTGGAGGATTTGTACTAGTTTTTATAAAATCTGTAAGTATATTTTTAATGAGATTTTTACTTTACTTTACTTTTATACATAAAATTTGAGCATATAAAAATTATAAAGTGTCATTCACAGGGCAGAAATAGGAAAGCAATTTATGCAAAATTATGACCTTTTTAATTGTTCTTCGTTAACTTAAATGAAAAACACAAACGGAAGTAAGGAAGGAGACGATTAAAATTTGCACAACCATTAGCAATGTTTGGGCCCTCTTCACGACTCGCGCACAAGGGGCTGAGTAGAGACTTGGGACCAAATTAAATGGCAATCGATTTTAAGTGGATCCGGCGATTGGGGAAGATGTTACTCTTATTAATGAAGGTTGTTTTAAAACTTGGGTAGAAAAATATATTTTGTTATAAATAAGAGTCACTGAAGTGTTTGCACTTCTATCGTATGGATGGGTGGATGTTTGTTACTCTTTCACTTAAAAACTACTGAACGGATTTAGATGAAATTTGGTACACGAATAGTTTATAACCTGGATTATCACATAGGCTACTTTTTATCCCGGGAAAATTTAAGATCCCATGAGAACGCGGTCGGAACCGTGCCTCAGCAGCTTTTAAAAATAATTATATTTTCAGCATCCAATCCGGTAACCATAACAAAGAGTCGAAATCTTAAAGAAGGAGATATCCTAATTAAATATGGATGCAGCGTAATGAGTTATGCAAATATTGTAGACTATGGCTAACGGAGGGAGGGAGATGCTAGATACTTCTGTAGGTAGGTACTGTCGGAGGAATAATCTCAAGTATTTTGAAGAATCTCGGGTTTGAGCAGATGTTTCTCTTATTTGTTTTGTAATATTTTATGCTGAAGAATGTTTGAAATCGAAGGAATCGTCAACTATATCTATAAATTCAACAGACCGGTTGGTTTTGTGGTAGTGAACCTGCCTTTAGAGCCGTCGTGGGTTCGAATCGCACCCAGGACAAACCTATGTATCCATGAATATGTCCAATGTTAATATCTTTATATTTAAGTTTTTTAAAGTTATCTATAGGTGTGTCAGCTTTTTGGCTACCATAGAAAAAGCTCCGCTAAGTTTGGAATCAGATTACCCTTGTGTTTTTTTGAATAAAATATATGAATTTGCACGATATTTAAAACATTTTCATACAGTCCTTTTAAATCATAATTCCATATCAATCTTTCATATCACCTGCTTATAATTTAGATCCAAATTATGGAAAAAACCCGTAAATAAATAAATATTGTTTGTTACCCAGTCGGTACCTTAATGCGACTTTTCAAGAAAAAAAGCTTGTTGTTTGGGAAAGTCATTATCATAATGCGAGTCGCCAGTTGGCCGTCTTGCCGAGCTTTTGCCAAAGTTTTGCTTAAGTGGCCGCTATTACTGATTTATTTAATAAGTACCTTTATATTTATAAGAATCTAAATAGGTATTCTTTCTCTAATGAGTTAAAGAACTTGCTGAAATGGACGACTTATAGAAGAAAAAACATGACACGAAAATCTGCCAGTTTATAAATTAGATATATAGACAAATCTTTATTCTTATACCATACAAAATCAAAGCTGGGGAAAAGAGGGATTCCGACGTAAAGTTATAATTGTATGTAAGTAATGTAAGTTTTCGAAATAGATATCTTCTTATATTACATTTTATTTATATGTACATATCTATCAACTAAATTCCAGAAGAGGTTAATTATACAATTCCTGACATGTAAATTAAATAACAAAAGGCGAGCATAGAGCGCAAATTGCATTTTTAAAATCCGAACCCCTTAACCCTTAAACGCGACGTTACATTTTAATAAAATTCTTCAGCAAACATTATTGAAGGCGGGTACTAAACAAGCATCGCCATTGTGGGCCCCACGTCTCACCATTATGATTTTAACCGAGATAATGCACGGGAAATGACGGCAAAAGAAATTTAATTCGCGTAACGATGAAAGGGTTATGGGGTCGGCTTTGATAAATAAAGCCGGGAGGGACCCGGAGGATATTACTGGGCCTTTTTTGCTCTACATATTGATATTAATGCTTGTGAATTTTGACAAAATTGCGCATTGGCCTTTGTGTAGGGCCCGGCCGGGGCCGGTCGGCGGGCGGCGGGCGACGGGCGACGGGCGAATTGATTTTTTGTGACGCTGTCGTTTTGAAATGTTTTTGCTGCTATATTTTTTGATAATGACTTAATAATGAACTTCAGATTTCACTTAGAGTTGCCTTGTTATTTAACATAAGGATAGGTAGGTACATCAAGCTTGGTCATTGCATATAATACTCTAATTAGGGCAGCACCAATTACCTATTAGAAATCTACTTTTAAGTAATGTTTACGGTATTTAGTACCTAGCGAGCATTAGAGTCAAGTGTTTCATGAGTGATTTGAATAAATAAATTGCTTCATTTCATTTCAATCAAAACAATCAATTTGAATGTAACGAAAAGATATCATTTATGACATTCAGTAAGTAGAATACGGTACCTACCTAACATATTTGTATCAAAATCCATAAATAATTAAATTAATAAATTCCCGTACGCTCTCAGACGAGTCCCGGGAAAATCCCAAAAGTCGTGCAACTCCCAAACATGTCCGTATCAGATACTCCATTAATATTTAGGTATCATCCCGGTAATTAACTAGGGACGGGTCGCGGAGAGTCACGCTGTGGAAGGGTTACATCAATATTTTAAACTTCCTAGTTATGTCTTTTATTAATTATTATCGGAATAATTTAACATGGAAAGTATCCTCGACTTACGGTAAAATATAATCCCTAGGTAGGT
Organism: Thyatira batis; assembly: GCA_905147785.2. Taxonomy (NCBI): domain Eukaryota; kingdom Metazoa; phylum Arthropoda; class Insecta; order Lepidoptera; family Drepanidae; genus Thyatira; species Thyatira batis. Next base: position 3,425,069 of record LR990502.1, read on the forward strand.
AGGTACTTACCTATATTAAAATGCCAAAGTAATTCTATCTATATGCTACGTTAGATTTTGATCAAATTTTGCACATATATAACTAGACTAGGCGTTGGGTAAGATCATAGGCTACCTCTTTATCGAGGTATTCCACGAAGCGCACCCAGATGAAGCGCACCTAAAGTAGGTATTCCACGAAGCGCTTGAAATAAAAATTTAAAATAGCTAATTTCCTATCCCACGAAGCGCATCTAAGAATATCACAAAAATTACTAACTAAATTTTCTATAGGTAGGTAATCGTTAAATTTCATTATGTGACACAATATTTGTCATTTTTGTAATCTTAGGTAGGTACCTACCTACTATTCAAAATGAAAATCACATATTGTTTCATAATTATCTTACCAAAATATTTTTTTTTCTATTAAGTATTTTCCTTTTTCTTTTTCCTTTTTCTGATAAAATCACCGATTGTTTCATAATTATGCAATAAAAACTTGGACAAGTATCAAAAACATTGCAAATATAGTTTTCCATAGAGATATCTGTTGAAGTTTTCTTATAGCTACCTGTTTAGTGAATAATAAAAATACTCTACTGTAACATAAAAAATCACAGATTGTTTCGTAAGTATGCAATAAAAACTTGGACAAGTATCAAAAAAATTGCAAATATAGTTTTCCATAGAGATCTATGTTGATGTTTTCTTATAGTTACCCTTTAACTATTTTATGTTACGGTGTTACGTAAATTACAAACTATATACTTTAACGTAGATATGTTTATGCAATGAGGTAGGTACCTAACCTTGGTTAGACTACATCCAATTAATATAAAAAATGCGGGAGTTTGTAAGAATGTAAGTATGAATGTTTGTTATTTTTACTCTTTCACTTTAAATAAATAATAAACAAATTCACGCCAAAAGAGTTGATTAGATCGCAATAAACTTTGGCACTATGTTCAAATATGTTCTGAAAGAACACAGGCTACTTTTTATCATGAAAATCGCGGGTGAAACCTCAGTGAGCCACTAGTATCGAGATAGTACTTAGTGCCAATGTATTTAGCAACCTGTATTTCATGAAACATAACCTCTATTCTAAATACCTTCTGAAAATGACGTTTTCATATTATGTAAAGATTTAAATGATAATTTTTTTTTTCTAGCTAACTATCGCTTAACTACACATCTGTGGTCACGGTGGCTCGTGATTAGAAAGTGTATGGACCACTACATATTATTACAAATTAAAAACATTTGCCTCACGACTGTGGCCGTTAATGCTAAGGCGATATGATTACTCCGTCAATGATCCCCCAACACGTCTTCGAATTTTCGGCAGCACCAATAATGTAGGTAGGTATGTACAGTCATCGAAAAAATTAAGACAAACAATCAAAATTATTAAGTATTTTAACAACTAAAAAATAAAGTTTTTAGTTTGTTTATATCTAGCTCTCAGGCTAGGTAAGGCATAAAGTTTACAAAAATCATAAAAACAATTTTGTCCAATCCTTATGTAATTAAAGACAGTATGCTTGTCACTCTGACACGTGACAACAGATTAAGGAATTTAGATAAAACTTGGCACACCTATAGAATTATGTTGTACAAAATACATAGGATACTTTTTCATCCGGGAAAACTGCAGATCCCGAGATAGAGCTTTGCGAACTTTATAAAGATAGAGAATTAAAATAGGGACAAGATAATAGGTCACTTTTGACAGATGTCAGTTTTATATTCATAGTGAGGTGACCTGCTTAAAAACATCGATTAAATGAATGAATCGAATGAATCGATACAGACTTGAAACATATGTGAATTTTAAAAATGATCATGCGAATCCCTGTCCCATTATTATTTTTTCTTTCATAAATTAAAGGAGCAAAATAAGACAAGTACCTACGTAATTTAACAAAAAAATTGCTTTTATTCACTTGAACTATCGGAACTGCTATCTTCATCACTGCTGTCAGCACTCAGAGATATTATTAATTCATTTTCAATAATATTGTCTATTCTCACATCTCGTTCAAAATCTTGTAAAATTATTTTCTTTGTCTTCTCCACGACTTTTCGCCAGTCTTCTGTAGTGACTTCTGCACATGCAGTTTGTAGCAGAGTCATCATTTTAGCTATTTTTTTATTTCTATTTAGTTATTTTTTTGTATTTTTATAGTTAGTTAAAAGAATAATAAATATGTATAATTAGGTTTTATTATAATCACAACGTGGTTATAAATTTATGGTGATTTTTCTTCACAAGTAATCATTGCATTCGATTCAACTTACAATCCTATCAGCTTTCGATTTTTAGAGTAACATCCCTAGTGTTTAAAAAGAAAAAGGGTTGACTGACGCAACATTGTAACGACGTTCAGTTCTTTAGATCAGACATTGTTTATTATGTTTAGAATGGTTTATTAGTGAAAGCAAATCGTAAAATTACTCGTATCGGTCATTATTACAATAAATATGTAAACGTAATTGAAAAAAGTTAAGCAATTGTGCAGTTCTTATTTTATGCCCGCCGTTACAAGGTTACGTTGTTGAATTTTGATGAAATGTCAAAAGTGACCTATTATCTTGTCCCTAGTATAAGAAGTTATTTATTTTACAGAATGTAACCTCATTTGTATAATTAAAAACGAATACAACAAAATACTCAGATAGGTAACCTAACTATTTTTATCTTTTAAGAGAAAAGTGTTCCAATTTCCTACTACCTAACCTACCTATCCAGATAGGTGGACACCTACCTGTTTTATTTTTAATTTTATTTTTTTATTTTACTCATGGTACTCTCCTACCAACTGTACCAGTAGTTACGACAAGTCCCAAACATAATATTTCACTATCAAATTCACACGATCGCATCTGAACATCTGTCACGATTTTCAATGTACGCAACTTGTTCACGTGTGGCCATGAGAATGGCGTGTGCTTAAGCTGGGAGATTATAATTCCTACTGTTAAACAAAAGAGTACCTATGGCTTTATAAGTAAATTCTCCACTATTTACTAAAGATTGTGATAAAAACCGATTGAATATATGTGGTTATTAATTTTTTTTATTAAAATTGGTTTAACCTGCGTTCTCGACATTAACTAGGATTACGAGTATTGTGTCATCTAGGCAAAAAAAATATTTCTGTGCCTTTAATCTGGGTAATTGAATATCAAACATCCATTTATCCAACCAAACTTACACATTTAACAACGAGCTTCCCCGGTTCCACCCACGTTCCCTTGGGACCTTCAATTTTCCCGATATAAAAGGTAGCCCTATCCCATCTCCTAGTCTAGGTATCTCTGTACCATTTCACAAAAATCAGTTAGGCGTAACAATGTCTGTTACTGCGACTGTGTGTTACAGACAGACAGATTAGTAGGGATTATCAAACCGCTAGTTCCCTGGCCCGCCCCGACTCACCTCACACGTCACACTTGTTGTGGCGAGCTCATTATTTTTTATAAATAATCTTTACTTAGCTATACTTTTCTATGATTAACTGTACTTTCGTTTCGGAGATTGATTATTAATTTTGTTCGTAGTTAATTATATGCTCGAGTTAATTGAGTAATTTATGATTGAGCTTCGTACCTGTCGATGTTTCACTTCTCTTGAGAATGTTGCAACAGCATGTTTATATGCATTTTATCTATTTAAACTTAAGAATTTAAAATTAAAATTGAAACCAAGTTAAATATCCGCGAAATTTTGCCACATATACCTACCGTTAAGTATATCTAGTAATAAATCTAAAAACAACGTCATAATTAGTTTTTATAAAAGTTTAAGTACCTATATGTTTCTGAATACCTAGGCTACCTACGTAATGTCAAAACAGCAGGCAATCCTTAAATAAAACAAAATAAATGATATCTATCCTTTTCGTCCCTGAAAATTTGACTCGCAAAACTATTTACTACATGAACATTTAAAAAAAATCTATTGACGGAATTACTGAAACCATCTTCCACCAACGCAAAAAAAAATTACACCATGACCATCAAAACAACAATTTCGCCTATACAAAAATTACGCGTTAAACGTGCAATTTTCGCCTCCCCGTCGCTAACGTTTACATGTAATGTGTCATTTGGAAGTCGTAAAACGCATTTTATCGCGCGTCACGCGTCAGACGCAACTGGAACGTCCGGATCGTCACGGACACTGGGTTTGTTAACGAGCTAGTTTGGCGACTGTCTTTTATTGTTGTCTATTTATTATTTGCTTTGAGGAACTATCCTTGTAGATAGATTGATTGTCAATCTAACGCGGACCTTGAGATCTTTTACTGGTTGATGAAGATTTTGCTGATTCTGCTTCATACCGCATGAGCTGGTTAAAATATATATCTACGATAATTTATATCTAAGTACCTATTACATATAACGATGTCATAGAATGTCATAGATGTAACATAGAATCCTTAAATCAAAGCATTAGAACAGCTGTCAGATTCTGCCAAAAGCACTTCGTGCTCTCAAAGTTTTTCCTAAAATAATTATTAAAACAGTAAATTCAGTGTCAAAAATACGATCCAAGTGTAGCTAAAGTGTTCATGCTAGTGTACTATCGTTATATAGTGCTAACATTCGTTTTAACATCATAAAAATTGGAATCAAAGCTATAGAATTATCACAGTGAAAAACTTCTACCCTCAAATAAATTAATAAAAGTTAACTGTGAAATATCCGTTCCTGTCATTGTCAAATGACAGCTGCTGTCAGTGTCATGGATGTCACGGATTAGTGTTGCCACGCCTCGCGAAAAATCTCCCATATAATGAACCCATCAGGGGAAATTCCGGGTCCGCACCAAGAGCAATCAAAAAAACACTTGACGCAGCAAGTGTTTCACAAAGCTCTCTTTAATAGCAAACCACGTTCACAAAGCCTTACTTCTACACCTTCACAAAGTACTGCTAACATAGACCTTACTGACGAAAGTAGCTCAAAACCGGAAGAAAATGAAGATGGTTTTAAAGAAGTTTCTTACTCAAAAAAGAGACAGAGAGAAAGTCCAGACATACACAGGAACGAAAAACAAACCAAACTTAATAACTACTGGTTAAGCAAACCAATTGAAATGTCAAACAGCTTTGCCAATCTGGAGGAAGATGTCCTTACTTCAAATACCCAGCAGAAAGAAATATCGAAGCCTCCACCAATTTACGTAGATAAGGTCAGCAATATCCAGCCTCTTATTAAACTTCTTGATGAACATGCCAATGGTAGCTATGAAATAAAAGTTCTCCGTGATGAACAGGTAAAAATTCAACCCAAGTCTTCTGAGACATATTCATAAATCGTAAAATAACTGGAAGTTAGACAAACAGAGTTTTACACATATAAACCCAAGCAAGACAGGAGTTTCAAAGTGGTATTAAAAAATATTCATCCTTCCACAGATACAAATGAAATATCAGACGAACTCCTTGGTCTAGGTCACACAGTAATAAATATTTGGAATATTAAACAGAGAATTACCAAAAACCTTTACCAATATTTATTGTTGAACTACAACCAAAAGGAAATAATAAATCAATTTATGAAGTTGCGAGTCTACTACATTGCCGTTGTTCTTTCGAGCCTCCACGGCCAAAACGTGAGATCCCACAATGTGCTAATTGTCAACAGTATGGGCACACTAAGAGATACTGCCATAGGAAACCCAAATGCATTAAATGTGCTGGAGACCATTCCTCTACTAGCTGCGAAAGAAAGGGAAGATCGGATAACGTAAAATGTGTTCTGTGTGAGGGAAATCATCCCGCAAACTACAAAGGTTGTGTTGTTTACTAAGAACTTCAGAATGTCAAATACCCGTCTATAAAACCAAAGACATCATCAGATTACAAAGCACCCAAACTTGTGTCACATCAAAATGTACCATCCAGCAATACTCCTTTCCGAATGACTTATAGTCAAGCAGCCCAAGTAAACAGGAATGAACAGCTTCTCCCAACAACTCAAATCAGTCAAAGTACAAGCGAAACAGAACTCATGTTAAACATGTTAAAACAACGAATGCAACAAATGACAACAATGACAAACCTTCTTATCAACTTCATGACTAAAATTACTCAAAATTCGATAAATTAAACATGGTCATATGGAATGCTAACGGCTTGTCACAACATATTTTAGAACTGAAACCATTCTTAGAAATTAACAAGATAGACCTTCTACTTATTTCAGAAACACATTTTACTGGCAAGAGCCATTTCTCAATACCTCAATACACACTTTATCACACAATGCACCCAGATGGAAAAGCCCATGGCGGATCTGCAATACTAATAAAATCAAACATCAAGCATTATGAAAACAATCCCTACTGCACACAGGAAATTCAGGCAACTAGTGTCACAATCGAAGACTGGATAGGGCCACTGGTAATATCAGCAGTGTATAGCCCACCCAAACACAATATAAAGACAGAAGACTATATAAAATACTTAAGTACATTGGGTTATCGATTCCTGGCTGGGGGTGACTTTAACGCCAAACACACACACTGGGGATCCAGGATAATTACAACGAAAGGACGTCAATTATATCAAGCACTTCAAACACAGAATCTGGATATAATATCAACAGGAGAACCAACTTACTGGTCAACAGATGTAAACAAAGTACCGGATCTCATCGATTTTTGTATTATTAAAGGCATCGCAAAAAAGTATATAACTTGTACCTCCAGTCAGGATTTGTCATCAGACCACTCACCAATATTCATCAAACTAAGGCGCAAAATTCTAGAAAAACCAAAGCCTTGCAAGCTACATAGCCGAAAAACCAAGTGGCCACTGTTTAGACAGTTTGTTGAGTCTGCTATAAACAATGGACTCCCACTGTGCACTGAAGATGATATCTGCCAGGCAGTTGAGCATTTTAATTATTGCATTCAACAATCAGCATGGGGCGCCACACCTCCACCAAAAACAAAACCTACAGATATATTGTGGTCTGAAACAGTCAGAGAATTGCTAGACGAGAAACGCAAAGCAAGAAAGCGCTGGCAAACGACGAGATACCCTGCTGACAAGAAACATCTTAACTATGTCACAACTCGTCTTAAATTAGCACTCAGTGAAGATCAAAATCGAGACATGGAGGAATACACTAAAAACCTAGGAGCAACAGCAAGTTCAAATTATTCTCTCTGGCGAGCAACAAAAAAGCTTAAAAGACCTGTATCAAGCCAAGCACCAATACGCAAAGGCGATAACACATGGGCTAAAAGTGACTTCGAAAAGGCACAGACCTTCGCTGAACACCTAAGTAAAGTATTTACACCCAACGATGCTCAAGGATCACAAGAACTGCATAGTGAAATAACATCATATCTACAGCAAACATACCAACTCGACTTGCCTCTAGAAAAAGTTACGAAAAACGAAGTAAGAACTGCCATCAATAAACTAAAGGAACACAAAGCACCTGGATATGATTTAATTACAGCAAAAACATTGAAGGAACTTCCTGAAGCAGGCATTACTTTCCTCACCGCTTTATACAACGCAATTCTCTTAAAGGGTTACGTACCCCCACAATGGAAAGTAGCTCAAATTATTATGATTGCTAAGCCTGGAAAGTGCCCTGAGGACGTGAAGTCCTACCGGCCCATTAGCTTGTTGTCTATTCCTTCAAAACTACTAGAGACCTTGTTCATGAAAAGATTAAGACCACTGATAGACGAAAACTCGCTGTTACCTGATCACCAATTCGGGTTTAGACAAAGTCATGGAACCATAGAACAAATACATAGACTGGTCGAAAAAATTCATGTAACATATGAAGAAAAAAAATATTGCTCAGCTGCTTTTCTAGACATATCACAAGCTTTCGATCGAGTTTGGCACGAGGGACTTTTATATAAAATTAAAAAAACACTCCCAGTAAATTACTACATTTTTATTAAATCGTACTTAGAAAAGAGATACTTCTTTGTAAAACAAGGCAATGAAGTAACTGGACTGCATGAAATTCGGGCAGGAGTTCCTCAAGGCAGTGTGATGGGTCCCACTCTTTACCTTCTTTATACAGCTGATCTCCCCGTGTCAGAAGGAGTAGTCTTAGGCACGTTTGCCGATGACACTGCTACACTAGCTGTGCATGAAGATGCCGCCCAAGCATCTAAAGTGCTACAGACAAGCTTAGATGAAATTTCGAACTGGCTAAGAGATTGGAGAATACAGGCAAATGAAACCAAATCTGTACATGTGACATTCACAACAAGAAGAGATACATGCCCACCTGTACGACTAAATAATGTTGTGATTCCCCAAGCGGAAGAAGCTAAATACCTTGGTATGTACTTAGATCGGCGACTAACATGGCGAAAACATATATTCACGAAGCGTAAAGCATTGAGCCTACAACTAAGGAAACACTATTGGCTATTATCAAAAAAATCCAAGCTCTCCCTGGAAAATAAGCTCAGGATTTATAAGTGTATCATAATGCCTATCAGGACATACGGAATGCAGCTGTGGGGCACGGCAGCCAACTCAAACATTGACATACTCCAAAGGTTCCAATCAAAAATGCTTAGGATTATAACTAATGCACCATGGTACTTGACTAATGATAACATACATCGGGACTGAAAAATACCAAAGGTGAAAGAACAAATTACTCAAGCAGTCAGTGCCTACAGGAATAGGATTACTACTCACCCTAATAAACTGGCATCAAACTTAATGAAAGCCAAGACATTCAGGAGGCTTAAAAGACAAACCCCACAAGACCTGTTGCTATGACAACTGACACACCATAAAACGGATTGATGACGATGTGGATGCACCACTGGGCGCATACCAAGCACGACTAAATCAGATGCTTAATACAAACGATGCTGAATGTCAGTAAATGGACAGATTGCATCAAATAAAAAAAAAAAAAAAAAATCAAAGCATTTGAATGTACAAAATTGAAATTGCTGAAAAGCTCTGCAGTCGTATTCCAATTAGGTAAGTAACTATACTAGTTAACCTAATCCACAAGGCATGAAAAGTTTTGATCTACCTACTAATATTATATTATGCCAAAGTCTGTGAGAACGTATTTATGTTTGTTAGGTTAGGTAGTACTCTTTCACCCCAAAACAGCTAAAGGGATCACTTTAAAATTTGGCTCATATTTAGCATATATTCTGGAATAACAAGCTATTTTTTATTCCGGGATAACTTAAGAACCCTCGGGAACGCGGGTCAAACCGCGAGGAACCTAGGTCAATATAAAATCTAGTCTATGATTTAGCTACATTATTACCAAACAATATTAAACATGTAAGACCTAATAAAAATAGATTGACATTATTAAATTAATAGCAAACCGTACGTAACGAGTTCACAAACAAGTAAGTCGAGCAACAATCGTACGATCAACAATTACAACACGTTGCGACCGCAGTCCGCAACGATCACGAACGCGCCGCCTCCGCCCCCGCCTCCGCTTTATGTCGAGATAGCGCCGGCCGTGAGTCATAAGCGATGAGCGATTGTGCTTGAAATTATGATAAATTATTTAGATACTTATTACCTATTATTTTAATAACATAATATAGTCTATACTAATATTATAAAGAGGAAAGATTTGTTTGTTTGTAATGAATAGGCTCCGAAACTACTGGACCGATTTCAAAAATTCTTTCACCTTTGGAAAGCTACATTATCCCCGAGTAACATAGGCTATATTTTATCCCTGTATTCCCACGGGAACGGGAACTACGCGGGTAAAACCGCGCGGAGGCAGCTAGTACTTTATAAACTGGTATACCTACCTATTGCTGTCTATTTTATATATAAATATTGGGTAATCCTATTTCCTTTTGGTTATCTACGCCATAACCGCACATCTTAACCGGTTTTGTTTTTGATGATACATCGTAGGTATATTCGTTAAACATTCTTAAATGTATATAACTGCAGCAGCACAGTTACCTTAAAATAGTAGAATTATACTTAGTTCTTTATAAGGTACCTACTTTTAATTCTTTCGTTATAGTTATTATTGTCAAAAGAACTTCTAATTTCAACTCCTTTCGCAAGATTCACACTCTCAGCTTCAATAACTTGGACCCAACGCAAATCGACACGCACAAAACACCTAATATCATCATTAATGATTGCGGGGCTAATGCCTAATGCCTAATGATTAATGATAGGTTTATTGTCTTTAACTGGAGATATTGGCCACGATTTCTTAATTCGGTAATTAGACGTGAAGCGAGCGTAACGGATCGGTCCGGGATGACGGATTGCTTCCATACCTACTATTGTAACTACCTATATATATTGGGAAAACGTAAAAAAGTTAGAAAAAATATCCTGGGACATTTTTCTCACTTTGCCATTCTGATTCCAAACTAAGCAGGGCTTGTAATATGGTAACCAGATAGCTGATATACAACATGTAGGTACTACTTTTAAATACAAATAAATAAAAACACCTACCTAACTAAAATCAATAATTACATAAATAAATAATTACATAAATAAATAATAACATCGAGGCACAGAACAAACAGACATATTCATGCATACAAATGTGGTGGATTCGAACCCGCGACCAGCGGCTTGAGAGGTTCACTTACCACAAAGCCAACCGGTCTGTTTTTTAGTTTTAACCAAAATATGGGTTGAACAAAGATCATATTAGGTCATTGAACTTAGTGAAAATTTTGAAGATAATTTAAAGACTGAAATTAATCAGCTGCATTTACTTGAGTTTGTGAAAATTCTGTTCATTTTCAAATATATTTTATGGCGTAAATTTATCAGCTACTTATTCTTCTACTTAGATACTTCATGAGTTAATTCTATGATAAATGGAACCTACTTAATAACTATCCATATCAAACTTTTTACGTTTAAAAAGCTAGTACAAGCATTAAGGAAACTCAAGCTTAGATGTGAGTTTATGAAATGAAATGAAATACATTTATTTATTAATTCAAATAGGCCTTCACAGGCACTTATGAAACGTCGATTCTAATATTTCTAATGCTTCTATGCTTCGCCACAGTTCTTTGGCAGATGTCCACTTAAACAAAATATTAATAACAAATAATTACATTGTAACTTATGTGGGTATATATGTAAAAAGGGTGGAAGGTAGGGTTGGCACCGTCAACGCACCCACATCAAAGTTTCAGCTGCGCGCGTGTCCGCACATAAATCAGTGAGACGGCGTCCGCGTAAGCGTCATGACAACCCTGGATATGCGAGGCAAGAAGGCTTTTAAATTAATTAATATAACTAAATACTTAATGATATTATTATAGTTTGTATAATCATATGCAATTTATAGAATTATGTTTGCTATGTATATGCTAATAATACTATAAATCGTATAGGTACTTACGCTACGTACACAAATAAAAATGAGCTAAGTGAATTATTAGAGGAAGTAATTTATTATATTCAGAAAGGATTCTACGGAATTTAATTTTTTTATAATAAATAGAAAGCTTCTATGCATAATGGATAGTCCATTGCTAAATCCATCATCATCTTCAGCCTATTCATTCCACTGCTGGACGTAGGCCTCCCCTAATGCGAGCCACCTATCCCGGTCCTCCGCTCTCCTCATCCAGCCCCTCCCGGCAACCATACGCAGGTCGTCGGACCACCGGGCTGGAGGGCGTCCTACACTACGTTTGCCGAGACGCGGTCTCCACTCTAGGACTCGTTTGCTCCAACGGCCATCGGTCCTACGACTGATGTGGCCGGCCCATTGCCACTTCAGCTTGCTGATCCTGCGAGCTATGTCAGTTATCTTAGTTCTCTTACGGATATCCTCATTTCTGATTTTATCCGTAAGAGAAACGCCTAACATAGCTCGCTCCATAGCACGCTGAGCAACTTGGAATTTCTGGACCAGCCCCATCGTCAGTGTCCACGTCTCGGCTCCGTATGTCATTACGGGTAGGACGCACTGCTCGAAGACTTTTGTCTTCAGGCATTGCGGATCATTGCTAAATATGGTAGGTAAATTACATTTCAATGATCTAGATCATACAATAAAAATATACCTACCTTACCTTACATTAATACCTATTGTCCGTAGAAAACCTTTTCTAAATAATATTACCAAGATTGCCGTGAAATCTAAAGATTTATGTGGCGAACAGTACCCGAGGGACATTTTCCTGCTCGCGGAGGATAAACGGACGTACGTGTTGGTTTATATATATATATTGAAGTAATTTTGTATGTGTGTGTGTGCCCTAGTGGCCTGGATAGGGAATGACCCATTTAGGATGATGAAGAGACAGTTATGGAAACCGTTATAAGGGTTTTGGAGAAAATATATTATTTACCAAAAATAGAGAATACAGATGATTCGCCAATTAGACATAGTTTCTGAAGAAACTTGACATTCGTGGGTTGGAACGTTTTTAAGAAACTAATTCATATTGCTTGGCAGAGCTAAATAAAAACTGGGAATTTTAAATTTTTATTTACTTACAATTTATTGCAAATTCTACCTAAATTAATACTAGCTTAAGCTCTGCGGTACCACTACAATTTCCGCAGTATAAAATACCCTAAGTGCTACCGAGAATGTAATCTAAATCTGCCAAATTTTATCCAGTTATTTTAAGCCATTCTGGCGCAACTGAGTAACGAATATTCATCCTTACTTTCGCATTTGAAATAATTAAGTATGATTAGGTCAGTTACTTACCAACTACATTGGTTAATTAGTAAGTCATATGTAAAACACTTATATACCTACTAAGCACCTACCTACTTACTTATAAAAATAAGGGAAAAAACATTATAAACTTACCAACTATAAGTATGATAATGGAACTCACTTCTAACCGTCAATTATGAATTTATCGTTGATATAATACAAAGTATCAAATTATACACTGTCACATTATAGGCTACATTACTAATAACATTATAGGCTGTATACACACTGTGCGTTTAGCTCTCGAGCACACCACTTCACCGTAGGCTAAGAACACATCTGCCGCATCCCGTCTCAGTTCTCAAGGGGAATTAATGCACTTACCTCTTTCATAAATGTATTAATAATAAAAAGAAAGATGGCCGCCTGGGTGCTATTACCTTGGGGTGCTGTGTCGCCTCTATAGATTATGGTGATTTCAAAATGGCGGTTATGCATAATTTTATGACAGTGCCTAGATTTATTCTTAGGTTATAGGACTCATATAAAGAAAACGGTAATTTTAGAGTCTACATAAATCTAAATCTTACAACGTTTTTTATCAAATATAAAAATTTACATTGTTATTTTTTTCAAGCTTAAAGCTCGATCTCATCAACTGCAATGACAATAATAGTAACAGCGAAGCTTCGAAAGCTCACACTCCTACAAACATGGGGGCGTGCTTGCCCCGGTGACCGCCAAAAGCGCCCTACGCACAGCGTATCGAAAAAAAATACACAAAACATCTTTTTTTACCCTTAGGGAAGGGAACAGCTGCGCTTTTGTATAACAATGATACAGCCATGTTATTTCTACCAACCTGGGGCAATCGACACACTGGGCTACAACCTAACTATGCTAAAATACCCGCTCTCGATACTTTACCACTGTATTTAGGTGCCTCTCACTTTTAGTCGGGTTATAAACGATTGCGCAGCACATATAGGTACTCGCCCTTTGTGTGTCACGCTTGATTTGTGATGAAATTCTGTCCTTTTTGTTGTTACTTTACATGTGATGAGTGTAAAAATAAGCATTGTTGTCGTAGCGAATGTTTGATTGGGCTTTAACTATGTTTTTATTAAATTTCATGGGTGTCGTGTTTAAAATTTGTTATTTGACAGCATTATTAAAGGATTATAAATATTTGCATCAATTTTTTCATTTACCTACCCTCGATAGATAACCTACTTATCTTTCTTGACTTCTTTGGTAGATATCTATCCATATATGAAACACCTTTGTAAGCGACAAAACATTACAAATTTCAGGTCCCATAGCAATAAAATAATCCGTATCCAAGTACTTACTATCCTACCCTAAATTAAAAGAAATCCCAGCGTAAGTACCTACTACATCCCATAGGTACATTTCCAACAAAAGCCACGCTGTACATAAAACGACAAACGAGTGACATTTTCAATTGTGTTCCATTTTGAAAACGAGCGCTCTGATTGGTTGGCGCTTGGTGACAAATGGGCGACAAAGTGCCGTGTCAACCAATAGGAGAGCGGGATTATGACGGCCGGCACTCAAGTGGAATAATATGCCGTGAATAATCAAGGATGACATTTCAGTGTGTGACGTTTGGAGACACTTTTGTTTGTGTGTGTGACAGTAATACTAATACAGGAACGTATAAAATAATGTCGCTGTGGTTTTGTGCGTGTGTGTGTGCGAGTTTATGTAGCTACTGATAGGTAAGTTATCTTTGCATGTGTGAGTTTTCATATGGGTAGATACTTATAATATAAAATGATAAAGGTTTCTGGAATTTGAAGTCAACACTTAGATAAAGGTAGATGATTCATTCACGCCTTAAAAAATGATAACAATATAAAAGTCCTTATTCAAAATTATAACAAAACTGTTTACACGTAAAAAAAAAGCTGGTAACATTAGCAACCCTTCATTATCAGCTATTACATGGCAATAACAAGCTGTAGGGAACCCCCTGTCGTGGCGATAACAGTTTAGATAAGGCATCGCACTCAATTTGGTCACCTAAATAACCTCAGCGGGTCAGCCAAGGGTATGGTTATAGAAGGTTATTTAGGCTCAGGTAGCCATTTTTTCCATAAAAAAAATTAAGTGTTTCATACCTTATAAAAAATACAATAAAGTAAAACATCTGTTACTTAGCGACAAGTAAAAATATTAATCTGAAATCTATAAATAAATTCAAGAATCGCTAAGATCACAAATTGAATTTTCCCTAGAATACTTTGCTTGGTAAGTACTTATTACATTAAGTTAAGGTTTTCTATAGGTACATAATAGTCTTAGCATATGACGCCTACTCAGCCAAAGCTAATTAGGTAAAGACAACACGACGAGACATTGGAAAACGGCATAATTATAATGTTTGTGAACGCCAACATGAGAATGCTAATTATAGCACATTTAAATAAAATAGAAAGTTACGCACTTTATAAAAGATTATAACGATCAACAATACATTCCCTATCACTCGTCACATTATTCTTTGATTCTCCGCTCCTCTCGTTCGTAGCGTGATGTTATATAACCTAGTCTTCCTCGATAAATGGACTTAATGGACGTTTCATATCGAAACAGTAGTTTATAAGAAAAGCGTTCATTAGACTATTCAGTGCCAAATTACATCGCGATCCCTTCTACTTTCGCATTTATAATATTACTAAGTAGGATCGTTTTCCACTTATAGAACCACGGTATGTCTACAGCCTTACAAAACAAAACACGACGCCGGCCCTCCACCTCCGCTCGTAACTACGCGTAAAGATCTCGATTTCGATAAGCCAATGTCATTTGTTATGTTTTCTCCTTTATTTTTCTGTGTTGACACGAAAATGTGTTGATTGCCGTCATTACTAGTTGCGATCGCGTCTGATACGATACGCCCGACTGTAATGTTGTAAATCATTTTTTTGTAAATATGAAAATTAACCGTTGTTAGTGTAACTTGATAAACGTAGATAAGTGGGAGTTTTAAGTGCGTTTATTTGGTATATATTATTTTTGGAATTGTATTAATTTTGTTTCATTAGTCTACTTTACTTGCTGTAGCATTCTTTTACTATTATGGTTAGAAAGCTATGTACAAGGCGTTTGTAGCCAAAAAACATTAGCCCATTTTGTCTCAATGATTGACTATGAGCATGCTCTAAACAAATCAACCCGATCCAAACTCGTCCATCACGAAGCTATAATTAAATGGGCCATGTCTTTCCGTACGTCGGTACCAGCACCAGCGCTAATGATGGGGCATCATGTACATACTAAGTGTTGGTAATGTCTGTACAAACATTATGGCCAGCTCGGGCCAGGCCCGTGGGTGTTATTATGACAGTCCCACG
The DNA here is from genome assembly GCA_905147785.2 of Thyatira batis. Taxonomy (NCBI): domain Eukaryota; kingdom Metazoa; phylum Arthropoda; class Insecta; order Lepidoptera; family Drepanidae; genus Thyatira; species Thyatira batis. The sequence continues at coordinate 3,441,097 of LR990502.1, forward strand.
GAAATACATGTTTGGTCATGTTTAGCGAGTGTCTCGCACGGTATTTGGTATTTGTAACGATCATTGATCGTGAGATATCGGTGGGTTTCGTAGACAAACGGGGGAATGTCGTTCGTTGTTTGAAAATTTTACTTTGTAACTGTTAGCTTGTGGATTGGATTTTTTTTATCACAGATCCCTGCTCACTTCTACATCTACACTATTACACTCTACCTATACTATAAATTATCTTCTATGTCCATAGTCCATCTAGAACTTGACCTATGTGGAGTCTGCCAATCGACCCTGGGTCATAATTCTCTATGTTATTAGAGGCGGAGTCCTCTGCAGCGAGCATGAGCTAAATTATAGACATACAATTTTCATTCAGTTATTTACTGTATCCCCTCAACATAACATAATAAGCGATGATAATTTACAGTGTTTTTTGTCCCCATTTAGTACCTAAATGTTACCGCAGTACCCCAGTAGTCCTTTTGCATTTAACACATCTGCCAACTATATAATTACAATAAATAAATAAATATTACAATGTTTATTGTGTCACAAGTTTATTCTTATAACCACCAACTTTGGGTGACCTTCCTCGTCCCTTAACTAGGTTGTAGTTGGGAGTATTTGAGGGGGGGTTGTTTTGGAAGAGAGTGTCAGTTTAAACTGGTTGTAAGAGGCCTTGTCACTGCCTGTCGCGTCATATGGGACCCATTTGTTTGGATAAATAAAGACGTATTCACAACGTTGGTCGTCCGCCATATGGCTGGCTCTAGACGTTAATAAAATACTTTACACTGTGAACAAATGACATTCAAGGAACCTTATACTTAGGTACTGGAATATTGTGGAATATAGGTCTTGATTGGTGACATGTTTGATACATAAGAGTTATATAAAGTACGTAAGGATTAATTATGACTGATGTACCTACAATCAAATAAAAATGTTACATTGAGACTTTAATTTTTATAGGAATGGGAGGACTTTCTGGTTTGCAATGCATCGGATTTTTATTGTCCAATGAGAACTTCAAAGTCAACCCAACCAATCTATTATTTTACAATATATGTGACATTATTTCGGGCATTTCGTTTTCAAAATACATTACTAACATAAAAATAAAACGTGACATATCGATATAAGTAGCTTATCACACATTTGATAAACAAGAATCTTATTTAATCTTGCCGTAGAGTAGCAAGGTATTCTAATACCTTATTTCCAACCAACAAAGCGAAACAACACCGTCGGATTTAAACAAAGATTTATTACACAGCACAGACCCACCCCGAGTCACGATACTTAGCGACACGCGAGCGTATAGTGTATTAAAAACGTAGCGACAATCTCAGACGATACCGCCGCGCCGATAGTAATCGAAACGCCCAGTTAAACGGCGTAGCGTACGGAATAATCGCCGCGTTTGTTATCATGTCGTGTGAAACACCACTGATTCAAATCTCGAAGGGGTTGCTTGCATTTTGATATTTTAACTTGACAAATTCGTGGTGTTATTTTACTAGAGGTGGTTGTTGTGAACGCTTTTTGACTTCTATTTGGGATTTTTTCTGATGAGTTCGAGTATTTTCGATAAGATTATGTAATTAATATGTAGATTACCTAATAGATACTTAATTTTAATGATTAGTGTGATAAATTTATTTGACAGACATTCTGTAAACAATTAACTCTATTAGATAAATTAAATTATACCCTATAACAAACTTTTTCATATTTTACATAACGAATAAGAAAATCATTAATATATAAGGGGTATAAATATGTACAAAACTTATATGTAAAATATATATACATACTAAATTAAAATTATAAATAATGATAATATTAATGATTGATACTTACCTATTAAGTTATAAAAAGTGACTATAAGTAGGTATCATATTTTATCGGATTAAATATATAGATCACATATAGGTAGGTTTCAAATCTCACCCAGGACAAATATTATTATGCATTGATATGTCTGTTTGTTCTGTGTCTGGATGTAAATATCTAAATACCTAAGTATGTATTTAAAAGTTGTAGGTATATTTAGTACATATCCAGTGGCTTTACTAGTGGCTCCCCGCGGCTACACCCGCATTCCCGAGAGATCTTCCATTTTCCCGGGATAAAAAATAGCTTATACTCTTACTCAGGCTCTAGGCTATTTGTGTACCAAATTTCATTTAAATCGGTTGAGTAGTTTTAGCGTGAAAGCGAGACAGACGGACAGCGTTACTTTCGCATTTATAATATGTATTAGTTAGGATCTAGTTACCAGAGCACAAGCTTTGCTTAATTTGGAATCAGATTTGCTCTGCGTGAGAAATGTCCCCGAATAAAATAGAACATAAAATAATTTTCAATGACCTACTTTTCATCTAGACTCCAGTGTTACAAGCAGCAAAAAAGAGACTTTAAAATCCTACCAAGAGTTTTATGGCAACATAAATCCAGGTACTGATTCCTTTCCTGCGTCCGGTCGGCGGCACGCGAAGGCTCGCACTTTGTATACAACTTCCGGTTTCGAGCCACTTCCGGTCCGACAACTTGACCGGAAGTGGGCCGTTCTAGCTCTATGTCACCTTAAGTACGTGTGATTACCATAGATTTACTGACTCTATAATATTGTTGTTATAATTAGGTGTTTATGTTGAAGGATTAATTTTATGGCTGTTATGATTTTAGTCTTTGGTTCAATTATGTCCCTATATGTTAGGGGATTTGGTTGACAATAATCAGTAAGTAGATGGGTATTTGTTTCTTTTTTTTGCAATAGATATAAGTAGATATGTAAGTAGGTATATGTAATTATTCATATTTGAGAATTTAAATTTCAACTTCAATATAATAAATTACCCTAGATCGTTAAAGATATCGAAATAAACTATGTATTAAGTATAGTCAATCTATTTATACTATACAACGTTTACAGACTTAAGTAATTTTAAGTTTAATAGTTTCATAAAAGATAGTGGTTTAGAATTTAGTATTCCTAATAGGTAAAGTGAACAGCTGTTTCAACCATTTAGTGGTGATTTCAGTCTAATTTAGTACCAACATAATTTGAATATATTTTAACATTGGGTAGTGTACTAGTGTACCTATAGATAAAATATCCAATGCTCATTTTTTCTAAAGCGAATTTATATTTTGGCAATCGCCACAAATAAAATATAAAAAAAGAAGATTAAAAATACTTACATATCCTTTTCAATTCCACATGCCGTAAATAAATCAAATACATGATAAAATAATAATAATGTCGTACCACAAATATATTAATAATCTGATTTAGCATCGCCATAAAACATCTTGGTATCCATAAAATCACACTCACTAAAATAATTTTCTCACATTATCTTCTAAGTCGTGTCATTGACCTTTATTCATAACATTGATGTCCTCACATTGAGCTGTAAATCCTATTACATCCCCATCACAAATCAATAGCCATTAGATTATGAACCTTATGTCTGAAACATAGAGTTGTTTAACTATTTTTGTAGCGGTAAATATATGTTTGTCGGGTTATGACAGCGGTGTTTATTATGTAAACAAATGCCGATCGAGAATAGATATTGTCGTTGTCACTGCTCTGGCCTTAAACAAACGAACGATCCGACCGCTATCAGTTGAGGGCACTCGATGAACTTAGGCTGTACATGTATGGATTAGCCACAGCATGGCCGAGATTTAAGAAAAAAAAAATTGAAAATACTTACCTAAGTATATTTTTTTATTTTTTTTTCCGTCGAATGTCAAGTTTTCATGGCCTTCTTGTCTCAAGTTCATCATCCTAACGGAGCGTTAAATAAAATAATTGCTCACTTTTATTTATTATATTCAGAGAATAATAGTAAAAGTACCTACCTAATAAAATACATCTATCATAAGTCCAATAAATATAGGTAGTTTATAACCTGGATTATCACATAGACTACTTTTTATCACGGGGAAATTTAAGGTAGCGCGGATGAAACCGCGGCGAGCCACTAGTACTCAATATGAATACCTAAAACCGCGACAAAATAATCGCAAGTCCACCTCAGACAAGCAGATGACAACAGCGGCTTTTAATTAGATGCTTATCAGACCACCCACGACGCGCCGACGCGTCCGCAGTCGACACGCGGCGGCGGCGGCCGAGTTGCGACACTGTGCCGTGACTCAGCGCCGCACTTTCATACTACAAACGTATGTGGGTGTCACAAAAGAGTTTTGACACTCGATGTACATGGGATATGTTTTTGAAAAGTAATTGAGAGGACAGATATGGTATGCATCAAGTACTATGTGACGTTGAGTCAAGGATGGTCGTGTAAAAGACAAATGTGAAATGACTGAGCCCATTTTACTATCAAAACTAACTCGTAACATTATTGTTTTCTAGATTTCTTCCTTTTAGGACACACAAAAGATCTAATTTAAATGTTCATGTAATCTATTCCTCCTAATGACAGTTACTTCTAAAACTTAGTCGTTACATACTTCTCTTTTTAGGTAAAACTGCTACTAAGTTTAACTACTTTATATATAAGCTAGGTCTTTAGGCATAAATTAGACCTTTTATAAAATACCTTGTACACAAACTATCAAGGTAGCTGAATTGTTTGCCTGCATGCAATTATATCGATTATTCTGCGCTGAAAACGTTACTTGACGTACGGAAATATCAACTAGGTATCTACCAAGTATCTATTACAAAACACTCTACCTAGATAGCTAAGTACGCACTTGAATATGTAGTTGTAAGTGTTGCAAAATTTGTTGAATATTAAATGACAACTCAGATTTGACACAGATCTGGATTCGATATCTCATCTCAGCCATCATTCATTCATTATTAATTCTAAACTCATTTGAATAACAATATGACAAGATTTACATATTTGCATAATCATTATTTAATTTCATTTATACGAGTATCTAAGGGTACTTATATATTGCACGCAATTTGATATATCGCAATAAAAACGCTAAAACCTCCGAGGTCGCTCCAATCTGCCTCACTTGTGATTAATGGATCGTCTTCTTTGTTCATTTGTCTTCGGCTACTTATTTAGACATTAATTGGTGTGTAATTACGTACCAAGGTGGTACAGTTGAGGTTACATTGTTTTGCAATATGAACTTGAGATCATTTAACTTTATTAAGACCCCTTCGTATTTTTAGGCGTAACTCGGTGACGGTTAAGGGTAAATAAGGGTTTTTTTTAATAAATGTACTACGATATAAAAGCTTTTAATTTGCTATAGTAGCAATCGTAGGAATTTATATTAAGTATAAGATAAACTTTCAGCGACCCAATGTGATAGTATTGATTATAAAGATAAAAATGCACATAAAATGTGCATCTTGTGCATGTTCGTATATTCATTGTTTAGGTAACTAAACAATGAATATACGAACATAAAACATTGATAAAATCGATCAAAAAATATCTCGATATACCATCAGAATACACACAAATGTAAACATATGCCATAACCATAACGTATCGTCCAAACATACTGGAAATAGACACAACTACCCTCGCGGTCACTCAACAGCTTACGGTTGACAATGCAGCGCGTACGCATCGAGCCACGACCGCCACTGTAAACATGCGTTTATTATCATCATCATAAAACGCAGCGTTTATTAGTGCAGTGTGGGTGGTCCTTTACTGTTCATGTGAATAAACACGCACCGTGTATGACAGAAATAGTTGTATGAATGTTTGGTCTGTGTATTAAAGTACTTATTGGATTTGCTTTATGGATTCCATCTTGTAAATTTTTGTTTGTCGCCGAAGGAAGCTTGTAATTGGTTCTGCATACTATGTCTGGTATTTGGGAAACACTGGTGGTATGGTGAGATCTAAAGAAGAACAAAATTATATGGAATAATTATTTGCTCGCGTAGTAAAAAAATCGTAGTAAATTAAAAATTTCTTCATTAGAAATAAATGACATAATCATATCGTCAAGATTTTTTTTTCATTTACGATTAATAGGTACATACCTTACCTATTATAACTATTGATAGGTACTTACATAGTCGTGTTATAAGATTTCTTAATCAACATAAACATCATAAAGCTGATAGGGTTCACAATTCCATCCAAACCGACATCGACAACAAAAGCGATTCGCAATTAAGATTTCACAACGCCCAACACGAAGTCGTCTTCGCTAATGAACAAAAATCTCGAGAGCTTAAAGAACAATAAACAATCAAAATAGATTGTCCCTTTACTTACACCCAAATGGACATTGCCTAATCGAAACAAGTAGCATTCGAAAAACAAAAATCGACCTTTGATCCTAATTCGCGTCCCAAATTCAAATATGTCACTAACGAACCGAACGCAAATGAGAACTCTATTTATTGGGCAATTAAGAATAATTATTAGTTTTATATGTTGTCTATACTAATATTATAAAGAGGAAAGATTTGTTTGTTTGTTTGTTTGTTTGTTTGTTTGTTTGTTTGTTTGTTTGTTTGTAATGAATAGGCTCCGAAACTACTGGACCGATTTCAAAAATTCTTTCACTTTTGGAAAGCTACATTATCCCCGAGTAACATAGGCTATATTTTATCCCTGTATTCCCACGGGAACGGGAACTACGCGGGTAAAACCGCGGGGAGGCAGCTAGTAATAAATATTCCTTTAAAAGTTTATGGGTGCACGGCCATGTTTTTTATGGTTTTATCGTATGACGGTTGGCGAACCTGTCAACTTCTGAGAACGAGCAACTCCGATCGGGTCAGTTGTCATTAGAGATTGTAAAAGAAGATGACAGTGTCGTAACGAGGCAGATAATGAGCGGTTCCGTTTATGATGCTCAAGTATCGCTTGCTATTAATAGTTCTGGTAGTAGTGTTTTTGTAAGTCCGCAACCGATCCATTTATATGGCCTTTATTGTTGTTGTTAAAAGGGGAAACTGAGCTCTTATATTGTCGTCAGTCGGGTTGTCCGTCCAGTCCGTCTGTCATAGCCATTTGCATATGAAAAAGAAAATACTTATATTACTCCGTAAGATGTTGAAAATACACATAAATATGTATTACGAAGAATAGAGAGAGGTACATAAAATGTATATTTATAAAGTATTATTTAAAATACAATTAAGATTCGTTAAATAATTTAGGAAACTAAGATTTAAAAGACAGTGGTTTGATTAAAGTTACATAAGTATTTTTACATACACACTTGTTAGGTTCGAGAATACAAAAAAAAAATAAACAATTTGAATTATAAAGCGAGCCGACATAATAAAGCACCTAGGGCACAGATACGATCGTTACGGATCCGTTGACATGCGTAGGCGCTTCTTTTGTGCAATTTATTCATAGAAAACTTACGATCCTTATTTATAAGTGGTTAAGGTAGATTCTCCTTTAATAGGCAATTATCTCGAATGAATCGGTTTACTAGAGGCTGTTTTGAATTTATAGTAATACTTAGGCACTCACACGAGTGTCAGATATTACGGGCAGATGATTGAGATCAGAAATATTCACGGAGAGAATTTTACTTAATCTGAAAAATACTAAATCTTTATTTATCATCTTTCTGAGTGAAACACTAAATAGTCATGTAACTCGTCAAACTATCCACACTACATAAAATATCATACTAGTGGCTCCCCGCGGATTCACCTGCTTTCCCGAAGATTCTTAAATTTTAAATATATAAAAAGTAGCCTATATGTCAACATATAGGCTACTTTTTATCCCGGGAAGTTCCCAAGTTAGTTATAAACAATCTCCGTATTTATAGTAACGCTACACAAATAAAGCTATTGATAGAATAAGACAATTTACTACATTAATAACTTAATTAGGTATATTTTGCATAATTAAAACAACAATTAAAATAGTATTTCCCAAATGTTATTTACGGAAATCAAATTGAATAATGAAAATCCAAAACTGCGGTAGTCACATATCCGGGTTGATGCTGCCACGCCGTGGTATGTGTTTGACATTCGATATCGAACCCCGGACCAACGTTTCGTTGCCCGAGGCGCATGTCACTTGTCCTACCCTGTACCTATTTATCGCATTGGAAATAATGGTGGTGTTTTTGTTGAAATTTTAATTTTTGGCTCATTAGCAGCTGCCTGTAATTTTATATTGAATAATTTTTACGACTTTGACTTTCGACTTTTTTTTTTAATTTTTACGAATATAAAAACCATTCTACTAATGGGTACCTATTATAAATGCCACAGTTTTTGAGTATGGATGGATACATGTTTGTTACTCTTTCACGCAAAAACTACTGAACTGATTTAGATGAAATTTACACAGGCTATATTTAGGCTAATTTATAGGCTACTTTTTACCCGGCAAATTGAAGATCCTTGGGATCGCGGGTGAAACCGCCGGGAGACTCTAGTAAGTAATGTGTGTAGTATATATAAATAAATAAATATCCTGGGACATTTTTCACACACGGCTAATCTGATTCCAAAGGAAGCTTCAAAGTGAGCTTGTGTTATGGTAACCAGATAGCTGACATACTACATATACTACGTTATAAATACATACTTATATAGATATTTACATATATATATCAGCTATCTACCTATCAAAGCACAAGCTCTGTTTAATTTGGAATCAGATTGACGGTGTGTGAAAAATGTCCCAGGATATTTATTAAATTTCTCGTCGTTCTCACGTCACATTTAGTACTAGTTAATTAGGCCATATAACATGGTAGGTGTGAGAACAAAAACATGTTACCAATTGCTTACAAGTGAATCAACGACATACGGTGATTGGCCGCGTAATGATGGCTGAATTAATGTGTCTACCTGTTTGGGAGCTTGTCTGTCGAGAGGTCACCATTTGGAATATGGTGTAAGCGTTGGGAGAATGAGAAAAGGATATTTTATGGTGACTATTTTTAGTAAATAGACGTATCAGATCAAAAGGTTGCTTTTAGACTGAGCATTAGAGTGCAACTATTCATAAGTCTTTGCATAGGTAGATACCTATATGATATTTTTGTTTATTTCGTTGTAGATTAGACTAAGTCGATATGTTTAACCTATTAGAAACAAGTTTGAATACCATATAATACCATATAATGTAGGTACCTACACAAGGTATGAAATAATGTACCTATATTGTTACATTTATTCATTCATATCCATGTACTTACCTACTTATCTATAAGTATCTATAGGTTTATTATTTATATATTTAGTTATACTCACATAAATAAATAAACTAAATAACGTTCGTATGAATTAATTTAATAGATACATTTATGTATATCTATCTCACAGATAGGTAGGAACATATAGAACTAAATCTTAGTCTGTGATCTATCTACATAACAAACCCCACTTGCTGACAAACAGGTACCTCTTCCTTAACCGAAAACTCTTAATTACATGTCATTTTCACAGAGTGTTTTATAAAAAGAGCAAGGCAAAATTATGATTTATCGCTAAAACACCATCACTTCCACCAACAAATCAGAGTCACGACATCGATCTGATGCTCGCCGGATGTTCTAAACAACTTTTACTGACCTCAGATCAGCATTTCAATTCTCTAACATGCATTCGAAGCGCGTCGAGTTCGTGCTGCTTGTTTCTCGCTTAATCTCGTAGTAATAGAAAGAGATAGAGCATCAAGACTGAAATATAGTAGGTATTGAATTGATCAGTTGTTGTGGCTATAGGAGGTGATGATGCGTGTATGTCAACGGACGTGCAGAATAGACAGCTTTCCGTTATTTACATGTTTATGCAACTAGATTCAGTAGGTAATTTTATCGATTAGATAGGAAACTAATTTTCACTTCGTCAGTTCGTCTTATCGGATTTTCTATAAATACCTGGCTGCTATGGTTTCTCCACGCGACGTTTTTTTAACAAAGCGATTCAGTTTACGTATAGTTATGTAGGTATTCATATGCCTACGTCACTCATAGCATAATAAGTAGGTACCTATAGCTAAAAAGATAATAGGTAGTAGGTATTTACCTCATTTAGAATATTGGGAATCAAAACATAGATACATACAGTACATACTTATACTTCTAACCTAACCTAGTACCTATCCTAAATGTAAAATAAAACCGTGTTTTAGTTTTAGAGAAAACATTTTATTTTTTGGCCTTCTGTTATCTCCAAAAATGGGAATAGCTACTGGAAATTTATTTTCTCGTTGAACCTGCGTCAGTCAATTGCAAACAAAGCAAATGTCGTGTTCCGCGACAGCCTGACACCGGAAACGTGGAAAGTGAAAAAAAAAGTATCACCGGATGCGAGCGACCGTACCGGAAGTCAACTGTTTCCACCCCAAACAGCCTATCAATCAACCTGTAAAACGTTTTAGTCGTGAAAGTCACGATTATACGACTTTTTTTTTATTTAAACTGCCAGAAAGTTTTTTTAGATGCTTTGAAATTTTACAAGATGGAATCTTGAACATAGTCAAGAAATAATATTAATTTTATGGTGTTGGTGTCTCCCCCTATGCTGATCCTTTTATATAATAAAATAAATAAATATTTATTTAAAATTTTAGTAGCATATTGTAAAAATACCCTGTCTAACTGAAAATATGATTTATAAAAACAATTTCTATTGCACATAAGGGTCATGCGAGTTTAAAAAAATATAAGTAGGTAGGTACCTACATACCATCCTCAACATCCTGGTCTTTCGAATAAAACTAACTCTCACAAACAACTATACCTACCTTCTGACCTTTTCCAACTGAAGTCAATATATACTACAGTTTACAACCAACCATACTACCAACCAATTACAGGCGAGACACATAAAACAAGCGACAGTAACCCGTGAGCTAATTGCAACAAGCAATGCTACCAACATAATAAATCGCAGCCTGCAGTGCCAATAAATAAATCCGTGCGTAGGCGACGACGGGAACCAATATGTACTATATGGTACAATCCGGGAGTTGATCTCAGGGTGGGGTGGTAGTGCTGGCGGGATACCCGGGATTAGGTTTTAAGACCCAATTTGATCCAAGCTAATATTTTGATACGATACGGTATAGGTAAGTAATCATATTGATAAATGCATGAAATTAATATTTTCTTATATCTTGGGAATATTTATATGGGTAGGTAGATTTGTTTGTACGTCACTACAAAGAATGTTTAGAAGCTAAGGATAAAGCACACGTGTCTAAAAAAATACCAATTTATTTTGTTTTAAACAATGTACCTATATAGTTGTAAATAACTCGAATTAAATAATACCTGTAGGTAAATAACTGGTAACCTAGAAAATACGCGTGAAAACCATCAAACTTCCTTGGCCGGAAGTCGGGTAATATGAATTAGACAGTTTACATTTCTAAAGTAATTTCTCAAATTCCAACGCCAATCTATGAATACGATATTATAATAATAAAATATACATACAAACTAACATAGACACAACTCTTTAAATTAAAAACCAATCAACTTTCTATGTCACTTCAGTTTATTTGATCTAGTAATAATATAGTTGATTAATTTTAATCCGCATTAGAAATATTGTAATTTCCTTGCCGCCGCTACTGGTGGCGCAACCTTATATCTAAATCGGATACGTCAAGAGTCTAGACAATTGACAGTCGCTGACAAGATGATCTTGATTGGCTACTGATTGCATCCGGCATTGTTATAAAATTCACATATTCGTATATCCGGGACATATTTGACATTGGCGTAAACATAAATGTATGCCCGGAGTAACAACCAATGAAAGCATTACCAATTTAATTAACAATGAAGTCTAGGTAAGTCTTGAAGACTCATAGATATCTACTTATAAGTAGGTATATTTAATTCTCAAAACAACGTAAATTAAATATATACTAAAATGTGATATTGATTTACACCCTATAAGCAATAATAATTTACATCCACATTTACATCCTTTATGGCACACTACCTACCGCCCAGGGTTTATCCCACTTTCGTCTGTGTCACTTAAAATTGATATAGCTACGAAATATGGGAAATTTCTTAAAATCCCTTAAATATCTCTAAAATCTGCAACAAAACAACCAAAACGCAATATCTTCGTCTAAGTAATCTAAGTAGCTTCGTTATAATTATAGGCAAGATAACAAAAGTAGTTAAACATAAATAATAATTGATAATAAAAATGATAAATTTGCACCAAAGGATGCGTCGACCTGGCTGACAAACAGACCGCGACTTCCAACGACTTAACTTGATGTTACCACCAGTTTAACTTGAAACCTCACACGTCTACAAATTTTGTAAAATCGAGGCAAGTTCACCAATTAGACGGGCCAATCGACACTGGTGTGTTTTATTGCGTAAATATTTTACAAGTGAACGTTAAAGCAGTTTTATTGCCTGCATGATACTACAAATTGCTACAAGCCATGACATGAGGTGGATGATGCCTAATTTAATATTGAGCAAGATTCTCGTATCCATAATATACAGCTATGTATATACGTCTATATTTTTGTCAAATAGAATTTAAGTGGCTATTAAGCATTTTGAAACCAGACTGGGACTGGTCACCTTCACTGACTACTTGTGCTAATAGTTATGCAAACGCGATATTACGTTTTGGTAATTATGTGGAATTACATTTGGTACAAATGTCATGTTTAATAACGCAGGAAACTAGTTTCAAGGACTTGGCCCTGTTAACACAAATTGTTTTTGTGTACTTGTTTCACTCCAATTTGGATCATTATGTTTCAATGTTAAGAGTTGTGTAGTTTACCCTTTTATATTATCAGTACTTCGACTTCAGTACGTAGAATAATTATTTAGAGTATGTTATTTTCTTAGTCGGAATTAGATCAGTATGAAAACGATACAATCAGACACTAACATTTTCATATTTATTATGTTAAACTACTTAGTGTTGTTAAAATAGTGACAAAAACAAAAAAATACTTTCACAGTTTTTCCTAGTACAAAAAAGCTTACAAAAAACTGCGAAACTTCCACCAATACACGTCAAAGATTTTCATAACCTTCTCCCGTAAACCGTGATGACTGGCAATCTTTCAAACACAGGGGAGAAGCGGGAAAGTTGGCGAGGGAAAAAAAGCGAAACTCTTGAGATATCAATTTAGTGGAAATTACCGGTTAATCTGTCACATCTAGATACGCCCGGGGCGAGTAATCCTGTGTCTCCCCTATTTTTATCTTTTTTTCCCGTCCCGGGATAAAGTTCCCGGGAGTTATTACAACTGCTTATTTAGGGGGCACGGGGATGTTGACGATCTTGTTAATTTATCCAATTGTTTGAGTTACGGGAATTTTGTGTTTACTTAGAAAATCTTTGGAATAAGTAAAGTACTTATACAACAGGCAAAATATTTTGTGGTTAGTGTTGTTACTTTTGTTTATTTATTGAAGTTTAATAGGCTTTGTGGTTAGTGACACTAACTTCAAACCGCCGTTTGTGGGTTTGAAACCCACCCAGGACAAAAAATGTATGCATGAATATGACAGATTGCTCTGTACATAATTTAAAGAACCTACCTACCTTAGTAGGTATGTTTCTTTAGCATAATATGCTTAGTAGCTCAGATTGGGTATATGAGAACATCCCTGGATATTTATTTATTGCCTAGGAACCTTGATTCTGAGGCAGATTCTTAATAACTTCATTTATGATAACATAAACTCACCTAGGATTATCACTTACAGAATATAGCAGCAATTTTATCAACTAAATATTTTAGTAATTGCATCCAATGGTAGGTATCACTTAATTTTTGCTATCCAAAAAAGGTAAACAAAGACAGCACATTTCGGCACCTTAAAAAAATAATATCCCTTTACATCTTTCTTACAAAAAAAGGGAGCGTTTAAAAAGACAAAGTATCGCGCGCTTAATCCGGGACCGGTCCCCTCCGCGCTAAAATCTTTTATCACGAGTCCCGCGGGATTGCGCTTTTTATTCCCATCCCACCCCTATTCCGGGATTGTGGCACAATGGAGGACAGTGTAATTGGTTCATTGTTTCACATCGGCGGGTGTTTGATTATTGATCCTTTTGCTGGCATTTCGATATTTGGGCTTTTGTTAGCGTAAAGGGAATTTATTTGAATTTTGATTAAAGTTATACTTTCTGCGTCTGTAGTAAAAAGCACAATCAGAACATTTTAAAAAACATGATGTAAGTGTAGCGGCCACCTAGGGCTTCGTGTCCTGAGAGTGACCCTCCACTATGCGGATGCTGCTGGTTCCGGTCAACCCCACACGGAAAAGAATGCCTATCTATAAATGCACAGACTTACCCTGGGATCCTCGTCAGGGGGGGCTTCTCCCGCGCGGGAACCGAGTTGCACAGTTCGTAATATGCAATTAATGGTATATGCGGAGAAAATATATAATGCGGTGACACGTAAAATTATTGCCCTACTTTTAGTCAGTGGGAAGCTTTTGATGAAATGTATGCTTGTATTCAGGGAGTTTTGCGCAGCTTTAATAAAGTGACTTTTACCAATACAAGTCAAGACTCTCTATTAAAACCAAAATTAAAATTACCACCTATTAAATTACCACACTTTGATGGTAATCAATCTACGTGGAGTTCATTCATTGAATGCTACAATCGTTTAATTCATACCAATACTTCATTATCTAACTCTGAAAAAGTATTCTATTTATGTGGTCAGTTGACAGGCAAGGCTCTCACTACTGTCTCTGGCATTAATCCCTCTGGGGATAATTACGATCTTATTTATACAACATTATTTGATAAATATGAAGACGTACGTTCTTTAGGCACATTTTATTTAAACCAACTTTTCAATTCTAAATCTTTGACATCCGCTTCAGTAGATGGTTTTAATAATTTCATGGATAACTTTGTTAATTCTGTTTCAGCTTTCGAAAGGTTGAATATATCGGATAAGTTAGATTTTATGCTGTTATTTCTCGCATTACAAAAGCTAGACAACGAGACTATTCGTCTGTTCGAAAACACCTTTCGGTCTGAAAAGGTTCCATCTTATTCTCAACTTATTACCTTTTTGAAGGAACAGTTGAAAATTATCGAACGCACTAATCCAATATCATCGAACACGGTAATGTCACAGTACCCTAAAATACATGCCCCTAGCAACGTCAAGTCATTTGTGACATCTACGAAAAAGGTAAACAACTCTCCATCTTGTATCATATGTCATACAATTGATCATGATAAATTATTTTACTGTCCCAAATTTATAAAAATGTCTCCTCGTGAACGTTACAACATAGTAAAGAAGTATAATTGTTGTGCTAATTGCCTTAGCACAATACATAAGACATCGAGTTGCAATTCTGTTAAGGGTTGTAAAATATGTCAATCCAAGTTTCATAATACACTTTTACATTTTCCTCGGTCTAATGAAGATAATATCGCAGTTTTGTCTTCGACATCTTCAACGAAGTCGATCAAACCTACGACCGATGGGTCAAGGTGTGCATTTACCGCAACAGGGCCGCAACAAGCGACCAGCCCAAGTGCTTTACCAACGTACACGCTTCCTCTCACTGAGGCGTCTGATACACGTTTGGTCGCATCTTCTGGCAACTCTTCTCAACTACCTGTCTCTCTATGTTCCCTTCAAAATGATAATACCATACCGCAAGCTTCTACGGTTTTACTTGCAACCGCATTAGTTTCCATAGTCGACACTTTTGGTAATCCGCATATTGTACGCTGCCTTATTGATAATGGCTCTCAAAACCATTTTATAACTTCAGACTGCTGTAGACGTTTATCGTTACATTGTAATGCGTTGTCAGAACCATTCTCTGTAAACGGGTTTGGTGGTTCTACAAATGTAATTAAGGGAATAACCCAAGTTACTATATCTTCCCGTTTCGATAAAAACGATTCTTTTGCCATTAAACCGCTTGTGGTAGAAAACATTACTAATTGTTTACCAACCGCACAAATCGATCTTACAAGATTGAAGTATCTTAATAATGTACCCTTAGCGGATAACACATTTTTTAAGCCCGGTAGGGTTGACATGTTGATTGGTGCTCAACTTTTTCCACTTTTGATAGAACAGGGGCGTATCTACGGTCCGCCTGGAACTCCTGTTGCTATTGATACTTCGCTGGGTTTCATATTAATGGGCGAAGCTCCTATATTACCAACATCCTCTAAAAATGTTATTTCACTTTGCTGCTTTTCTGAAATTCCTTTACATTTAGAATCTAAGCGCTCTTGCGAATTAGAGGATTCTCCTTCTCGAGATACAAAAATGGTTAAGAGTGCAAACGAAGAGACAACCTTTAGTCATTCTTCAGATAGTTCTATAGTCGCACTACCTTCGAAAAATATTTCAAATGTTTTAGAGGAGTCTGAAGTTTCAACTAAAGTGAGACTTATGGTAGATTCGAACACCAATACTAATACTGATTTATCTTTAAGTAATATATCACACATAGGGACTCATTTCCAGCCTGTATTGAATGCGATGCTACCAAAAATTCTATTATTTTCTATCACATTTTACGCAGATTTAAAGCCTTTTATGTATTCGCAAAATATAATATTTTATTCTACTGTTTCTAACAATATTAATTCCCAATGTTGTTATCCTATCGCATATTTAGATATAGCTTTACACCACTTCTGGCAGTCAGAATATTATTTTTCTTTTCTTCTTAGAAATATCTCAAGCAGAGAGATATTAATTACCGCATTTCTTTCACCTCCATTATGGATGGCAAGCTTCGACTGGTTTAAATTAGACTATGACCAGTGGCCAGAACTAACCGCACCAGATTGTTCTGGATATCTGTCAGGCACTGATAGATTTTTATAGAGGCATATTTCGCATTATATTTTTTCATGATTGTACACAAATACTTAATTAGCTATTATTTTCCTTTTACTTACATTACTAACATTTTAAAGTCATGTTTTAAATGTTTTATTGCGCATATTACTTAATGTTTGAACATACTTAATGTTCTACATTGTAGTGGAAATGAGGATTCATATAAATATAATTTGCCTCTTTCATATTCTAACTTATATTTGTGTGCCTTGCTTACATGTCTTATGAAGAGTTAACTATTTCAATTAATAATAATTATGCCAAATAAAAAATAATTATTTCTAGGCTTAGAATTATTCTTTTGAATGAGGTTTCATCTGAGTTTGTTCCTTTTACCTATTTTCATTTATTATCTTTTGCTGCACATAGCACTGCGACATAGCAAATATTTAATGTTATATTCTTCTAACGCGTGAGAATTAAACACAGAGCAATATCCCTTTGAAAATAATTCACCGCCTTACATTGGCTTTAGGTGTGATTATTGTAAATTTGTTACAAAAGCATAGATGATACAATTGGCAAAGTCCTTTTTTAAAATCGAATCATAATTCGTTTAAGTCTATTATCGCATCTTACTATCTTCGTTATTTATTTGATTTTAATTTTACCTGAAGCTAGGTACTATTTCGTTTTATCCCTTTACTTTACCACATTGAAATGTCAATTGTTTATTTATTTCTATGAGGGTTATTCTCAAATTCCAAATTATTTCACCTTGTTTTCGGGTCATTCTCCTAGTTTGTTTCATGACATTTATTCATTGTTTTTTCTTCGCAAACTAGGGCTTCTGTTGAAAGATGACCTTTCAAGGTGGGGACTGTGTTCGGGCCAAACCTTCACGGTGGGGAATGTCTATGTGTAAGTCATAGACACCCGCCCTGAGGGTCCTCATTAAGAAGAAAACTTGACACTTCACTTCAATAATATTACTTACGTCAACCGCATACTATATTTTCTCCGCATCATATTTATACAATTAATTAGTACGAATTGTGCAACTCGGTTCCCGCGCGGGAGAAGCCCCCCTGACGAGGATCCCAGGGTAAGTCTGTGCATTTATAGATAGGCATTCTTTTCCGTGTGGGGTTGACCGGAACCAGCAGCATCCGCATAGTGGAGGGTCACTCTCAGGACACGAAGCCCTAGGTGGCCGCTACATTTCTTTGAAAAGAAATGTAGCGGCCACCTAGGGCTTGTATGATTGTATGATGCGGAGAAAATATAGTATGCGGTTGACGTAAGTAATATTATTGAAGTGAAGTGTCAAGTTTTCTTCTTAATGAGGACCCTCAGGGCGGGTGTCTATGACTTACACATAGACATTCCCCACCGTGAAGGTTTGGCCCGAACAGTAAGTAAACAGTATGTATCTTTCGTCTTTATTTAAATTAAGTATGTCCTGAAGCACATAAGTATTTATTGATTTTAGCCGAAATTATGCTTATCTCACATCACCTAATAACAATACTTTTGATATATTTTGTAATAGGTACCTACCTACCTACACATTATGTAAGGAGCAATAAGTATCTTCAAATAAAATACTTTTTAATATAATCAAAGCATATAAAGATTTACAATTGAGTAGATAAAACGGTTAATAAAAGCTTAGGTACGCCGCCAAATTATACGAGACGTCTGTTGTCGCAAAAGCTTCTGACATTTTAAATCGCGCAACTTTACAATATAAGTCCTCGTAAGCTTCTTAGAAGCTCCAAACCGGTCCCAATCGGGTGGAATTTATTATTTTATTATGCTCCTTAATGTTTGTTGAGGCAGCATTAAAACAATCATAATAACTCGGCGATGTATCGATTTATTGTCAAGTTTTTTGCTTCATAACGAGTGATTGTTGCTTTGTAACTTTTAAGACATGTAAAGGTTTTTCTTAGGATATTTATATGTAGGTATTCTGAATAGTCATTAAGTGCATCAAACTTAGATACTAAATCCTAAAGGCTTGTAATATATGCAAAGTAATTGATAAGTAGCATTTTTAAACAATAAATTACATTAAATAATTTGTTGCATTAATTTCCAATTATTTTGTATAACAAACTAAATACCTATTAGGTAATTGCTTATACCTTGATTAAACTTCTTTATTTTCTCATATCTTTAAAGAAACAGTATAGGAAAACCTTTAATGGTGTTGAAATAAAACTGTACTTACCTACCTAAATGGTTAGAGTTTTTTTGCTTAATTAATATAGAGGTTCACTACAGCATTTATGTTGCATAAAAATGGGTTATTATACTGTTATTGTACTCAGAATCGATAGTAAAGTAACACGTGTCGAGCGTACATCTGCCACACACCCCTGTACGTAGGTACCTACATCCACCCTCGTTTCATCATGCCACCTAAAGTGTTCAAAGACAGACATAATATTATAAAATATATTACAATGAGAGGAAAGTTTGACGAATAAATTTTCATGATCACATGGTAATGAAAAGTGTAATTGTATGCAACATTTACCTAACTCATAAAAAGGTGTATTTTCAAATACTTCATTTAGGAGTTTTGTCAAAAGTAGCAAATATTTTATTACCTAAAAATCTTTCTTTATATCAGTATGTTTATTTCCTATTAGATACTTACCTACTGGAAGAGATCACTTTGGCGATAAGGCGGCCGCTTTTATTAACACCATTATTTCTCCTGATCGTTTAGGTTTTAACAATAAGAAACTTATATTCTATTCTAAAGATTTTATATGAACGTACCTACTAAGTGTTTCCTCCTACCTATAAAATTTCCATGGAACATTTTGTATTTAATAATCAAATATTACAATATAGCTTCATTCTACATTTTGACATCGTAAACAAACGAATTAGAGTAAATCCCTTGTAGACAGGCAAAACTGTTTCTTCCGCCCCCGTTATATTAAATAGTCTGTGCGTTATAAATTTCGTTAATCTTAAATGTCAACTGGAATCCTCTGAGGCGGAAATATAAGGTGGTTGCTTATTCATGAGCGGAGCGATTTATATAAAAACTAAGTTACCTAAGTTTATTCAGGTATGATGAAAATGGCAGGAGTAAAAATTAAAGGAGGAGGTGGCAAGGGTGTCAGAGAAAATTAAGATACCGTATTTAAACTTCGAAGAGAACAAAATAAGAAACTTTATACATATAGAAAATTTTGAAAATAACAAAATAAATATTTTTGTTGCACGTTGAATGAATTAATTAAATATCTATTGCATTGACATTCGATATCTAGATATATAGCAAAAAATATGTATTGGTTGTCTGTCTATAAATGTAGCAAGTCACTAAGTACCTACTTACCTACCTGAGGATAATTATGCGCTCACCGAAACTGTCCACCCAACCACTGTCTCCATTCATTGGTTCTTAATTATCTATGTCATTTAAAAATTTGTAAATCTATCTACCTTGCAAAATTATCAAGTAATAGTTAGCAGTTATCGTCAAACCCGCTACATCTCCCCACCAACCCAGCCCGTCAACTTCAAGGGGTACAAACCCTATGATCGTCCACGCGTAACATCCTCCAGCTAATATTATTTAGATCAGAGTACGCAATTGTTTCCATGCGGTAGCCCCGAGCGGGACAGCTTTGACTTTTAATCAGTTAACAAATATTTAGCTTGGTCGCTGCATATTGAGGAGTTTTGTGCAATTGCATTAGGGGGTTATGTCACGCGCCACTGAGCTCCGGATTGGCAACGGTTCAATGGGTTCCCGTAGGTATGTCACATACCGAATACTGGCTGCTAATGTGGAGCGTTTGTTTTGATTAATTGCTTTGTTGTCAATGTGGATTGTATATGTAATAGTTACGCGATGGATTTAGTTAAATTTTCAGAATTAGGATAGGTTTACGACGAAATACATTCAGGATGATTTAACTTTTAGAGATAGCTCGGAGACGTGTCCATTGAATGAAAATGAATTGTTTTGGTAACCTAATACAGGTTTCTTACTTTTTCTATCAATTTTGTAGTCATAGTTGATTAAAATAAGGATTTAAATAATGTCAAAATATACCTTCACATACTACCACAAACTAACACTAGCTTCCGCCCCGCGGATTCAGCCACGTTCCCTTTTCCGTAGGAATACAGAGATAAAATACCCTATAACCTTCCTCTTAAAATGGGCTATCTAACACTGAAAGAATTTTTCAAATCGCACCACTACTTAGTTCCTACGGTTAACGCGTTCAACCAAACAAACTCTTCAAGCTATACATATTAGTATAGATTATGTTAGTACATAGTAAATAGACATAATATTACAAGCATAACATCCATGTTCATACATAAGTGTAAAGACTTACTGTCTTACTCTACAGTGTAGAATAATCATACCAAAGACAGTAGCGTGCGTTGATACATAACCTCAATTTACAAACAGATTTGCTCACGTACATGTCTCATCCGGAGTCCGCACTGTATCGGTACGTTTTGTCATTATGGCGAAATACAATTGTGTAGAAATGCACTTTAAATAACGCACACAGTGTATAGGAAAATAGTAGTACAAGTCGGTTCATACATGCAGTTTGGGGTTATGGAAAAATTGTTGAAATATTTACGCTGTTGATGACCTCGTCAAAATGTCGGAAGCTCTAAATTTCGGTAACAATATAATAAGGTACTTATATCAGCGTAGAATAAAGGACAAATGGGAAAATTATATGCTAGTGTAGTCTATAAAAAATACAAGCTCACCTACTTAGCAATCTAGGGACAGCTACTATACCTACTCTACTCCCTACCTTTGACTATAAGAAACACTTAAACGTATAAAACTTCATGTTATTTATCAGAGAAACACAATAAAAGGTGGTGATGAGATTATGAAAACTATTATACCTACAAACTTCTCCAGAAACTATTACCTACTGTCAGAAATGATTAAATCCGTTAAAATTATTAATAAGTATACAGAAACATGGGGTTAAATAGTTGCAAAAACATAGTATCTACTTATATGTTTTTTCAGCAATTGAGGATACTGATAACTAAGTACTATCCCACACTTGGCGTCAGCGCCAGTGGCTGCGTATATTTGCGCACGTCGCCCGCGCAGCTCCAGCTCAGCCCGGTGTCGCACGGAGTGCGTGCGCGCCGATTGGCGCACGTACGCAATGTCATTACTTCGACATGCTTGCTGTGTGACGGAGTATAGTCGTTTATAAAAAACGTCATATTGAAATTCAAAGGTTACTTTAATTAAATAAAGTATAAGTAGTACGTAAAGGACTTTTATATTTGATCTTGGGGTTTAGAATGAAAACAAAACTTTAATTATTAAAAAAAAATATGATTCCATTTTTAGAGTATGATAAATCAATAGTATATGTAATGCAGTTTTAAATGAACTAGTGATATAGTAGATTTCCACTAAACAAAGCTAAGAATATTTCCGATCAGCTCTAGAACCTACCTACAGGGTTTCAAGAAACCTGATATTCCTTCATACAAGTAGTCTGTTTGACCAATTATGAACATATATCGTATTATTTTTACAATACACTTACGAGCTAGAGTGTACTCACGTTTTCCATTGACTTTAATGCAGTCCCTGTGTTTTATACAATGTACGAAAGATGAGATGAGACAATAATGGCCACTGCGTTACTGACTTTGCTACACGTAATTTTTCATCACCAATACAATAGTAGATAATCACCTACCTAAAACCATGTTAACTTAAATAAGTTTATGGAACTAAATGGGCAAGTAAACTAAAATCAACAGAAATGGTAATCGTTTTTAATAACCCAATTTTTAATATAACGCCATTATAACCTAGGTTACATATATTATAGATTACCTAGTAGGTAGTTATTTAAATTGTAAAAGGACCCATGTTAATGTTCAAACGACTCTTCTCAGGCTTATCAGAATCCTCTATTACGCTGGTCTATTATTACACGATTCTATACCAAAGGAATCCACTCGGTAACAAAACATTTTTCGCGTGTGATCACACTGAAAACGAATGCCATAACAATCGCGAAAATTGCATATACGCAATCACCTTAGGAATGTACCACAAAGGATGCGCTTTACAAAGAGTTTTCCATCAACCCGCCACCGCTCACTGGGCAAATTTGACATACACACCTCTCACGACCGAGCAAAATTGACACCACACTTGTATCCATTCTCATTAACGCCGTGAGATCACACAGATCGATTATACCCGTCCTTGTCTATCCATACTGCAACGATAGAGATGTTTCAGATGCTAGTGTGAGTTAGTAATAGGACAGTATTCAATTCAATTTCGAAATCACGGCACAATCGCGTACTTACACGCTACCAATATGAGAGGCGAAAATTGGCTCTGCCCATGATAGTATGATCCGAGCTATACTTAGACATGCGGTTTACTTACCTGTATTTCATCCAACACCTTACAAAACATGCTCATTTATTTAATAATATTAGAGTTAAGTTTTAGATTATGAAAAATACGACATACTATTCTATACCTGACCAAAATACATATCATCAAATAGGTTCAGATAATCAGGTCTACCTACATAATATGGTTATGCAATGTACAAACAAAAGATCGGTGACCTTCCAGCCGGTGTGTCACGCGCGTTAGTCCACACCTCGAGCATTACTCGTGAACCGATATTGCCATATCATCAGCACCCAGTTATTTGCTCTCGAATCGTGTGAGAAAAACGTTGCTGAGACATCGAACCTGCAATTTGGTCCAATCGGGAATGTCAAATGTTGGGAAACGTTACACTAGTTATCGACCTACGTGATTTGATCGTGTTGGACGTGACTGTCGTTTGTTTGATTACCGTGTTAGCCCCATGTTTAGTGCTGGGAGATCGTCACCTATGATTATTGACCTTACATATACGAGCATGTTAACACGCAACAGAATTCCGAGCACCACAATTTCGATGGTTATGAAACTTTCTTTATTTACATATGGAAGTTATCTCTTAAAACGGACAATCAAGACAATACTTTGATAAATAAGGGAAGTGTAAACTTATCTACAAGCAGCAGGAAAAATATTTAATTAACATACTTACGTAAGGAATAGAAAATTAAAACAAAAGCATCGGTAGTCGACAACATAAATACTGCTCACATTATCAAACCAACAAACGGAACGATCAAACGAGCATTATCTTGTCACTGTTACGTATAAAATATACTTGCTAACAAGAAGTCATCACACTTGACCGCTTAGAAACATTTTGACGCCGTCAGTTTGGGAGAAGCGCCTTTTGGACCACCTCCCGCTTTGCAAGGGTTAACTAAAATTTCCAATCAAAAAGTAACCTTATTGTTGAGCAATAGAGTTCACGGAATTGTCTTTTTATGTTTGTACGTCACTGGTCTCGTACAAAGGCCGTGACTGATAGTCACTTGACGAATTCCTTTATGCTATCATAGCTAAAATATGTAATTTTAATATTGAATCTTATTCGTTGGTCGTAAAGTAGATACTTGTATATCAGTTAAACGGTACTTTATGGTGTTTTACTTTCTACGGTAAAGTCATGAAGATGTCAGACGTCTTTTGGTATCGAATGACACACGGTTAGAAATTTGAATATATCGTGCTGAGACGAAATTTCACTATTTTTGACGTTTTTGACACATTTGACGTCAGATACGCAGGTCTGTCTAGCGTCACGTCAGATAATGACACGTTTTTTTGTTGGTGTATCTCTTGAATATCCTCTTCAGCATTATTTATGATATATGTGTTCTATAGAAAAGTGTCTGTTAACTGTATTTAATTTTTGTATGTAATATATCATTGTTAGATAGGGAAAGAATTCTGGAATAAAATTTGATATATGAGCTATAAATTTTTTACTTCTTAAATATATTCTTAATTAAATAGATTAAACGAAATGAAAGCTATGTAATCAATTGAAAAAATACCAATTATGAAAAATACCTACTCACAGGAACCAACCAATAACTCATCATGAGAATTATGAAGCAACAAATTTTCCTGGCTGCTAATAATCCTCCTAAAAAAGAAAAAAAAACGCAAGCAAAATGTCATTTATTTTACAGCACAAACTTAGATGTATCATTGCATACCATAAAGTAGATAGCAACAAACCACGTAATGGTCAGTCACAACTCGATGATTCCGTCTAAAATTGTCATTGGCTCGAACGAACGCTGCTAACATGTAATTTAGCTCCGATATTGAACCTGCGCGTACGTGATATTTTACATAGTAATGACGACGGCAAATAGATATCTGTCGTTATTGATGCCCGTGTCTAACGTTGTTGTATTTTCAAGAAAAACGATCGGTAATTTATATTCATGCTGGCACTAAAATAGCTCTTAGCACGTATAAATTAGATTACGTTTTCCGTAAGCATTAGAAACTAAGCTTAATGTGTGTGACATTTACGCTTCCTATTAAGGAAGTGTTTTTCTAAATCCATACATGTTAGAAGGCAAGGTAGTTTTATGATTTATCTATTTGTTAGTTCACCACATTAAAGCCATTTAAAATCTATAATTTAACATTTGACAAATTTATTTTTAAAACCTCACACGACGTTTAATTCATCAGCTATAAATCCTATATCTAAAATTTAATAGTAGATAAGTATATAGTACAAAATATCAGAAACACCTGCAATCCTAACCTTTCACCTCGATCAGGACCTGTTCTGATGATGAATGGCGTCCGTCTAATTAGCCATCAGTGACCGAGCCTCGCGATACAGCGCTCGCTGTCGTGACATCAATTTGCACGCTGTCTTGCGCTTGCGCAGGTACTGTCTACCACATAAATGTGTTGCAAATTCTATGCGAAGATAATTACTCTATCTATAATTTTTGACTTAAATAAAATATGTGTAAATGTTTTCTATACCAATTTGAAGTGTTTTGATAGCGTTGTCATGACTATTTTGTTCGGGTATCTTTATTAAGTATGTATACTTTTTTATCTAAATTGTAATTTTTTTTCTTAATGATTGTCGTTTTAATCAGGAACCGTCGTTTCGAATAAAACCTGCCTAGAATGTCTGTTAACTAGCAATTTGGAATGGGGTTTATGACTACGTTCTTAAAAACAATAGGTACAGCATGTGAATAAATATAAGATAACATAATATAAGATATTTTTATACACGACTGTACCGATTTATCAAAGTGGTTTAGAGAGCATGTTTCGCGATTCGTCATTTGAGGTTCCAATCTATTTTTTACAACAGAATTTGAGATTGGATAACATTTGGAAAAATGTTGCGTGCAAATTCCCAGACTATTTTTTTTGTGTGACGGGTGTGTCTTCAGAGATCATATTTTTGTCTCATGAATCTTTAAATTAGTTTTTCCTTACTTAAGATCTATCATCCGCAAACACCTATTGAACATTATATTGTTTTTTTTTTATGTAAAACAAAAATCTTTGACATAGATAAATAACAAAGTTGACCCGAGGATGCTACCTTGCGGGACACTATAAGCGGTAGGTACTTACATAATAATCACTAAAATAATTGTCTACCTATTTTCTTTCACTACATAATTTCAATCAAACACTTCAGGCCATCATCGACGATAAGATCTTTCCAAAAAACCAAAGTATTATGAAGTGAAATTTGAGACTTTGATAAAGGTTACTACCGTCCGAGCGATTTATTTGAAACTGCAATTAATCACAAACAATTTGACTGGCCCGAACGGTCTGGTTAACCTAGATTAAACATTAGAAATCTAGTGCCCAAGAAGCTTACACGATCCATTTAACCTTTTGACCGCCAAACGTCACTTTCATGAATTCAATCAAGTCACAGAAATTGGGTTTTGATGACATAATCGTATTTTTTTAAATTGGCTACAATTTTTTTAACTAACATTTAGCAATTTGATTATGAAATAATTTTGTGTTCAGGCTTAGATTTAATATGCCGTAGGATTAAACATAAAATCTATAAATATTTTATAAGGTTGTGAATTATGACAAAAAAATATGTGTTTTGTCGGATGTAAAACCTATATATTTGATAGAGAAAGGGGTAAATAAAATAGGTAGTTACCTAATGTTAATTTAATTTTCAACTTCAGTCATGCTTAAAATCTGTGTGCTCTCACCACACGTGAAATGCATTTAGTAGGTCTTAAAAAAATAAAAAAATGGCCGATCCCTAATGAAATTATTAAATTAACAATTACGTAATAGTGCGTTATATCCAATAATAAATATGAATAGAATATAATATATTCAACACATAAAGAACTAATATCGATTTGAACTCTGAGCTTTTATAATATAAATCACAACACGGGTAGTGTCTGTCTGTCTGTTTGTTTTTTTAATTAGCTTGTCATGGATGATGTAAGTAAAAGTTACAAATGTACTGTTGGTTTACTTAACCTTTACATTTAACGGTTTCGATTCGAAAGAGAGTTTTTTTAATTTAATATGGCATAACTAAATGAAAATGGAAATCTGCACGAGGGACGCTTGTGAGGGGAGGCTTGTACTCTTGCAGTGAAGACAGATATGAGCTGATGATGATGACAAAATAGGAAAACAAATTAAAACAACACGTGCAGAGGTTGGTATATATTAGGTAGTTATAATAAGTAGTTGGTGGTAGTAGACCACCTATCTATTGTTCAATTGACATGAATTTCAAGCCGCCCCGGTCAAGGTTCGAATCCCACCCAATACAAATATTTGCATGCCTAAATATGTATGTTTGTTCTGTATCTAAATGTAAATATGTATTTAAAGTAGGTATGAAATATGTCAGCTATCTAGCTGCCACAGCACAAGTTTATCTTAGTTTGCAATCAAATAGACCGTGTGTAAAAATGTCCCAGGATATTTTCATTGAACAAAACAAGGAATTTAATAGGTAGGTAGGTACTTGAAGTATTCTCCTATTCAAAACTGCGATCCCCAATTGACAAGCTAAACTAAAACAATAGCTTTAATGAGATATCATCGTAACTGCACACTTTCTAAATACCTACGTACGTTCAAAGTTAACAAGCGAACAATATTACATTTATGTAAGCTGCCGTTAGTTATTTACCGAAACATTGATGACATTTTGATGGGGACGGTGCGTTTGCTTTACATTTATTACATCGCAGCGGGTATTACGAACGTGTTTTGTTTCAAGACAAAGAGGGACTGGATGTGACTCGGAATATATCGAGAATACTTATATTTGAATATAGAATAAAAAAGATGGCTGAATTACGACGATAAGTAGGTTTTTGTTTCATATAGAATTATCGTGAAATGAGCCTCAAATATTTCTGCCATTCTTACGTATCGAAATCCGAGCTTCGTAGGTAGGTACCTACTCAAAAGTGTTACAGTCCAATATAATGTTTTTACTAAAATGATAGATAAGGTTAGGATTTAGTCTTGATAATAAGTAACAAACTATTTTCCGTCAAAACTAAGCATAAACAAAAAGTTTGCTGAATAAAGTTTTCCAGTTTTCATACATAGGTAAGTATCTAGGTAACGTAATTTTGTGAATCAAAAGCACACACAAAACAGAACCTGACTGGAAGGGTCCTTCAGTACAAATTGATTTAGGACAACCTTCATACTGAAAATCCATATGATAAATACAAACCTTAGCATATCTAGTAAACGACAATCCAAACTTTCAAACTCAATATAAACAGGCAAAAAAGTCACGCGTCCATTGCGCCTCCGATGGAACCGATAATTTTTCAACACACCGTCTACTTATTACGATCATAGGTAGAGCATTAACTAACGAAGTGTTTTCAATCGGACACTAACCGATCAGACGAAAATATACTCCAATACGTTATCATAAACCTCAATTTTCATTGAGAAATTTTGAAGAATCCCATTTGAAAGTATATTGGAATTTGAGATCTATTACTAATATGTTAAGGTGTATTTTAGGTTGTGAGTGATAATGGAATAGTGCTAGTGTTTCAGCTAGACATCGGTCAAAGAATCGTGACCGGCCCGTCCCAGGCACCTGACGGCCATTCGTACTTAATGTAACCTTACGAAGATACAAAAACACAATTTCAAAGATTGAGCCTGTTTTTAAATACCGGTGTTGGTTTAACGGACAGTTTAGATGTTTAAACAGATGTAACTTGGATGTTTGAAATATCAGCCTAAAGAGGATTAGGGACAGTTAGCAAAGCAGAAATAACCGCTTAAAATACAAAACCTTTATTAAAAAATAATAATAAACTAGAACCTTCAGAAACTAGAAAAGACGCTTCTTCTCTTTCTACTAAATCCTACTCTATAAATGCGACAGATAAAGTGCGGCGGTTGAAACAATGAAAAAGAAAAAGTTAATATGTTCTGGAATAACATATAAGTTACTTTTTATCCCGGAAAAATTAAAGATCCTCCGGGAACGCGGGTGAAACCGCGATGTGCTACTTGTCTGAAATTTAAATTAATTAAAAATTATGTCTCTTTTTTAAGAAAAATCTAACTCGTTTCAGAGATACGTTGCTATAATAAACATACTTATAACATTTCTATGTTTACAAATAGGTACCTACATCAAGACTAAGTAGGGGGTTTAAACAACATTAATAATGCCGACACGCAAATGTAATTAACTTTCACATAGACTGTCCCAAACTATTCCCATGTAATACCATAGAGGCATAGTATAGAGTTCTTTTTGTTCCATAGACCACGCAGAGTTCGTGACTACATCCTGACAGCTACTTTTTATCTTCCACACTGTTCTTTTTGCGTATATTGCTCTCTTTGTCTACTTTTATTTACGTGCTCAACTCGGCTCCATATTCGCAAAGGTTATACTGATGGAAGATTTACAGATGGGTACATAGGTAAAGGTTTATTTTGTCTTATTGGAAGTTGATAAGTCTTAATTAAATTTAATAAATAAAATAAATTTTGTATTTTTTGTATGTGGGAGAAAATAAACAAAATTATTATTATTGTATTATTATTAATTGTAATAATTGTTGTATCGTAACAATAGAATAATGATTTAATTGGAAATAAAATACAAACAATGCTCTAGTTAGGTAGTTATATTACATTAAATAAATGTAATTACGAGCATATAATTTTATTTCGTAACCTACACGTTTAATTTTATGTCAACATACGTTGAATAAAATAATATAATAATAATTTGTTGATTATATTTTTTGTTTTGGTATCATTTTCGTTAATAAACCTATAAAAAAAAACCTTAGGCCTTATCGGACTTTAGGTAAAAACTAAATATTAATTTTTATATTCTTTGTCAATAATAACGCCTTGTCCCCGGTCCTTTCCGCGGAATGCCATGGGAACGGGTAGCGCTCACCAGTCCCGACCTGCCCGTACTTACTCTTACATGACACGAAATTATTGAGATACTCGTACAAGTCACTATTACCCCATTACACCCACTTGTGTACTTACTTCTAGCTTAAGTCGTAACTTAATGGGAGTAAGTACCTACTACGGGCTTATGTCGCTGAAGGAGGGAATCTTGAAACCTTCCAATTAGGTTCGTTGGTACTGTTTTGGCTTTAAAAGCCAGGTCGTGGACTCGGTTCCCATCCAGAAAAGAATTGTGGGCATGGATATGTCTGGATATAAATATCTATACAAGAATTTAAAAATATTAGGTATGTTATGTACCTAGTAGGTAGGTAGTATTGGACAAGCTCAGCTTAGTTTGGAATCAGATTGATCGTGTAGTTACGACAAATGTAACAATGGGTAGGCATATTTATTTATTAATATTTCGTGTCTTGTATATTTTCTAATAATATTTTATTTACAAAATGTGTTATTAAAGCGTCCGTATGTATCGTCTGACACTAAAATAAGGATTACCTTAGTTAACTTAAAAAAATCCATACATAACAGTGACCGAAAAGTATCGGGCTTAGACGTTTCAGAAATTAAAAAAAGTATTAAAACCATGTCAGTATTTTAATGAATATCTGACAGAATAACACCGCCTGCATTGCATCAGCGTTGAGGAAGTGCAGGCTAGCTGGCACAGTCAGAGGACACTGCACACTGGCACGTGAAAGTGATTAGCGGCGCAGCACAGTGCCGCGTTGTCGCGCACAACGCGTCTTTGTGCTTATGCACTGGGGAGAATGGGGCAATGTGCCAAATAGAAAGTGGCTTTAAACTTTAGACGTTAATGGTAAAACTATATAATAAATTTACTTACTTCATTTTTGCTATTTTAAATCAGAATAAATATAAGCGATGTGTCATTTGTAATTAAAATTGAAAACTGTCATTTTTGTTCTAATCAACCATTTAGGCAGTTATTTATTACAATAGAAAATATAGGTACACTTTAACATATTTGTGATACATTTGTACATACCAAATTAAATATTTTTAGTGTAATGTCAGTAGGTACTATAACAACAAACCCATCTTTTACTATTACATAATAAGTCTTTGAATTAAAGTATAACCTTCATGTCCTTCAAATATATGTTCCAGCAAGGTCAATTCTCCTCAAAGATAGCGGGCGGCGATGTCGCATGCGATTGAGTTTCAAACGCTACAAGGATCCCTTTGTCCCGCTCCCTCGCCAGAACCAAGAACAAAAAACACAATGTATTAGCGGCTCTTCGCGATGCAATTCAAACGGACATGCTTGCTAATTACCTTAATGCACAACCAAATTACAAAAACCCCTGAAAAGTAAAGAAAACTATACATAAAGTGGTCGACGTAAACTGGTCGGGTTGCAGTGCCAAATTTTGTGAAACCATCGGTAATTGTAAGACAATGCGATACGAGTCATAAACGCTTGACGTGCTCATGTTAAGGTGTTAGGGATACAATGAGGTCACTCACAATGTACAACAAACGCCCATTTGTAGGAGAAACTCTTTCCGCACCATATATGGATGATAACTTTCCACAGTCAATTTTATTTTTGAAAAAATAGTAGTTCAGTTTCCGGTAAGAAATTATCCAATCAAACCACAAAATTTCATCCCTGTATTGCCAATTCGATATAAGTATAAAAAGAAACACAAATATTAAATGCTACAGCTTTTCCGCTCTATTTGCTAATGCAACAAGAAT
Source organism: Thyatira batis (assembly GCA_905147785.2). NCBI lineage: Eukaryota > Metazoa > Arthropoda > Insecta > Lepidoptera > Drepanidae > Thyatira > Thyatira batis. The sequence continues at coordinate 3,472,978 of LR990502.1, forward strand.
CCTGATACATTCGGCAATAACAACCCAATTTTAAATCACAAAATCTAATTTGCCATGAGCACAACAGGAAGCGAACTCTGTTTGTACAACCACTCGATTCAAGTGCCGATAACGATTGTAAGAGAATAATCGAGTTCATTCGAAAATACGGCGAATTTTCCAAACAGCCCTTGAGAGCGAAAAAAATTTAAAGTTGGACAAAAAACCCCAGCCCACTCTAACCGAGCGTGAAATATGGGAAAAAAATTACGCAAGTGAACAACGGGCCTTATTCAATGCATCATAAAAATATGATTGACATATTCCTTAATATGACATCTTTTCGAGCGGTGATATTTTTTTGTCGCATGGCTGTACTGGGAACTACAACTTCTTTAATAGCCTCAAGTGCCTTCATCCATATTTTAGAAATTCATTTGTAATACCCTTAAAATAGGGTAGAATTTACAATGTCAATTTAAAACAGTAAAGGTTCAATATTTTGGCAAAGCCCATTAGAAAGATGGGTAATCCAATTACAGGTTCTTTGTCAAAGTTAGGATGTGGATTATGTTTCTATTGAGCCACCATATTTTCCCCCGAATCTGTGTTTATGTACAAAAGGATATCTATTGAAGTTTTGTCCCTTTGTCCGTCGTTATGTAGTTGTGTATCGTAATGACAAGGTTTAATGGTACCGCTCGGGGATAATAATACGAAGTTTTTATTATATTTTCAATGATAAATCTTACGTAACATAGAAAAAAGAAACCTTATTTAAAATACAGGATGGGTATAAAGGTACATTATATTATATGGAAAACATATTCAGTATGTATTTAAGTACTACTTATTATTTATATTTTTTCCGCCTTTTTTAGATCCGCCGATAAACGCGAAAGTCTCGACAGAAAGTTATAATATGTCCAGGGAAAGCATAGGTAGGGTACTTTTTTCGGGAATTTTTTATTGGGAACGAAAGATATGAACATGTATTTCTCATTAACAACTTACTCATGATTCTTCAGACTAAATGGCATCATATACCTTACCATACGAAAGCTTAGATAACCTTTTATCTCACGCGTCTTTAATACAAAGTTTCTTCAATATAAAGCTTATTAAATCGATACGTAACTTCAAATAAGGTCCATTACAACTAATAAACAGGCCAAAAGTCAGATAATAGTGGACGACACCCAATGTCGGTTACTGTACCAAAGACAATAGGCAAAGGGCCCCGATAATGTAGATTCCACGAAACTGTCCATTTATTACAATTTGAAACGATAATGCGGCCGGAATATGCAATCAAGTGACAAGTTAGACTTACTGTGTCTTTAGGTCATCACACGATCGGTGGTGGGTTATCAGAAATGTCATTAAAGACATACAGATAGGCATATACTAGAAAATGTCGACTGATATTTGCCGGCGGTTGTACAAAGTTTAGTTTTGCAGCTGAGAGGTTCACTTTATTTAGTTGGATGCTTTTTATACCTATAGGTTAAATGATATATATCCTAGGAAATTTTTATGCATGGTTAATCTGATTTCAAACTAAGATAAGCTGAAAATAACCATGAGCGGCATGAAAGTCTGGGTATTTGGACTACCAATATAAATTATTATTAATTGGTTATAATTGATGTGCATCCCAATGTTAGATATTATTTACAGTAGCTTTTTATATTTTTTTGAGCTTAAAAGAAATAACTGTTCTGCCGCATCCATTTTCATAGATATTTCTATAAAAATATGGACGACGACACACGCATAGCTGTTTAATTTGAAATGAATAATCGAAAATAAACTCGTACATAAAATGTCAATGGTACATTTTTCCATTGGCAATAATACAATAATTAGCTAATTGGTCACAGAGTAGTTTACGACTGGGAATCGCTAAAACAAAATTATAATTACTTAGTCATAAATCGGACCGTGGCGACCATCGATCGATTCACTCGATTCTCCCGCACGATTATGAGTATCGATTGCGTTTGTTGTGCTTGTGTGCGTGCGTGAGGGGTGTGCCCATGTGTGAGTGAGTATAGGAACAACAGATTTATTGTTAATGGTGTCCCGAACATAATTAAAATGGTTGATGTTTTGCCCGGCCCGCCGCGGCCGGCGTCCTTCGTTCCAGAACAGATTAATCTGGCCTCAGAGACTACTAACGCCATATATTTCATTGTCACTATTTCTCACTTTTTTTCTATTTCAAATTTGGTATCTAAAAAGTTGCATGACTTTTTGCAACTATGTTTGGCAACTCATGGGCCGGTATCCTAAATAATATAACAAATGCGAAAGTAACTATGTCTGTCTCGCTAAAACTAGTGAAATGATTTAAATAAAATTTGATAGTCTAGAGCCTGAGAAAGGAAATAGGCTACTTTTTATCCCGGGAAAATGGAAGATCTGAGTAGGGAGCCAATAGTTCGTCATTATTTGATTATAAATGCTTATTTATTTGCACAAATACATAAATTGAACGGATACAATTATTCGAATAAATATAAGGTACATATCTACATACAACTCCTACTCTATGCATCCATGGTGTTACAGATGGACTGTAAATGATAAGCAGTGCTCGGACGATGGGATCTCGCCTCGTGCGATATGTAGCCCCGTGGCGCCATCTGCCCAATCTATATATTACATGCATTATTCTACGGCTTTGTATTCGTCACCTGCTTCTCATATCAGGTATGACTTTACATTTTGGTTAATAGCTTCTTATCTAAAGTGGATATCGAATTTATACTGTCATTTTGCGAAAATTTTGTCTGCATTATAGTTTATAATTATACCTTTTACATAAAGATAATGACTGTCAAACTGTCAAATAACCAGACTAATATATATTAATATGAGGACATAATAAAAGCACTTGCTATGACATTAAAAGTTATTTCCTCAATGTAACTATTAGGTACCTACCATATTTTGTTCCATACAGTTTTAATAAAATAAGCATTAATGAGAGCAATCTTCATTAACTGCACTGAGCATAATATTTACCCTTTTGTAAAGACCGGTCCTCATCCATTATACCTACAATTCTGATATGAGCTTAAGCCTATTTATTCTATGGAAGCTTTGACAAAACTAAATATTACCCCTTTGGAAATAAATCATAGGTATATAATCATCTATGTAGTATAAGCATGAGATTAAGAACCTGCAACGATCTTTTGATATTACTATCGAATAATCGATAACATAACATAAACACAATCGATTCGAAAGAGGACGTCCGTAAAGCCGCAACACTGTCAAAGTTCTCAGAAAACCTAATCACGTTACGATGCCTCCACAGTCCACCGTCCACCGTCCACCGTCGGCGAGGCAGCCAAACGATTAATCAAAATTCCACGTCGCCCGAACTTAATTATTAGACACGAGTTTATTTAATTTATTTCGCTGTCCGATACGTTATGGGACGTCCCAAAATATATCGGATGGTACGGCGCTCCGCCCTGCTATTACCGCAAGGGACGGGTCGCGTCGCTACATCGGCCGTATATCATCACGGCAATATTACTACAGCTTATTACGCGTTTAAACAAAACCAAAGGTCGACTCGCTCCAACAAAGTTAATGTAAGTATTTTTGTGCAACGTGAGATCGAAGAAATGATACGAGCCAAGATTGAGACGCGCGATATTAATGGTACTTCATATTTTCTGCATGTCTCGAATGAACAGCGTGAACTTGACACTATAATAATTTTGATGAATACTGATGAGCGTTAAGCAGTCGCCAATATCACTGTAAGTACATAGGTTCTTTGACTTTCATTAATAGTACAAAGATTTCTAACAGAAAAATGGATTGAAATTGCAACATGATGGCACACTCAAATGTTAATAATGTTGACGGAATAGAACACATGGCTACCACCCCAAAACTAAAGCGAAACGACGGACCATATTTCATAAGTCGTACGAACAAATCGTCGATAAACATTTTTCAATCTCTTTTTATCGGACCACAATTAATAATTCGTAAAAATCATTAACAAGCGAGACAAGAGAACAAAAGTCGCCGTCCTTTATGGCATGTCGGGAGATGTATAAAGGGGGGTAAAAAAAGGTAAAAGAGCGGCTGAGTACCCCGCAGGGCGGAGGTACATCAGCGCTGTGTTCACAAAACCAACACGGTATGTGTCGACACAGGGTATCTGTATAATATTGCCGCGCCTGCGCCTGCGCCGCCTGCCTGCCTGCGCAGCGTCCGCGCAACTTACGTACGCTTGCACTGCACTGAAACCTGTGGATGTGGATCTAATTGATTTTCAAGATTTGTTTGTTTACGTTTTTGTGCGTATTAACTTTTATAATGATTGAGTTCTATCACAAACAATTTTTATCAGATTTTGCAGACTCACGATACAATTTGCAATGTACCACTTAGTTCTATATCATATTAAATGATTTATAAATAAAACCACATGATGACAAACAACTAGTATGTATTCTAATAGCATGCCGACACGGCGCCACATCAAAGTGACCGCCACTAGGCCACATTCGTTTATTCGATGGTCGTTACCACCCGCTGGTCACCGTCGTTGGTGACAGCCGAAGCATCGTATCTAAAAATAAATTCTAGAATATGTAGTGTAATATAGATTTATAAAGTATTTGAAAAAAAAAGGATTTGAAGCAGTATAAAGCGATATAGTCCTCAATAGTGCTATGAACAAATAAAACCCGTCAGCATAGGCAATGACAAAAAAAACATAAATATTCGCGGAGTCCCACAAGGCACTCTCCTAAGCCCTGCGTGTCTCTTCCTCTATACACCGACCATAAAAACGACTTCCCTATATTTATGCCCTTTTGTCACGACACCGACCAATTGGATGTCTCGATAATTTACTGTAACGTGACGACATTAATATAGGGCTAAGGGCACAGTGATGTAAGGCCTTTTAATAAACCATTGAAGGAGCGTGCTGTGACAATCTCTTTTGAACTTTTCGAGCTTTCGTTGTTGGATATTTATGTTGTACCTTTAATTGAATGGTTCATACTTGGTTTTATTTGGATAATTTGTTTCAATATGACATGTGGATTTATTATGTTTATTGTAGTGTTAAAGTGTATAATTTAATTTGTTTTATGTAAATATATTATTTTTGGGTTTGACTAATGTTTGGCGTGATTTAAGTGTTTGATATTGACAAAAAATTGCTGTTTTGTATGAAAATACTAATGTATTTTCTCCATTATTGGACCTGTTACATTTATTAAACTAGAGCAGTCGTGATTTCGTTATAGAATTTGAAAAGGTGAGAAGTGAAATGAAGTAATCAAACGAAGGGCTACCACAATAAAGTAGATAACTCTTATAAGATTGAAAATTCAATTATTTGCGATTGCGCCTGGATCCATTTTAGCAATAGGGTTGAAATGATTGCGAATAACTTTCTACTGTTTGAAGATTACATCAGACATAATAAATATAGGTATTTTCTAAATCCTAAAATATTTTCAGTTAATAATAATATTTGAAGTAATAGTTTTATGAAAAAAAATAACTTATAACATGTTTTCATGGGCAAAATTAGGATTTAACAAGTAGGTTAACCTAATTTAATATGGAGCATGTTACGAGTATGATCTATCTTTTGATTATTTGCGTTATATGATAATGACATTGAAATTAAAACAGTTAAGATAAATACATATAGGTAGGTACGTATATACGAAGCAAAAGGTCTTTGTGTCAAACCATCTGAGAACAGATCAATCAAACATTTTTGACTCAGTACTCATTGAAACAAACATGGCACCCAATTCTAGATTCAGTTCCTAGTAATATCTAATACATCATTCCGTATGAATCTGACAGATCATTAATTTACAAATCGTTACAGATAGCAATCACAGTGATGTAATATTGGAAAATCCTTGGAGTCAATTAAATTATCTGATGAATAGGCTAAAGAAATAGTCTTCATAAACACCTTTTGCTGTCCTTTGATTGGTATTAAAAATATTACAGGTGACGTAATTTAATGATTGTTTAAGTACTTTTAGTTACGATTTTTGGTTATCTGTCTTAATCATCTTCAGCTAACATACGTCTAATACCATTGTAATTCTTGACATTATTTTTTCTGTTAATTTTATGTTTATGTGGTGTAACAATTACCCTTTTATATAATTTATTCTGATACATTTATTGAGAAACTACTTTAGCAGCCCTAATTTGGAATGCCTGTATCAACAAGATGAGATGGGATTCCTTGTCATCTTATAAAACAGCCACAAACAATTGCTACTGGTCCACAAATTGTGATTTGATAATGTAATAAGGTGGCGCCACCGCATCAGGTAATAAGAAGACCCCAGGATTTCATTTATTGGATATCTATCTAGTTTTTTGCGTTTGATTCAAGAGTTTTTCTAGAACGTACCTACTAAATAAAATTACTTCGTCTTATAGGTCATATAATCATTCATAATGCATTTGAGCAAAAAGTTCCCAACATAATATCTTACCTCGTGATTTCAGCTGTTAAAAGTAAACAAGCCATTAATAAGTACTTACGATTTATTTAATGAAATGAAATAAATTCATTAATTCAAATAGGCCTTCACAGGCACTTAAGAAACGTCGACTCTAATGCTCGGTGCGGAAGGTTGCTTTTGCTGTTGCTTTTATGGCAACAGTACGTAATACGAGACTAAGAAAGAAGTTAGATCTTTTTATTTTGGGTTCTTTTCAACTGCATATTTAAATTGCCGATTGGCTTTGTAGTCAGTGACCTTGACTTTCAAGCCTTACTGATCATGGGTTCGAATCTCACCCAGGAGAAACATGTCTGGACAATGTATTGTTGTGTCTAAATGTAAGTAGGTATGTATTTGAACATAGTATATATCAGTCATCTTAGCTCTGCTGAGTATTAAATCAAATTGGCCATGTCTAAAATGTCTTAATTTTTTTTTAACTCGCATCACTTCGCTTATTCCGTGATCATGCCGTGCATCAGCTAAATTATGACCTCAAAATAAACACATAACAAACTTAGCAATCATGGAAAATATCCATTTGCCTATAAGACAAGTGTGCGTTAACATATGATGTGACTTACTCAGAGGAAGTAGTTAAGAAATTCGTCTCGGCCTCAACAATTGCGATAACGTGAAATAACTAACAATTGGATGTAGATAACATTTAACAATTGAATGGGATCCGACGTGAGGTGTCAATTAAATATAGCTTCGCTTAATAACAGTTAATTACGTTAAAAGCTTATAAAGTATCCGCGAGATAAAAATCTGCTGTAGCCAGTGGTGAGTCGCTACCCATTTTGATGAGTGTATGAAGTAAATTTGTTCTATTGCAAAATATATCCAGGGATATTCTTGGGTATTCGGACTTCAAAACAAAACAGGAGCTTATATTTTGATTGAAAGGTCATAATATAGTTGGTACTCTACATATATACTTTACATATTACATACATACGACACAGACATACTTAACATATCTATATACGACCCAGAACATACAATTTCAATGTTCATACACGCAAATGTTTGTCCTGTGTTGGGAACGAATTCTACTTTCAGCGATTTGAGTTACCAAAAGAACAAGTCAACCGACAAGTTAATGGTAGAGGAACTGCCTATTTTTAAATAATAGACATGACTTTCATTAATTAACTGTTTTATCTGTTGATACTTGATCTGAAAAAGTTCGATTTGTAAAATTTCGGAAGGCATCATCAAAGTCAAAAAGGGGACACAAACGAATACCCCATTATTAGCTAACAATACAATGTCTATTGTTACAAAAACGAACGACTAATGAAGTCGGTCCAAAATTTTATTTCGCCCATAGTAAAAATTCACATCGTAAATTTCCGTCAGTCAAAACGATTTACCAAAAAAAATTTCTCTAGAAAAAAAACCTTTTTCAAAGTGGTCTGCATTCGAAAATAAACTTTATACTCATCAATATAGGGTTGGTTGATGGTTGCAAAACAAATGTTATTATTTTAGGGATCCTCAGCAAGAACTGTCATAAGACATGTTCGGTCACTTTTAGGGCAGTCGATATATTTTTTTAATTTCGTGTTTTCTTTGGCGGTGCGTTTATTGGAACCAAATGACACGACAGGTGACGACTTTTTTTTAATTCTTTTTTTTCTACAACGGTCTGAGCGAAGAGAATTGTTATACAGTTTATTGCGTGTCCGTATATCGTTGGATCTTTGAAATTGGTACGACTAATTTGCTGGCATACGATATTTTACAGCAGATGTCGTGTGACGTCTTTGTTTTGATAAACTTTTGTTATTCTAATTTTTGGTTTTTACACTGTCATTTTTTTTATTTGATACACCTGCTACATTATTCGTTAATATTTCAATGTAGAAAATAATTAGAATTTGTAATTAATAACATTGTGAAAATGTATGGAGGATTTCAAATCAGATGTAAAACAGTCATAATATTAATTTAAACAAACGACACCCGATAATGCGAGGTCATTAGCGGACATCACTCAAAATGACCGAAACAATAGTAATTGTTGTAATAAATAACATGTCCCTATAATGTTTTGTAAAGCGCTTGTCTAAGTTCGAACGTTGTCGGCTATTAAAGTTACATTACAGAAACTGTGGTACGTTTGAGTAAAAAATAACTTGATTTCAAGCAAAAAGTTAAGTTCAAGGTATCATGTTTTTATATTTAATTTATGCTTAATGTATTTGTGGATTACATAGGTAATATGATTATACACAAATTTAAAATTTAATCTATAGTTTTTACGTTTAGGAAGTAAATAGCATACCTAGGTAGGTAGGTACTTCATATTTATTTTAGAAAAAAAAAATTGATAAGAGAAATAATTAAATAAAATGTATCGGACGCCTAAGGCTCAGTTTCCCCAAGTGTACCGTTTTGTAACAGGAAACGCAAGTGTTTGACGTACACTCGGTGGTAATTCCAAACATAACGAAAATAGGATAAACATCTCACTAAAATTTATTCCGTTGCAGCAACATTATTGTTATAATGATCATTTAATTGACAATACAATAATTATCTGAATTCTCAAATGCTAATAAATCTTAAAACTGAGACAAAGTATCTATAATTAAAATAATAATTTTCTAAATGTTTCGTTGGTATGGTAATTATGTGTAAAGAAACTTTTTCTTTTGGTATAAAAAAATATTTTTGAACGTTTTCTATAATTTGGTTTGAATTATACAAAATTATCGTAACGGTTTGATATTTCGAATTACCATAATATTGAGTCAAACAAAATGTGTTACATACCTACCTACTGATAGGTCTATTATTCGGTTCATCATCATCATCAGCTCATATACTTAGGTACATCTCCACATTCTCCACCGAGGAGCACGAGCCTCCTCTAACAACGAGGGGGTTTAGGCCATAGTCCACCGCGCGGGCCTATTTTTAATTTTTTTCAGTTGACTCCGAACAATAGACAAAATAACCTTGTAAACTTCGCAATTATATTATAAAATCCAATGGACAATCCTAATCGGATGCCGACAGATAATCCTTAAGGCAATTTTACGCTACCATAGAGCCGTGTGGGTGGCCATAGATAACTATAGCAAGAAAAAAAATTGGCAACATCATCTCAAGCGACAATAATGCTTGCCCTGTGGGCTTCAGTGTGACAAAACCGAAACTGTCACAATCCCTTTGTGAGTCTATAATACGGTGGCGCTACCATATTGTCACGAAATGAGATGAGCGTTTGCCGGGGAAAAAGTCACTTTTTGTCCATTTCGTTTCAACAAGTGACAAGTGATTTTTGTGCTTTGTATTTTTTTTTGGTTAGATCATTCCGAAATCGTTTCACTTTAATGTAACTGAGGCTTTAATCTTTGCTATTATTTATTATCCATCAATACTATACGCCTATATTTAATTTATAGGACTACAACCCAGTCTTAGTGATTAATTAAAAAAGTACTACAATTTTCGTGCTAATAGGTAGGTACCTAAACTTGCAATACATAGTGTGTTTTGAAGCTGTTGCAAGCAACATTCCGTTGAACTGCTAATTAGTTCACAGTCAGTGATTATTCATATGTTAATATAGGGACAAGATAATAGGTCACTTTTGACATTTCATCAAAATTCAACAACGTAACCTTGTAACGGCGGGCATAAAATAAGAACTGCACAATTGCTTAACTTTTTTCAATTACGTTTACATATTTATTGTAATAATGACCGATACGAGTAATTTTACGATTTGCTTTCACTAATAAACCATTCTAAACATAATAAACAATTTCTGATCTAAAGAACTGAACGTCGTTACAATGTTGCGTCAGTCAACCCTTTTTCTTTTTAAACACTAGGGATGGTAGGTACTCTAAAAATCGAAAGCGGATAGGATTGTAAGTTGAATCGAATGCAATGATTACTTGTGAAGAAAAATCACCATAAATTTATAACCATATATTATTGAAAATGAATTAATAATATCTCTGAGTGCTGACAGCAGTGATAAAGATAGCAGTTCCGATAGTTCAAGTGAATAAAAGCAATTTTTTTGTTAAATTACGTAGGTACTTGTCTTATTTTGCTCCTTTAATTTATGAAAGAAAAAATAATAATGGGACAGGGATTCGCATGATCATTTTTAAAATTCACATATGTTTCAAGTCTGTATCGATTCATTCGATTCATTCATTTAATCGATGTTTTTAAGCAGGTCACCTCACTATGAATATAAAACTGACATCTGTCAAAAGTGACCTATTATCTTGTCCCTATTTTAGTAGCATCACTAAAATATTAAGGTAACTGTTACGGTAAATAGGTATTTACTGATCTTATACCTTATTTTATGTAAGCCAATCCTATAGCCTTAATGTACCTACATATTACTTGGTAGGTATCTATAGTAAAACCGCAGACCTTAAGTAAACTCTTTGTATTGATTCTTGATGATCTCTAGTGAGTAGTGATAGCGTAAGTAGGTACTTAGCTATAGTAAATCTACCTACTTAGTTATTGTGAAAAAACCTTCATCAAATAATATGCCAACTCTTAAATAATGTTCCTCTCATTGCTCAAATATGTTTATATTCTCTAGGAACTGGAATTAAAATTAATCAAGCTCCCATAATGCAGCTTCGTTAAAATCCCTGGCGGACCGTACAAACATTCTATTCAGCGTTCCTACTTCATTACTAACGCATAAGTGCGCTACTGAAAAAGCCGACATCTGCGCAATATAACGTCACTACATAAAATCTGCCGCTCCGTGCTGCCTCTGTTTGTGCTCATCCGACTTTAAGTCCCTAAAAAGCGCTCGTGGTGACACCTCCCCGTCCTCCTCCCACCCCACTACCCACATGTTCCCGTCCCGCTCACACGCCCGCGCCTCCGTCCCAAAAGCGACAAAATGCGACAAAGACACTTGTGCCACCAGACGACCGAAGCGACGGAGCAGCCGCGCGCGATACTCGTCCCTACACAACTTAGTTTTAAAGCTACCGCTCCGAATTGCGCGACACATTAGAGGACATTCGAGTCACGCTATAAAAAGGTAGCATACGCGTTACTGGTTAAGGCAATATGATCTTTAGTCGTTGGAAATAAACTTGAGTTTAGGTTGCTATAGCAATTGGTGGTGTAAAGACACAGTTTTCAAATGTCACGCAGTGTAGTCGTCTCTTTTCTCCGGAGTCCTGTCGCATCTGCCCGGCTCCTTTGGCATCCTTCAGCGTGCATGTGTCCCCCCGCATATCTTTCATCCCGCTCTACGGCGCCTGAAGCCCAGTGTCCGGTCTCACAGACTGTTAGGCGGTCGTGTTAATGTGCTCTTTGTATATATCCGATATAATCACGAATATATTGTGTCGTACGTACGTACATGTATAGGAGGATTAGATGTGAAATGTACTGTGAAGTGGAGCTCAGTGTCGTTTGATGTTTGTTTGTGTGGAAGATACAAGAAGCATTCATGATTCAGGTTAGTTGGTTTTGATATTAACTCCTATTTAGAGCTGTTTTGAAGCTTAGTGTTATAATTTAACAGGTCAAATAACATCAAAAAAATCGAATTAATATTACTTCTTTATCTACATGTTTTTTCACCAAATCATTTGATAAATAATTTCTAGTTTGAATTGAAAAATAAACATAAAGTATCAATAACAATAAAATAATTGTAAAGCGACGAGACAATCAAACGCCATCGAAATTGATTGTCCAATACTGCGTGGGTGTCAAAGTGGCCAATTTAATAATGGAAACAAAAAGTATTCATTAACTATTACGACACAATGAAGCTGTAATTAATTCTAAAAACATTTTACAATTGTAGGTACATCTACTGACTCTAATATAAGAACGATACTTAAGTTGCGAGGAAACTGACTTGATTGAGGTAATTAAGCAATTAAATGAGTTATCGCAGCAAGAAAAAGCTCTGTTGGAATGAAAAAGCTCAAGTTGTAAAGCTAACAGTTTTTAGGTACGGTATTAATATATAAACTAGAGTCTAGTTTCTAATATTTAAAATATATTTAAGACAATGTCTGTAAGTTTAGTTTTCTTGTATCAATTAAATTCAAAGCTTGAAACTGAGTAATGGAGATTTTCACTAAAACATGATTAGAATAAAATTGAACACATAACATAGGTAGGTACCTACCTACCTAGGCAGGTAGGTACAATATGAAATTCAAATTCTGTTTCCTGCATAAGGTTTAAATAACAGTCAGACCTTATGACTGTAAGTTACTTATTAATAAGTTAAATGAAAAGAGCGACTAACATAATAAGTCTATACTTATTTCGACTGCTTACAATAGTTTTCAAGATAACTTAGAGCTTGTGGTGCAAAGTACATCTAATATAGTACCTACTTACCTACCTGCTATTATTATTTCGAGTAAGAAACTACAGATAGGTATTCACATTTATTAATGCTTGTAGTTTTGCAATATTTCGGTTGGAAGCTGGCCACTGAAATTTCAGGTATGGATTATGTCTCAAGGTCGATAACGCAGCGATGCTTCTGGTATTCCAAATGTCCATAAGCGACGGGAACTGATAACCAACGGGTTTCTATCTGCCTATTTATTTGCCTCCAAGGCACAAAATAAACATTTGAGTTCATTATTCTATGTATAATTAAAATGGTTTTAATAAGGCGTGGATTAGTGAACTTAGTCTCCTAGTTCCTATTCTCTTTTCATACTTTCATTTCATTATAAAGATTTCTCCCCGTATTGATAGGTGTCTTTGATAACTTTGCTGAGTAAGTGGAAGTCGCAGTAATGTACAAAAACATGAAGGTTTGAACATTAGTGTTTATTAACTCTCGCATAGCAAAATGTGGTCAATTTTACCTTTTATTCAGACTTTAACCCAACTAATTAGTTATGTGAAAAATAGTGATTAGGTATCTTGAAAGTTCTAGTTTCACTAATGTTTCAGTGACATTGACTTTCATGCCACAAGTTATATCTACTACCTAATTTAGCTGTTCAACCAATTTTAATTACATGTCTAAAACAAATATTCTTCCTCCCATTGTAAGTTATTAAAGAAATATAACCAGTTGTAAATCTCACCCCTGAATAACATCTCATCAAGATGCATGTTACATGCAACTTTATGACGGGCATTCCCATATCAAGAGAGACTCTGGATATCTATGTAGGTATATATATAAAAGCTAAGCTCAGTCCAAGATGTGCAGATGTCGGGAAGTTCTAGCCGCGAGCGTGACGCCATTAGATCGGAGGAGTGCCGCCGATCGGCCGCCGCGGGCGCACGACTCATGACAAGAAAGCCCGAGTGAATCCGAATAAAGCCGAGCTTACCCGAGCCCAGCCTGTCGGATGTATCTGAAACATATCATGATGAGCGATATGAGGGATCTCGTTTTTGATTTGATGTAGGGTTGATGTTAGAAGCTTTTTAGTTTTGTGAAATATAATTATTTTAATATAGGTAGGTACCAACTGTTTAGATGCGATATACCTACCTATAAGGAGGTAACATTGTTATTATAAATTTCTTACGTAAAAATGCACCTACTTATATGAGGAGTGGCACTATCAGTGATCAATACCTACATATCTACAAACCACTACCATTGAATAAATCAATATTATTTTAAATATCTCCTGAAATTTAGTCACGTTAGCCAAATTACCTATTTGAAATAATAACGTATTCATAACAGTCGAAAATGTTGTCCAAACTTCAATAACAATTCGAGAACTTGAATAAACTTATGAAATTAATTATCTTCAACGTATAAAAGGCTGTATTTAAGTGTAGTAGGTACCTACTTATAACAATTGTTTATGAGGTTAAAAAACCGCTTGACATAAAAAAAACCGTGGAACCGTGCCAATCAAAATGTTGGTCGTTCATCAAAATAAAAATCGCTTGACTGTATTTAAGATGCGACGATTTTAGCTACCTTATCCCCATAATCATTAGGTATTCTTAAATTAATAATGATTCGAGCTAAATCTCTTAATATATTAGCTGTAGGTATATTTCCTAATAATCACTTTGACCTGTATCTTATAGCCGAAGTATATACTTTCCTATCCATCTGCATCAGTGCCGGATTAAGCAAGCGCGGGGCCTGTAGCAAATTCTATCGAGAGGCCCTTGATCAGCTACTGGTAAAAAATACTTAAAAAGTTAATCTTAGGTGGAGGTGGGCAGGTTTGGATTCGCGGGGCGCGTAGCATTTGCTACTCCTGCAACGTGGTTAATCTGGCACTGGTCTGCAGCTCTAGGTAGATGCTGACGCCAAGTAAGATACAAATATCAAAATTCATTTGGATGCAAGCATTCAAATAGGTACGCCTCATAAGTTTTTAGTATAATAAATATGAAAAAAAAAACAACGTGATATTTTAAACAAGCTTTATTTTGATAACAATATGACATAGAAGCTTTTCTTTAAAAAACGTTCATAACCTCTTTATCTATTACCGAAACCACAGATCAACATTATTGTAAACTAAACTTTCCATAACCTGCCGCATTTTTTTTTCATTCCGTCTAACGACATGTCATCAAAACCTATTTGCGATATGCTCTGTGGCAAGGTATCATAATGTAATATAATATTCTGTGCCGTTCCCATCCAGGGGAGGTGGATTATTGAAATAAATCGCTGGTGATCAACCAAATGCATAGTTTGCGCGGCGCACCATTAGACAAATTGAGTTTCCGAGAACCCATGGATTTTGTTTGATGTAGTATTTTCTCTGGACTAGAAGCATCTTTGCTTTTCAAATGGGAAACTTTCATAGAGCTCTTTTGGTTATTTTTGATGATAGAGGATTTAAAGGTAAAGTTAAGTTTAGTGTCGTTGCGAAGGTCAATCGAAATCCAATAAGTTTCAGCTGTGGGTGGAGAAAAACATCAGTAGAAAATGTTTTTGACCTCCCTTAAATTCTCATTATTATTTTGTAGTGGTTGAAATTATAGCAAAAGTTTTGACTATAAGACAGTAGATGTGATGGAAATGTCTCACGGACATTATTTATAATTTGTTTTGCCTTACATTTGTATGACAAGGGAAAAGTAAGATTAATATCCAGGTATCTACCTACCTACCTACCTACTATGACAGATGGATTTAGGCCTTCTGAACTTGGATTTTTTAAAATACCTTACAGATAAATAATCGTGTAAGTAGGTTACACGATTATTTATCATATGAATGGTACCTTACTTTTCACAAATAGGTGCTACTTCTAACATTCATATTTAGATACTTACGGCTTAAATGTGTGTAATTTATTTCGATAACTAGAATACCTTATTCGGCTAAACATCAATCAATGTTGTTAAGATTAAATCGATAAGGAAAGGTTAAGGACAAAGGTTATAAGGTCATGTTTACTAAGACAGTCGAAGTTACAGCTTTAATTATAATTTGTAAATTGTACCTGTAATATTTGTTAGGTAAGAATTTGAGGTTTAAGCTTTTTTCGATTGGTTACTAAAGGTTAATAATTATGTAAATAAAAACTAGTACGTATAATATATGATGTCACAATTAAAGGCATGCGAAGTCCGCCAATCCACACTAGGCCCGCGTGGTGGACTATGGCCTAAACCCCCTCGATGTTAGGGGAGGCTCGAGCTCCTCGGTGGAGACGTATATGAGCTGTTCATGATGATGATGATGACGTATAATAAGTTACTCACAATCGTTTGTTCACTTACTTGGTATCTGTTTTTACTTTGAAAGTTTTCGTCTATAGTAAAATTTTGGTAAAAACATGTACCAGTAGCGCCATCTCTGGGTACAGTTGTGAACTTATCGTAAGCTTTCAACTGTTTTCATAAAACTAACATTTTAAGAGAATTATTAGGTAGTAGAATTGTACTTACCAACAAATCTTTCTTTTCTGCCATAATGTTCTTTTTAACATTCTTAAATAAGTTAAATCTTATTGCCTAATAAATGTATTGTTTTTCAATATGAATATGTTTTTTTACGAATCCTTTGATTTATGTGCTCAAAACAAACTTGGCGATGAGAAACAGAAATAAAAATAATTATATCCTAAATGCATTTCATTTGTTAAATTTAAAAATATATTTTTAAACGAACACAACCAAGTCTATAATTATCATAATAATAAAATGGCCACACTGTAAATGTCAAACTTTATTAAATAAATAACGTAGTGCTATGGCAACACCCATCGATATGTCAAGATGGTAATCTAGGCAATAAAATCTTATTTGAGTATAAATTACATACAGGAATGTAAGTACCTACCTATATCCACTTAGGTAGGTACCTATATAAAATGAGTAAATAGTTCTAATGGAGGTAGGTATATATTTTTTTTATTTCTTAATACTTATTATTAGCTTCCCGCGGTTTCACCCGCGTGCCCGGGTGACCTTATATTTTCTGGGTTAAAATGGGCTGCATTCTATCTCTGTACGAAAAAATCGGTACAGTGGTTTAGGCGTCAAAGCGTAACAGAAAGACAGACAGACGGACAGAGTTACTTTGGCATTTATAAAGACGTATCAATAAGATTAAGGTTTTAGAAAACCCATCTGGCGACAAAGTTCCTAGATACCTACCTACTTCCTACTATAGGATAATATTTTTATACATCGCGAACCTTTCCAATAAAGAGATTGTCAAACTCTTAGTTAAGAATATCTCAAACAAAGATATAGGTATACCTAGTCTTATTTTTGCTACAGTAAGAGAGGATTTTGCTAAAGGCTAACTTTCAAGCCCAAGAAGGAAGCTCTCAAGTGCAACTGTAACCATTAAACTTATTATAATACCCGCGAGCTGTCTACGGACACTTAATTATTCAATCAATACCAGTATAGTTTACTTTTTTTCTAATTTCCAAGAACAATTACCACAGACTTAGAATCCTATTAAACCGGTACAGTCATACAAAAAAATCGGCCATCAAAACAGTATAGCCAATCAATCAACGTAATAATCAATCACATAAATTTAAATTTCGAATGACATGGCCGCCCGCCCACGGGCCAATCGTCACACGAGTTTACGGGCTGAATAAACGTGGAGCAGAAATTATAATTGCATTGCAAAATTATTAGGTGTAAAATTATATTATTTGCAGTACAAGCCTGAGGCGTACACTCGGTATATCTGATGTGAACGTGCAGTTTGACAGCGTAAGTGATGAGTGGAGTGATAGGAACTTAGTTTAGTCGGTTAAGTATTGAATTATGAGGGTGATTGTACTATTTGGAATTGTTGGGATTTTAGGTTATCTGTGTTAGGTGTTGTAAGAATAATGTATATTACCTTCGCTTTGGTGCCAATGCGTTGTTACTTTAGTTAGCAAATTATTTATTGTAACTATGTTTCCTAGTAGGTTAAATGAAACAAAGCTTTTTACACTGAACACACATCTGCAAAGTAAAAATACCCTGCAAACATTAAAAATACTAATTTCCGAAAAATCATATAATAGCACACGCAGAAAATAACAAAAACACCTTATCAGTAAGGTAAACGACCCCATTGTTTGCCAGCACTTGCTATTATTCGCACTATCATGTCTCACACACGGCGAAGATCAAAGGCGGCGACCATTTTTTCTCGAAAAAATATTATTATTATTCTATAGTCTATTGTTTTGGTATATTCTACGCCTTATGCACGGTTACGAGAAGACATTTCCCTTTATGTTTGGTATTGAAAGTGTTTTACCTAACGCCTTCTGCGAGGTGTAGGTACCTAAATATTTTTAGAATATTGACAGATTGTTCTTGGAAAATGTACACACAGATGTTTTTTTATGAATACCTACGACCTTTTTAACTTTTACCTAAGTGTTTTCGGAACTTCTGTATAGGTATAGTTTTAGGTTACATGTTGAATGTTTACCTAGATAAATAATACCGAGTATCTAGGTATCCTACTAATATTATAAATGCGAAAGTTTGTATGTATGGATGTTTGTTACTCTTTCACGCTCCAACGGCTGAAGGGATCTGCTTGAAATTTGGCACAGAGCTAGAATATGTTCTGGAATAACACATAGGCTACTGTTTATCCCGGGAACGCGGGTGAAACCGCGGGGAGCCACTAGTATAATATAAATTATTAATACTGTATCTCTTTCATAAAATACTAGCTTACACCTCGTGGTTTCTCTTCGGGGTTATGACGTTTTGCCCGGAATTAAAGTAGCAAAATTTCATTTAAATCTCTTCCGGTCTGATTGAGTTACAAACATCTATCCGTCCAAATATTCGCATTTATAATAGTTACTTAGTAAAACTTTACAATTTCCTAATATATTTGAATTTTACTTTAATTTTTTCTCTGGAATATTAGACGTATTAAAATATAAACTGGTTTTCACATCAATAGCTTCTTCATACGTTTTATATATTCAGAATGTATTCAGTCAAAAGTACTTTTAACATTTGGGTACATTCTTCAAGCAGGTGACACAGAATATTTTGCTTGTACCTGTACCTTATACCATGTATTATAAATATTTAAGCTTAAATAATAAACTAAAATTTTCGTCACACACCTGTTTTATAGATGTACTAATAAAATAGGCAAAAAACACAATCCAAATACGATAGAAAATAAATCATAATTATTACTTTCTATTTTATTTTTAAGATAGAGCAGGACAGCAATAAGGTAAATTACCCTATTGTTTATTTAATCCAGGTAAAAAAAACCTTAAGGGGTTATTGTCTTCCCCCACCCTTACCCGGCTTCCTTTAAGGTGTTAAGGTGTTATGTCACTGGATAATCCAGATTATTCGTGTCTAAGTTGTTACCGGCGACATTCGACCAGTTGTCACCAAAGTGCTCGTATGTTTAGTTTTTCGTCTGTAGCTACGAAAGTGAAGTGATATTTAGATATTTTCATGTAAGGTTAGTTGTTCGTCTCTAGTTACGAAAGTCGAGTGAATAATTTAGTAGTTTTTAAAGTGCTATGTTGGTATGAAATATGAGTTTCTGTGATAATCATTTGGAAAATCTTGCACTGTTCGTGAGGAGATGGTGGGAAGACGATTATGTTAAGGTATAAGTTTAAACTACATATTAGAAAAAATTCTAACTTGTACCAATATATGTGTATAATATTTTTACTTTTCGAATTAGTGTTATGTGATATTAACGGTCTGTAGTATATCAAAAACATATGAAATTGTGTGTGTTTATTAGGTACTGGACTCATTGTTATTTGTAGACGGATTGTAATGATATAATCTTTTGGTGTATTCTTAACTAAGCCAATCGGTTACCTAATTTTCTTTAACGAAAATGTCATACAAAAAATCACCAAAACCACGTCTCAATTCCGCACCGTGTGAAATCCCACCTAAATAAACTATCTACTTAGGTACTAGCCACGAAAAAAAAATAATATACACTCGCCAATATACGTAAAGGCTCATATCACGGATCGATATTTGACCTCTGCCTTATCCAATTATTATTTAATATCTATAACGACGCCGACGCGAGGACGGCGACGCCTTAAGCCCAGATTAAGATAAGCTCCGAGTCCCTATATTAAAGTTAAACGATATTGGTATGTAGAATCTAAATTGTATCAAAAAAAGTATACGTAAAATTAATGGGTGCGCGAGGACAAATTATAGTGTCTCTGTAAAACGAAATTCGTGTTAATTATGATTTGATTAATTTTTTTTTGGACGCAAGAGTTGAATGGTTAATAATATACCTATGTACTTTTCGATAGTGTGTGGTTTTGGTAGGAAGACAATTTTTCATTGGAAATCTTATTTTCATTAAAAATGTGTCGTGAATATTTTACTCTTATTTCACATATTTTATTGTGATTGCAAATAAATTTAATTTAATAATTTTTACATAATATGTAACACAGAAGTTACTCATCTCATGTAAAGAGCTGTCAGCAAATAGTTATTTTACTTTCCGCCCAAGGGTTTACATGAAGTCTTAAAAAAACTAAACAAAATCGAGTTTATTAATGCAAACAGCTTTCTCTTTACTAGAACACACTGATTCATAACGCGCGGTGTAATGATAATTAAATTAATAGACATACACGAAACTATGGCCACCACCCACGCGGCCATGATCCGCCATTGTTAAACGAACGACAAATATTGATACAATCGCTTTGTTTGATGTCGACATTTGTACAGCGAAGAGGCTAACTACGTTTATCACCAACGTATTGTAGAGGAATAATATTTGGTAAAGATACTGGCTGGGAAATATTGATAAACTGTGCTGAAAAAGAAAAAAAACTGCAGTGTTTTAAATTTGAGAGTGAATTATTGTTGGGCAAGTCCGATCCGATTTATAAATGAAACTACTTTTTTTTCATTATTTGAAATTAAAACAAACCATTCAAATGACAAAAAAATTGTTGCATTTGCACCCTTATGTTGGTACAAAGCCACGAATAAGTAACTCTTTAAATCTATGGTTATGAAAATACATCGAACGAGCAAGTTCTATCTACGATCAAGCAGGTAGGTACCTAGGTAAAATGAAGACCGCGATCATTTGTTTAAGTTTAATTAATAGTCATAAAGATTTATTTAACACGATTATTGACAAATTATTCCTATTAGTAATTGTAATGAAACAGAATATACTACAGATGGCTTTAATATTTTATAGTTTTTACTTTCTCATTTTTACTTCCTTCACGACATAAGTTTCATATAAATGAAGAAAAGTTATTCCTTTAATTCATAGTGTAAATAGGTATTTACCTACTCTGTATACCTCCCTACTCTGTTCATGCACCTACCACCATGTTAGAGACATGTGCCAATTGCCACATTATGTTTCTTCGTATAGGGTACC
Source organism: Thyatira batis (assembly GCA_905147785.2). Taxonomy (NCBI): domain Eukaryota; kingdom Metazoa; phylum Arthropoda; class Insecta; order Lepidoptera; family Drepanidae; genus Thyatira; species Thyatira batis. Next base: position 3,494,332 of record LR990502.1, read on the forward strand.
AACACAAAGCTGAAATTACTTGGACCCCATTAATTTCATTATTCATAGGTAACCAGTAAATAAAGATGAAATTGCCCGGTCGTTAGCCGTCACAGCATTTATCTAGTTACCACCCCCCCCCCCTCTCCCCCACTGCGCAAGTCTAATTATTAGGTAGGAACGCTTTGTCGAGGCTACATTAACTTTGAAACTTTAAAATCGCTTACAGGTATATTCGAATAGTGAAGTGATATACTTCTGATGACATTGGGTGTTTTTATTTTGAAGAAAGATTTGAATTTTAGCATCAGCACTTCAGTGTTTTAATGTGTTGTATATTAATGGTATTTGGTTGATTTTGCAGAGTGATTTCTATACATACTTTGAGACTCGCCATTAGAGGCTTTATAAGTAAAATTTGCAGTATAATTGGTCACAAATGATTTGGTCTAGATCTGTTATACTCGTAGCAGACATATAATATAGAACAAAAGAAAGTAGAATTAAGTATGTGTATGTCAGAAAATACTTCAAGACTTAAGGCAAATGTTGTTGAAAGCCAAGAACGGCGCGCAAGTTTCCCACAGAAAAGTTTCGCTCCTTACATTCGCTTGTTCAGAACATTCATTAAACATAAATGCAATGCATTTTGCAGTTCAGTGTACTGGAACCTGTTTACTTACATCATGTATCATGGTATGAACAATATGGCATGTCACGACAGCGAACCGTCCAAAAAACGATCACCGAGAAATGCACAATTTTTTGAAAACTTAATCGCTTGAAACTCAACCATATATCACAGTAATAAGGCACATTTTTTACGTTGGCGTTTAAAAAAAACAACATGAAATATGTCCGCTTGTCCATTGCTGCGCCGGTAGGCATGGGTCAGATATATAGCTATATATTCGCTCGATACATCGAAAAATAGACCGTTTTGCAACGTAATAAGAGTTGTTGTATTTATAAGTTGGTAGGTCGATCACCTCGCGACTTCGGCTTTTTTGTGTCTTGCGACTTTTTGTTGACTGTTGACAATCAGTTCTCACAGTGTGGTGGCTATTGCCTTTTAAGAGGAAACACTTATAAAATATTCCAAGTAACAAAATAGGTACCTATTTATTTTAAAATCACTTGTTATTTTGTAGTGGCCGAACTAGTTTACCTACATCATTTTAATGTAACTGCATCGAGAAATAACTACGTTCTAAAATATATTCTCTAAGTGTAATAAACGTTTGCATCCTACACAATCATACACCTACTAAGTAATTGAATTTTATAAAAAAACTGCATCAAAAATAAGTATCCAAAAAGCTTCCAATTTCCTACCTAATTCTATTTGAGTTTCTAAAACCTAGTGTGACGTGTTAATAAATGTGTAAATAAATATACTGTTTCCACTCGATTATATAAGCATGAAAATATTATGCTAATTATTTAATAATCATTAATTTACCCTCGACAACGATGATTGGGTAATGAATGTTAATGCTACGTTATGTTATGGTGCCCCTCAAATCACCATAATGAGAACATTGATTTATAATTGGACCTTAATATCATTGAAGTATTGCGTTTGTGGTTGAAATAAAATTAATTCATTATTTTTATTAAGCTGTGGGGAACGCACCGACACACGATCATAAAGGGTGCAGGTTCTTACCCCGGCCCGTACCTCTGAGTGTATGAAATCTTATGTAATGATACACACCACTGGCTTTCGGTGAAGGAAACCAGCATGCCCGAGATGTCACAATTAAAGGCATGTGAAGTAGGTATCTATTTACGGCAATCCGTACTAGGCCCGCGTGTTGGACCATCGCTTAGACCCCTCATTGTTATGTATATGAGCTGATGATAATAATGATATTTATTTTGGGTATGGCTACATTTACTTAGATTAATGAAATGAAAGCCCCAAAAAAACTAAACTCTCATTTATGTCATAAAAAAAGCAACATCTCAAAATTATAGTGAATAAACAATATCATTTCAACGAAACTAAACACAACAAAAAATAGGATAAAGACACATTTTGTACTTAAAGAAATTACTCTCGATGGCCCTATAATCATCCCTTTACATAATCTCACAGACGTATATTTTTCTTTAAACGACACTTTATTACGTCGCAATCCGTTTCTGTGGCATTAGAAAACCGAAATCTTTTTTTATAATTGCCACACTTTACGTGAAATTGCCCCCGACGCGCCGGCTCGGGCAAACGACAATTTAATTTTCCCCAGAAATGGATAATGATATGGCAACCCTCTCGGTTACACGCCGTAATCGAGTGACAAACTGTTTTAGAACCTTTGTTGTTTTCGTGACACGGAAAGGGCGGGTAACACCATTCTGAACATTGTTTTAAAAGGTGTTTACTATCATGTTCACTTTTAGATGACTGTACAATTATATAATTTTGCATGATTTTGAAAAGTAGGTACTAACTACTAGTCTATACTAATATTATAAAGAGGAAAGATTTGTTTGTTTGTTTGTTTGTTTGTTTGTTTGTTTGTTTGTTTGTAATGAATAGGCTCCGAAACTACTGCACCGATTTCAAAAATTCTTTCACCTTTGGAAAGCTACATTATCCCCGAGTAACATAGGCTATATTTTATCCCTGTATTCCCACGGGAACGGGACCTACGCGGGTAAAACCGCGGGGAGGCAGCTAGTATGATATAAGTTTATCAATTTTCAGTGTCAAATATACTAATACGTAACTATTTTTCGCGTAAATACAGATTTAAAGTTTCCCAATGCTACATTTTTTTGTTAAAACATTTAATAAAGCTTACCTAATAACAGTCGACATTAAACTCAACTTAGCGAGGAGTGGTTTAAATTAACTCGAGTATAAGTTTGACAACGGCGAGCCGGGCCCGAATGCTTACCAAATGAATAGTAATTTAGTTTTCGGATTAAATCGTTCCAAACACGCGACACAAACCACTTTTCTATTCTTAAGTCGAGTCGAAACCGTCATTTTACACAATTTTACCCAATTGCTCTTGGTTCTTGGAATTAATTTGATATTAGCCTTTGAAAACGCAAGGTGTGGTTCTGTGTCCGCCTGATAGTTATTTTGAAGAGGCATTTGAACAACCTGTGTTTAGGGTATGCTCTAGACTCAATAATCTTTTAGAATTAAGCCTTACTCGTTCATAATTAGATTAAATGGATAGCTTTTGTAACTGTTTATGATATGTTATTTCAGTCACCGTTCGCGTCAGGGTTTCTAAACTTGTTGTTTTCTATGACCTAATTGATTTGCGAAACAGTAACTAGATATAATATTATCTTATATACTATATTAAACTACCTATTAATGTACTATGCATTTAACATACCTATTATATGTACTTACCGTACTTGTATTCCTGCAGTGGAAACGTATAGGGCGGCTGAGGATGATGATGTGTATATTCTTAAATTTTTTTTAACTGACAATTTATTTTTATTGTTGCAGGAATCTCAAACAAGTAGCACCGAAAGATGGAGTGGGCGTGGCCCGGAACACAACATGGCTCTACAGCAGATCCTCAAGCTACAAGAAGCCAGGGCACTCCACAAGACCTCTCTTCTACCAATCTACAAGAAGAATGGTCTCCCTTCACCACCAGGAGCTAGCCACGACTATGATCACATCAGATCTGAGAAAAAAGCAGAATACGAAGCTCGAGTTATGGAACAATCAAAGCTTGAAGCTGAATTCAGAAAGCTAATGGAACATTCTAGCAAAGATGTTCGTAACGACGAGTCTTTGAAATACTTCCAGCATATGATGGAAGCTAAACAACACTACGACTATTTGAAGAGCTTACAAGAAAAAGAGATGAGAGGTAGTTCTTTAGATGAAGGGAAAGATGTGAAAAAGGAAGATGTGTGTACAACGAATGATATCAGATCCTCGCCGTTAAGAAACCAATCACCCAACAATAGAGTATCATCAGCTGAAGTTTCACCCAATCACAGTGTCCGCCTCTCTACCTCATCCAGTCCTCTCTCAACCACTAGTCCTATAAACTCATCTCCCTTAAGTCACTTACAAAATATGCAACCTTTCGATTTCCGTAAATCTAAGACTCATGAAAACGAAAAAGAAGATAGCAGAAAAGCTTACGATTTAAGCTCCGCTGAAAAAGCCACCATGGATTTAATGAGAAATCAATTTTTCAACTTTCCAATGCCACCAAATTTACCTATGCCACCAATATCGATGCCTTCAACTTTTAACCACCCGGCTGCAATGGTTGCAGCTCTTAGTCAAAACCCAATGGGATTAGCTTCACTTCAAGCACTTCTCCCGCAAATGTCAACTAAACCAGTTGAAGCATCTGATAATAAATATAACAATAATAGTAGCAAAGGACGACCAGAAGATCTGAGGCCAGAAGATGAAAATGTTCTAAATTTAAGTAAAGATGCATATGCCGAAGCAGCTCATAATTCTAGAAGTATGATGCTGGGTAAATGTTTAAGTCCACCAAAAAGACAGTGGGGTGCTGCACAGATGCCTTTGAATTTGGGTACTCATTTTATTAATCCTGCCACCGGTAAAAAGAGAGTTCAGTGTAATGTTTGCCTTAAAACATTTTGTGATAAAGGAGCCTTGAAGATCCACTTCTCAGCTGTTCATTTGCGAGAAATGCATAAATGCACAGTTGAAGGCTGCAGCATGATGTTTAGCTCTAGAAGATCCCGTAACAGACACAGTGCTAACCCTAATCCTAAGTTACACTCGCCGCACTTAAGAAGAAAGATTTCACCACACGATGGTAGAAGTGCTCAAGTTCATCCCGTTCTTATTTCACCACATAGCGCAGGTTTAAGCATACCACCTGTTATGAATCCAATGCATCCATTTGGGTCATATCCTCTATTAAACCCATCACATAACATGAGGCAGTTTGCATCAAATGTTCCTCTTGAATATAAGAACAATATGGGTTTCTCTTCATCATTTGATCAAACTCAACCAATGCGTCGTGATTCAGATTCAATGGAGAATAAAGATCATGACGGTCAAGGTGAATCGGATGAAGACGATGGCATTGTCGTTGTAGCTGGTGATGATGATGACGACGATGGCGATCACATAGATACCAGTGATTATTACTCAAACCTCAATAAATCAACAGGCTCGTTAGAAGACTCCGAGACAGATTACGATCAAAGAAGTGTCAGTGATAACAATGAAATCATTGATAACAGACAAGCTGAATCGGCTAGTCCTGAAATTATGAAAAGGAAACGTAAAAACTTAAACCCCACGCGACTTCAAAATAACTATGGTTCCGACAGCAATTCTTCACTTAACCAAAAACGCGAATATCCAATTGATAATGAAGAAGTAGCATTAGACTTAAAGAGAGTTAAGACAGAAGATGGCAAGAGTGATGAAAACCGCAGGGTATCACAAGAAAAATGCGATGAAGTTAAAATCAAACAAGAAGTTCCTGTAAAAGAAGAACCTACTGACATGAGTTATAACATCCAAGATCTAAGAGTTAAAGAAGAACCAGTAGAACGGCCAGATAGTTACAAAACAACTACCAATACTCAACTCAATGAAGAACCATATTCCTCAGAGAGCGCACTGAAACGTTTAGAAAGCCTATCAAAAGGGGATTTCCCAAATGCCTCAAAGAAATCAGATGCAAATCCTCTGGGACCATATAACTTATCGATGAACGATTCTATCGACTACTCAGACAGGTCTCCGTCATCATCAGTATCGAGCTTTGATTATGCAACAGAAGATAATCAAGGCCAAATATTTGGACACTTTGATAGTGGGTTCTTCGTCACAACCACCGATGTTCCTATGGACCATGAAAATCCACGAAAATGCACTGTTTGTGGTAAAATGTTCCAAAATGTATACGTTCTGAAAACACATTACCAGAACACTCATTTAAAAGTTATGTATAAATGCAACGTGGAGGGATGTAGAGCTGCATTTTCCTCGAGAAGAAGTAGGGACCGTCACAGTGCAAATGTCAATCTCCACAGAAAACTAAACACGGAAGAATTTCGAATAACAGATGAGTCGAGAAACTTGGAGAAGATTCGAGAACAAATGGAGTTCATTGCTAGATACAACGAAGACGAACGCGCCGTCCCGTACATCGAATCTCACGTTTACTACAGGGCAAAAGAGTCGGATAAGTTCAAAAGTCTCAGTCACCAAATGCCTTTTAGTTCACCGTATCCACCAATGCAATTATCCGACGCATATTTGAATAACAGGGACATGTTTGCCCAACACCCATTCTTATTCACGCCATTCGGTATGCTCCCTAACTTCCCTCCGATACCATTAGGCTTCCTACCTCCCAGTCTAAACGCCTTCGGTTGCCAAAGTCAGAACTATTCGCCTCCTATATCACGAAAGGTAAATTACTTCGTGGAAGATGAAGCGCCACGACCGAACAAAGATGGATCCTATCCATGCCGGGGCTGCAGAGAATGCTTCAAAGACTTATCCAGCTTGAAGATACATTGTGAAAGTGTCCACGTGAATTCACTACATCGGTGCACCGTCAGCGGCTGCAACGCTGCATTCTTTTCCAGGACTAAGAGAAACATGCATTACGAATCTCACGTCAGTCGGAGACAAAATGGTAGAAGTCTCCACGCGACCACCTCGTGACGCGAATAGACTAAATTGTTGCTTATTAACTGTTAATTAAAGTCAAATCTCCAGTGCATTTGTGATGTCATTTAGTATTACCAAATAGTTAGTAAATAGGCGATTATGTACGTACATGCCAGTACCTTTTCAATTCTCATGGTAATTATTCAAAGAGCGGTATTGTCAAATTGTACAAAGTAAGGCTCAGCCAATCCTATTCTTTCTCATAGATAGATAGTTTGTCTCGCTGTGTATATTATGTATCTGTATCTATTTTAAAAACTATGTTCATGTTAAGCAAACTTAACATTTTTTGTGTCTAGATTATACTTAGATAGTGTTGATTATTTGTATAAATTTTCGAACATTCCATAGTAATAAATTGTGCAATAAAATGTATATAAATAATAGTATTATGTTGTACAAAAATGTGGCTGAAATATTAATATTTACAAGGGCATTATGTAGCTAAATTCTTTTTTGGCAAATTCTATTTCTAAATATTTTGTGTTTGAACTCGAATATCTGAAATACTGAAATTATGATAGCTTGAATTCTTTGTTATTTAAGATAAATCTAAACAACATTGTCCGTAAATAAAACTTGAAACTCCTATTTGTTGTTTGGTGCTATATTACACAATACATATTACTTTTTAATGTACATTTTCATAAATAACAGGCATGATAATAATGTAGTAGATGTAAAACTGTGTGAAACGTTAGTTCGTAATTTTTAAATTGTATAAGTACCAAAAAGTATTAAAAGTGTATCAAATAAGATTGTATTATATAAACTAAAGCATATTATACTTCCTTTTGCCAAACGATAATAATTACGTAATAAAAATGTTTTGAAAATTGCGCATTTATTTTATTGTTTAATTTTTACCCTAACGACTGAATGTAGGCTATTTCTAATCCCTTGGTACTCAACTACATCATTCTCATAGAAAATATATTTTTATTTATTCACTTCAGCTATACCTAGTTATTCAACCATAAGTAGGTACGAATAAGTTAAGTAGATACCAAACTATAAAAGATATAGGTAAGAAAAGTAAAAAAAAACAGTTGAATTAAGAAGCTCTTTATCTGAAGCATTGAAATTATTTTTTCCCATTTAAGTTACAATCTAACGTTATGCTTAGGTTACTTTTTTTAAAATTAAATATCTAATGCCTATGCCGAAAGTTCCTAAAATAAACAATAGATACCTTTTAATAAGATATTGAAACATAAGAAATGAAAATTGGTAGGTGCTCTTATTTCAGTGGTCTCCTTCGGCAGACATCGAAGCTAATAAGTAAGTAGTAGATATATAAATTATGAATCAGATTTACACTGTTATTTTTTTTAAATAACCCTCCAAATGCAAAAATCGACGTTCAAACAGCCAAAGGCTAATGGAATATGAAAAAAGAAACAGAAGCTACACATGAGCTACACAGTACCTACTAATTTGCGTGATTTATGAATTTCAAATAAGGCAACATTTTTATGGGTTTGGTATTTTATTAATAAAGGGTTTGGGTGTGGAGTGGGGGTAATAAGGGGACAGATAGACGAAGATAATTTGTGAGTAGTAGTATTAAAAAATCTGTGGAAAGGAATTTTATCTAAATTTCTGTTAATACATAATGGATTATTAGATCCTGTTTGATGAGTACCTACTTGTGTTCTGATAGGTCTACCTGCTTTAAGATTAGGATTACTACCAGAAGTGTTTATTGTTTCGTAATAGTTCGTATAGTTAGGTAATAATTTCACTTTATATCTAGACTCTACCCGTGGCTGCGCTTTCAAAGATCGTATAGTTTTCGGGGTAAAAGTAGTTAGGTAGATACTTCATAACATGTATGGATGTAGGTAGCTACTTTACACACAATAACGGTCGTAGGAATATGGACGAATCTTGCCATTCTATGTTCTCAATACTGAAGCTAGGCACTTTTTATCCCGTAAATTACTTACATTTAAGTATAAGTATCAAATTTTCAATTAATATTAACCTTAGTAGGTACGCAGGAAAACACCTTAGTTTGTGTAAGTCTAGCACCCCTTAGACCACACTGACATTTGGTTGTCACGCGCCCGTGACATTTGCCCGTATGACGTCACAACACGCGACACTCCGCTGTCACTCCGTCGCGACGTGACATCGCGTGACGGTGTTCACGTAAATTTTTAAACTTTCTATTAAAGCACGTTATTCTGAGGGGGACTTTGTATAATTGATTTCTATTTGAACGATTCCTTGTTAATAATTTGTAAACATCATTAGAAATTGGAATTCGATTCGATAACCTGTAACTTTTAAAAATCTTATGCTTACTTAAGCATTCATAAATTATAAGGTAGCTTAAAAAATAACCATCAGCCGGCTACCTTTCATAACAATACGCACATCTCAAAAAGTCGTTCACAAAGCGCTAGTCCGTCCTCATTTACATAATCAACTCTCATCAGCTACATTTGCATTCGAAACGCACTACGAATTAAATTCATAATACTATAACACCAATTTATATATTCGTTTAACATACACCTTATTCCATACGTGATAGAGATCATTTTGTCCATTAAAAGAGCATTCTATATTTGCAGTGAAATGGGCTGCGGTTGTCAAAATACTACAATACAAACTTTATCATGCGATCTTAATACACCTTATTCCGTTTTCATAGAACTCATTTTAATTCAAATGCCGCTGTAGTAAGTTGGTATATAAATGTTCTGAATTCGAACGACCCGCTTGTCAGCAATTTGTTTTGAAGAGAGAACACTTCTAATTCGCAAAAAGAACGAGTCTTCTATGTTTAAAAAGTATCGTCACGCAAGCCGTATTAGGCTATGTTCACAGTACCTAACCTTCCACCTATTTAATATACCTAAGCTTAGAACGCTTGGACTTATTATTATGGTTGAAACAATTTGAAAAAGATACAGTATTATTGTTAATTTATCTTCTTACATACTAGGTAGGTAGGTAGGTAGGTAAACACGAATAGTAATAAGTAATTATAGACAGTACCTATTTTGAAATAATGATTTAAAATAGAATTAGGCTTTAGTTTCAGAAGTTAAAATTTTTAACGTTATTTTAGGTTTTTTACATTGTTATTAAAATGTACCAATTTTAACGCTTGATTTATATCAATATGGTCATACCTTTATATGCTCTAAATTTGAATTTCAAAAGTTTGAATTGTGGCTTTCTAGAACGTTTCGTTTTGTTGTGATTAAGAAGGTAGCTTCTTAGGGAGTCAATGTCGTTAGTATATTAATGATATAGGTTCCTTCATTTATATCTGATACGCATATTTTTATTAAACTATTAGGTACTGATACCCTCATAATATTAAGTAGTACCTTCCTAGATTTAATGACATTAATCGCGTAAAACTAAAGTTAATCTACATAAAAAAAAACCAACAGATATGTTTAATTAATGTTAACCTATAATAATATCTAAGTAGATATATTTTCCTTCAATAGCAGATTATTTCACCCTGCCTTTAAAACCAAGCGTTTTTCTTAGCACCTTCGTAGCTACAAATCTTTGACGCATGGCTACTGTCATCTGTAATTTTTTTAAACGACTTCAAAAAATAGGAGGTTCTCAATTTGACTCGTATTTTTTTTATTGCCTCATGAAGAACAAGAACATCATACCATAAAGCACATGTTCTTTTTTCGATAGCGCTCCGTTCCACAGACACTCCTACTCATTGTTCGCGAGTGAGGCGATTGATCACGCGAACTGTGGCCGGGGGCGCGAATCGCATTCGAAATTCGACTAACAATCGAATTCGGACAATTCAAATTTACGAATTTGGAAGCATTGCCTGGGGGACACCGTTCACCATAATGCACGCGATGAAACTGGACAAAACTATTATTAGGAGCTGTTCTTATTTTTTTTTAAGTCAAGGAGCTAGATGTCTTGCAGTAGGTAGTAGGTAAGATACCTTATTTTTTAAATTTAATTTTGGTACCGGATGGTTCTAGATCTCATCTAGATTCTGCCGGAATCAAAATGACATTATAAAAAAATAAAGTGGAGTTATTAGATTTGCTAATTAAGGTATCGAGTAGTTTCAAAAGGATTTTGCTGGAACAAATAAAGTTGAATTGACCTAATTTGAGAATAGACGAGTTAAAATATTGTCTATTTCAATAGATTTGCGGTAAAACGTGTAGGTGTTTATAACCACAGGGTGTCTACGAATGGTCTACGATGCTACGAGATTATGTTTTCTATCTTATATTTAGGTTGGATAAATCGTGTCTATTTTAATGATGTAGGTATGTTATAATAGTATATTAATTAGATAATATCTACTAAATATTTAGATTCAATATTGTCTTAATCGGTTAAATGACGTCACTAAGACCATAAGGTTACGTAATTCAGTAAAAATGTTAATAAATTCCTACAGTCCAAAATTCTCGTATTTAGCATATCTCAAATATAAATATCAACGTTCGAATTGTATCGTGAATATTTGGAATATTCATCACGTTTATGAATCCAAAATATTCGCTCCATGTCGCCCAAGGGATTGACAAACTGTGAGAACCCTTTCTCGTGATTCCATATTTAAATTCAATAAATTCCACTTGTGATCGACCGATTCGTTTTTTGAATAAGGCTGAATGAATTTTTTTTTTTATCAGTCATTTATGCTTCTGTGCAACGAATGAATGATTTCGAAAACGTTTCGGTATTTGAAAATGCTAATTTAAGTCGATAGTACGAAGTTTTTTTTTTATTATTAATACTGATTTTAGCAACAACTTTTATCATTGTCATTTTATCATGAACCGCTGAATATATAGGTAAGGTGTCTCATAGTGCAAAAGGGGTGACAGTTATTTTTGAACTTATTTAAGGTAAGGGATCAGAATATAGCTAAATGCCTATGTAACAATTAAATTGATGGTATCTTTATTCGTAGTTAATTTTCACTTTGTTTTTATTTACAGAAATTAAGTACCTATGTCGTATATTATAAGTAATCTTAATAGTGCTCTTTATAATAGTAGTTAGGTACCTATAAAAATATATGAAGGCAACCCTAGAATCTGCGTGTCTTGTCTCTTTGACGCGATCCCTGTAGGCGCTTCGTGATGTCATCACAATGTGTTCCTGCATTCACATATGACTTTTAATCTTTGAATTAAAATTATCAGAACTTTATGATATATAAGTAGATACATATTTTAAGAATACAGTATTGTTATTGCAATTATTCATTCAAACGAGCAAGCAAATGTGTCATTTAGCTTCCTAAGAAGAAATATACGTCCCTAATAGGAAATCAATTTTCAATAGGTAGGTACCTATACCTATTTGAATATCAAATTAGCTTAGTATAATGTTTCGCAGTCTACGAGAATCAAAAATATAAGATTAACGATACGAGGTATAGATAATTCAATAAATTGATGCAACTTCCAACTTCGATCAAATTACTAAACGTAACAAAAAAAGTTTAAGGTTAGTCTTTGGATCGATTTAAAAACAACGCGTGCGCACCCTCGTACCCCGAAAATAACATCTGATTGGTCATTAACTACTTCAGAAACAATACCAAATTCCCACACGGAAGCCAAAAGGGACAGAATAATCCGAATCTAATTTTCGACAGAAGCTCGTGCGCAAAATTATACTTACTAACACAAAAATGTCCTAATTTCTAAAAGCACGCTTTTAACACACGCTATCTTAAATTCAAAGCGCCAATATTGAACCAATGATACAATACAAATATTCTTTATTGAACACACATAATAAAATAACAATAAATAAAATACATATAAATAAGTACAAAGGTAACAACAAAAATAGTGAACAATTTAGGCGGCCTTATCGGTGAAGCGATTTCTTCCAGGCAACCTAGGGCAATAGGAGATAACGCAATTAGGCTAGTGAAGTTATGCTAGTGATATTTTAGCTTATAGCGAGATAAAGCATGCATACAATGACGAGATAAAAACAATGCCCATATAAATAAAATATATTTTTTTAATTCGGTTAACAATTATGATTTAGTTTCGGTAGTAACCTACTTAAACCTAATAAAAAAATGCGCTGAAATATGTAGTTGTTCTACACTCACGGTTATCTTATACCAAACTAAACTAAGTAGACATTTGAAGGTAACATGATAAAAAAATTAACCACATTTATTTATACAGAAACTTACTCTACATTGAAAAAACTAAATAGGTACATAGACCACCAATAATTATGTCCTCCACATAATTCGAAGAAAAACAGGTCCTGAAAAAAAGGAGCTAGTCTTAAAGCCCTGATTTTCATTCTCACGAATATTGTATAACTGAAGCCCAGTTTCCGTGAGAAAAATGCAAACGAAAAGCCTCTACCATCACATTTCCATATGAAAAAAGAAGCCTTCGTAAACACATGCCGTCCTGCTCACACTCCTCCTGTTTTGTTTAGCTGTCCTACTCCTAAGCGACATGCGACATAAAGTGACATCTAGGACGGTAGCCAATGACACAACGGTGAGTTTCCATTGGTTTAAAGTGTCACGTTTACGGTGATTCTATAGTTTTTTTTTCTTTTGGAATAATGACATAGGGCTATGGGCTTTACTGCCTATGCGTACAAGTAGGTATGTCATCTAATACACATGTGTTTTATCTTCTTAGTAACATGTTTATTGAGGTTTATTACACAGTAAAGGCTGAAATTTACAATGACATAGGTAGATAGATACTTAAAAGTGTGGAAATGGAGTAGTTGACAAGTTAATGGAAAATAAGATACCTACCTATTGGTAGTTCAACTAAGTTTTGCTATAAATCATCAGCTGATTACTAATAAAACAAGGCCAAAACCCTAGTCTGAATAAGTAGTTCACTTATTTTATCAAAGTTTATTGACTCCATTCCATTTAACGAAATATAGTTGCGTAAATAAATTTTATAAGCAGATACCTACTCTACCTATTAAAACAAAAATCATTCTATTTTTGAACCTTCATAAAATTTTACGCTCGGAAAACTGATATAAAATTCTAAATTTAAAAACGATTGCGTGGGCGGGCTACAGGCTGGTTGGTTAAAAATGTCACCGCCACCCACCCACGCAGCGTCGCCATTGGTTAAAACTGTCACCGTGTCGCAGTGCGTGACACTTGTTATTGGTTGGACCACGCCCTCGTGTTTCGTTCATAGAATCTTGTTTGAATTTTGAAAATTGTGTTCCAAATGGAATGTTCTTTTTGTTAAAATACCCACAGTATTTAAGGCGTGATGTCGTCGTGTATCTCGCAGATTGCGAGTGGCGCGAGACTTGCGCGGAACTATTGATTGAGACGCGACGGTGGCCGACGCCCGGTCTTGTCCTCTGTAGGTGACAAATGACGTTCTGCGGCATTATTTACAACCTGCATTAGGTAATTGGTAACTCATGAACAATACCATACTTTTTTGAGTACCTATTTATAGATATAACTAGATTTTTAGCTCCTTTTACTTTTGACATTGGTTGAGTCTCAAAGCTAGCAATTTAGGCGAAGTCAATTAAGTGTCTATTTAATTTGGTAGTGCTATAATGATCGGTTGCCACATGTCAACTTGAGTCCTGTTCGTGCTACCTACCATTAAGTTAATCTTTAATTATAATAGTCATCCTAAATTTGAACTTGATCTAAATAGTAGGTACTTACGTTCTTATAACTTTCAATTAAGTCACGAACAATGAAACCGATAGAGATGATATTTAAATACTAGGTAGGTAGCTATTTGAGAATTAACGGTTCAATAACTTGAACACATATTCTGATCTATGGCATACCTTCCTTCCTAATAGATGAGGTTCTAAAAGTTTGAAATATGTATAGTACCTACCTACCTATATAACTAAGTAGCTTCATACCTGGGTAGGTAATCATTCAGCTAAGATAGGTAGGTAGTTATACTTATACTACTACCTTCTTATGAAGCAAATTAATCTCCAGAGTCAATGCGTGAAACTTTCTAGTTAAACATGAAGTTTATCAGGAATCATTTTTCTAATAGGTATAATGTAGGTACTTAGGTACTTGATTTATATATATCTTTATTTATTTCCTATTATGTTTGTCCGTCATTAAGGTACCTACCTACCTATCTACACTAAAAGCATTTTGGTAAGACTTTTGGGTAAATATTAATAAAGTAATAATTGATATGGTAAATTATGTCGATAGGTGTTTGTTAGTAGGTAACCTATCTAATCAAAATCAAATAGGTATGCAAATTTTGTCCCAATGCAAAGTTGACTGGCCTTTCGTTGTAAATATTTACAAAATGAAATTGTTATTGTCACATTTAATCTTTTTCACTTAAAGATGACTATCAACCTATTTACTATAATTATAGATAAGTTATTTAAATAGCTTTGTTTTGACAAGAAATACTACGATTATTTTTATGGGAAAACCGTTTTATGGGAAGGTTACATTGAAGGGTTGATACTCTCAAACTTTTTACTTTAAGGTTCAAAATGGTTTGCTAATCAGCTGGACTGTGGTTCAGTTGCTACATGTAAAATCGACCTTATAGGCTACTTCTTATCTTTATTCTAATTATGACTGGTTACACTTTTGTGTAGAATTTAGATCGAAGTTTTATCTATAGGTACCTATAGAACAGATCTACGATAGTACCTACCTATAAGGCGCATTTTCAACTGCACAACCAAGCTGCTGATAAAAATCAGATTAACAACATTTTAAGGAGCCATTTTTACGGATCCCTAAAAATATAGGTAGGTTACGTAGGGGGGTAGGTAGGTCTGCGGGGCCGGCGTCTCGGACACGGCGGTACATACGCGCGAGGAGTGCCCCGCTTGGGCGACTCCTCGCACCGCCTTGTCCGCGACGGTCGGCGCAGACCTCTCGCTGCCGGCCCTCATCAGGGCCATGGTGGGCAGCGAGGAGGCCTGGGAGGCGGCCGCAACCTTCTGCGGCCAAGTCATGTCGCAGAAGGAGGCGGCGGAGCGGGTGAGAGAGGACGACGTCAACTCTCTCCCGCTTCGCCGCCGCAGGCGCGGTAGGCGGCGACAGGCCTTCGCGGGCCGGTTGCCGCCGTAACGCCGGGGACCGGGGCGGCGGATCGGGGGATCCGCCGCCCACGCCAACGGTCCCATGCCGGAGATGCCCATTTGTTCCATGGGCATCTCCGGTGAAGTTGAGAGGGGGGCGGGACTCGCATGCGTTTTCGCATCGTGAGTCCCGCCCCCCCGAGACGGGCTCGGCCTCCAGCAGTATTTTTGGGAGGCCGAGCAGCGCCGGCGGGGCATGCGGTTGTAAGGCTTACGCGTGTCCCGCAGCCCCGCCACACGGCGCCGAGGCGTCAATGGAACCCCAGGGGTTTAGTGGGTAGGCACCGGCACCTTCTGTGCCGGTGAGTCTCCACATAACCCGGCGGCTCCCCCCGGAGCTGCCGGGTATCCTATGAGGATTCCCCTGGGAAATCAAAAAAAAAAAAAAAAAGGGGGGTAGGTAGGTAAATACATCTCTAGTAAACACAAACGACACCAACTCCCACAGTAAACTCGACGGCAGTAACTCCAATTAATTAACAAACTTTGCGCCCGGAACGGACGGTTGGCGGAAAAAATAAAATTGTTTATTAATTGCACAGTCCTGAACTACAACCGGCGGGGACTTGCCACTCGACATCGAATCGATCTCGAAAGTTGGTCGAAGGACCTAGTTAGGCCGTTCATAGTCGTTCAAAGACTCATTATTTTAGCCCAACGGTTGGTACTATAATTATTTACGTTGTGGTTGCACTGAAAAAATATAAACTTAATTTTGAGGTGGTTTTGACGGGACTTCCAATATTTCTATTGTTTTTGTGCCTGGGTGTAAATACGTATGTATATAAATAGGTAACAATGTATTTAAACCTAGTAGGTAGGTAGGTAATTATATCAGTTATCTGGTTATGACAGCACAAGGTCTGCTTAGTTTGGAATCATTTTGGGCATAGGTATCTACATATTTCCTCACGATGTTTCCTTCATCTAAAGCCAGTGGTGTGAATCCATACGTAAGTGTTTAGAGTCTCAGGGATGCTTGAATATTTAATTAATAGATACTAAACATAGTCCCCTAAAACATTCAATCAACAAAAAGCTTATTAAACACCATCCCATCCTTAGTGCGTTAAAAGATCCGCAATAAAATAGAAGAAGAAAAAAAAAGCTCGGAAAATGAGCATTGGAATAAAAAGGGCAGGCAACTAGTGATGCTACGCAAACGGGACTGTGCAACATAAAAGTTTATGTCTGGTCGTAAAGACCGGAGCACTCCGCGGTGATATCAACAGGTAAGTGGTTTAGGGTTATTGTTGATTTTCCACAACATTGTTGTGTTGGTAGCATTGGGATCGGCGAGCGTGAGGTTGCGAGGAGAAAAAAACATCACATGTCAATGTTGGTAGGATTGATTAATTAATTTTTTTTTTTTATTTGCGACTCTTTAAATATGCTCTAAGAAATCTCAATGAATATAAGATATAAGAGATGCTATTGCTCACAGTTATATTCTTATGATCAAATATGAGCAGGAAGGTACAGCTGGCGCCAATAACATAAATACGTTGATCAGATACTGCACAAATATTTTTTCTTAGGAAAAATTGTATTAAACATGGTGTCAGTACTGCCCAAAAGCAATTTTAACATTCTCCATGCATTTGTTACCGACTGTACCTAATAATACAATTACTAATGTACCTTTCTTTTAAAATCCAAGGATACTGAAGACTTTTTTCGTTTATTCACTCAATATAAGGTAACAGCCCACTTGTAAATAAATTCAATTCGTTTATGCCACATTTGCATTCCATTTCATTTCGGCCGTCCGGTCCAAAGGTCCGGTCCGGACAATTTTATACGTTTTTTATTTTTAGGGTTAACTCGAGCAAGTGAGGGTTGAGTAGTTTACTTCTTACGGTTTATTAGAGGAATGGGAAAGGTGTACTCAAGTGAGCGTTCTAGGGTTACAAGATAAAAGGTTATTACGGATTTGACTTTTTATTTGAATATTAATTCTTTTTTGACATGCTTTAAATGTTAATTTGGATGTGTGTTACTGTTTGAAGCAAACTATTATATACTGTGTCAGTATCTAACATTAGAATTTTCCATACAGGTAATGTTATCTTTTTTAAGGCAGTGATTTTTTTTATTGGCTTGTTGCACCGCGTATGCAAAATTTCAGCTAAACCGGTTAAGGATGACTGTTTTAAAGTTCAATTTCTAATTTAAGATACCTACCTACGAACATTGTAAGTAAGTAAATAAATAAATATAAATTTAATAAAAGCACGTAGGAAAACCCATATTATGAAAAGCTGACAAACAAATGACTATTCACTTATCTGTCAATGTCATTGATAAATAATGAAACAATGACAATGGAAAATCAATGCTCTTTTGCTCTCCATCCCTTCCCCACTTCCGCTACCCCTCTAGTTACATAACATTTCTTTAGAAAAACTCATCATCATCATCATCAACAGCTCATATACGTCTCCACCGAGGCTCGAGCCTCCCCTAACATCGAGGGGGTTTAGGCCATAGACCACCACGCGGGCCTAGTGCGGATTGGCGGACTTCACATGCCTTTAATTGTGACATCTCGGGCATGCAGGTTTCCTCACGATGTTTTCCGTCACCGAAAGCCAGTGGTGTGAATCCGTACATAAGTTTTATAAACTCAGAGGTACGGGCCAGGGATTTGAACCGGCACCCTCATGATCGTGAGTCGGTGCGTTCCCAACCAAGCCACCACCGCTCATAAAGGCTAGAAAAACTACCCTTAGTCAAACACGAAATATTAGCAGGTCTCATTCTCAACTCTAATTGCTATAGCCTGTATAGTTCTTACTAGATCCTTTAGAAATACAATAGAGATAATTTGTAAGTAGGTTTTATGTGAGGTAGACAAGCAGGGAGACGATACCATCTGATGGTAGGTGGTCACCGCCGAATTAACAATATCAAGGGACTCTGTGGTGTTGTGATGATGATTATTAGGTATATTAGAGATTGTGAATCCGTACCTGGCTACTTACCTATTAGGTATAATACTTACCTACAGAGACCAAATGATGGTTTGTAAAATCACAATAAGCTATGTCAGAGAATTTGATATGTCGCTTATAGTCAGTAGGTATATATAAAGATACCTACAGTATTTTCTAGTCTATTATGAAATGGTAATGATAATTTAATCCACGAATGAGTCCAGTCATGAACATCTAATTGGTGTGTCTATCTATTTACCAGACTTCATCCAATCCTAGTCAGCAGTTAATAGAACACGCGTATCCCACTGGGAGGGAAATTCAGATTCACAATATGATAGACTTATCAAATGAGGGTAGTCGAGTGTAATAAGGTGGTAGTAGGTTCGAATCTTAGGTACAAAATGTAGAGTGGACTATGTGGTTTCCTAGACTAAGGTCGTACCTACTAATGCGACATTTTATTTATTTATATTATATATATAGATATGTCGCATTAATAAAGGGATAGCATTTGGTCCTCTGACCCGTCAATGATGCTTTTATAAATATGTAGGTAGGTAACAAAATTAGGTTCTAGCAATATTTTTCTTGCCATAATGAAGTGTAGTTTAACACCGACCCCATTAAAAATAAAAATAAAACAACAATGCAAGTACATATTTCATCTATCCATCCATTAGTTTACAAAATTGTCAAGTTTTCAAGTCAAAAACAATTAAGAACAAGGAAAACACTTTGGCCCCTTAAAAACACTGCACTTAGTGCAAATTTCAAGCGTCATTTAAACTAATCACGGTTAAGGAGCGTTCAGACGACGCGTGCAAATTGGTAAGTCACTGGCAGGTTTCCGCGGCGATACTTCCCTTCCCTTCTATAAACAATGCCATTAGCGGGAACGTTACGCGGCAGATTTTAAATTTGGAGCGCCGACTCTGAGCGGCCATTCGTCATGTCGCCGCCGCGCCAGCGACACTCCGCCGGCTCCGCCGCCGCGGAGCTTTCTGTATACGAGACTCAAGTGGTCTTGATTCTTAATATACAATGTCGATTTAATTAGGTACCTACCCCAAATATGAAATACACAGTTCATAGACCAATCTAGGTGTGATTAAATACCTGCATCAAATTATGTACTAATATTTTGTATTTAGATTGGTAATAAAATACAAACGAATTTATGTACCTGCACAACTACCTAACAAAAATAACTTACATCTATCTAAACATCTAGGTACCAAAAACCAAAATAAATATACCTCAAAATTTAACCATATCAATCACGTCTCTATATGAATAAAACTTTAATAGCAAAAGTATCAAAACTTCCCGAGTTAGTATTCCACTTGACTAATGACGTCATGTGTCCCGCGCAGCGCGGCGCTGCACGATCGCGAGCGGCAAAACCAAATGACTCGCGATGAATTTTGAATTTAAAACGTTAACGAGTGAGATGGCAATATTTATTGTGAAATAGTCGTAATGTCACTTCACTTGTGTATTGTTTCTGTGATAAATTGGATGCTGATAAGCAATAATGTGTTAACCCACGAAAAGTCGAAAACAAAGATTAAAAAAAAAATTATATAATTCATCACGTATCTATTCTATTCTTAATCTATTTAACATTCTACAAAAGTGTTTAAGTCTTCTAAAACATAAAAGTATATAAAAAAGGATTTATCTCATACAAAAAGTCGACATTTTCTCAAAACCAAGCTTATGAGGGTTGAAACATTATTGCTTATCAGCATCCAATTAAGGATTATCATCATATATTGTGATTGATTGAGATAATACTTGCTTGCATACATCATTATTTGAATTGACATCTATACCTACTAATAGGTATACAAAGCTGAAGAGTTTGTTTGTTTGCTTGAACGCGCTAATATTAGAATCAACTGGTCTAAATTGAAAAACGTTTTCAGTGTTACATAGCCTATTTATCGAGGAATGCTATAGGCTATATATCATCACGCTACGACGAATAGGAGTGGAGGGTCAGCTAACGAAGTTGTGCGGGTCAACTAGTTAAAACATATGTCCAAACTCATCGATGCGATATGTAAGAGCCATTTTTTCAGTTAGGAAAATCATGATTTATAAATACACTAGCGGTCCCGGCAGACTTCGATCTACCCACCAGCGCCACCTACTGGCTCCAAATTGATGTATTATACATACAAAAACCTTCCCCATGAAATACTCCGTAATTCGGTGAAGACCGCATGAAAATCTGTTCAGTAGTTTTTGTGTTCAACGCGTTCAGACAGACAGAGGCGGGGGGGGGGACTTTATTTTATATATAGAGATATATTATTTAGTAGATTTTACTAAAGCCCTTACCGTCGAAAACAGACATCACAGTGGTCAGCACGCTTTGGCGCCTGCTCTAGCACAGCACAGGATAAAAATAAACAGACGCGACGCGGGTGGGCGTCATATGTAGGGATCCCATGTGTCCGGGTTTCCCTGGATTTCTCCTAGTTATAGAACATCCGGGGAACGTTTGGGGCTTGCTTCATTTGTAGTCCAGGCTTAAAAAATGGGGATTTATGACATTTTCCAATCATTTTTATTACACTATGTTTTAAAAAGGCTTTTTTTTGTTGACAGGTCCGAATTAGAGCGAGGCCCCATTGGTGCGTTGCGTTGCGTTGCGTCGCGTCGTCGCAACGGAACAACGCATTGTATGCCACACCTGCGTTGCGTTGACGCTGCGGCAACGCAACGCAAGAGGGTACGCCCACCGTCGCGGCTGTGTCTCAGTCCACCCAGCAGTAGATCGCAGTGCGTCGTCGCAGCGGAGCTCCGTCAACGGAGCGCATCACCCTCCCTCCCGCTTCGTCTCTTGTCCGTCGATCCGTTGAAACGTCGCGCGCGTCGACGCAACGGTCTAATGGGGCATGTCATAAAAAATGTATGGAAAACGACGCAGCGTCGACGCTGCGTCGACGCATCCCGGCGCAACGCACCAATGGGGCCTCGCTCTTATGGACTCATAAATCCCGAGTATTTACGTGTTGTCCTGGTTTCCAAGAGTGATGGCAACCCTAGTCAGATGGAAATCAATTATTGCCTATTAACACGTTGTGGGCACAGGAAACACTGTTGTATACATTGCCAACAATACTGTGTTGCTTTGCGGTATGTAGGTACCTATAATATAGGCATAGGTAAAGCTAGCCACAGAATAAATACCTACCCTATGTATTTATTCTGTGGCAAAGATGGAAAATCTTATAAAACCGCAGGGCATTGATGAATCCTTCATCCTTTCATTCTAGAGAATTCTTCAGAGTTTCTATCATCACGCTACGACGAATAGGAGCGGAGGGTCAATCAAAAATGTTGCGAAAAGTGACGCTAACGACGTTGTACGGCTCAACTAGTCACTTATTTAGTTCACATTAGTAGATAGGTAGAAAATTCGTTACAAAAATATATAGGTAAGTAAATTGAGCGCTGCTTGTTCTGTCAAAATTATCTCGTCAGCTTTCTTTTCATAGATTAGCATTTTAAAAGGGGTTCATAAAAGGAAGAAATTGTCGTGGAATGCGATTTTCCTAAGAAAATACTCATATCTCTATAGAGTGTCACTAGACCAGTCCACTCTTTAAGTAGGTACCTAAACTGAGGACTGGACTGGATCGGATGACGTCGCTACCTATTTGTTAGCAAAGTAGGTATTAATATTAATACCTATCATCAATCAATTATAATTATCTACCTATTAACGTTGCAGTTTGGTAATTTATCTAAAAATGTACCTACTTATTATTTATTTTTACAAAGCACGGCTCTCATTTATTTACTGAAAACTAGCGACTCGCTCCGGCTTTGTTCGATTAACATAGCATAGATTTTTTAATATTGTCACATTTTGATAAATTATTTTAAAACTCTTAATGAGCTAACTCTATGTATTGGTGAAAACGGCATTAAAATTGCTTGTATCTTTAAAACCATGCCAATATAAGTAGATATGAAGACGGCGGAAAGCGACTAAGTACGTTTTATATCATCTTAAAGTTATATAGTATTGGAAAATATAATTATAAACAATAAGCACTACCTTTTTTACGTTTACGTGTGTCTTTTACAAGGTGTAAAGCACCCAAACAGACCCACCATTCTACCGTCTGACATTCCATTCCTATATACCACCAGCACAGTTACTAAGACATAACCTCACTGTCCCGACAAAAGAACCACAAACAAAACGCCTTTTCATTTTGTTAATACGCTCTACATAGTTCAAAGAAACGTGGCTAATTAATCTTAATTGCGCTTTTGCAGTGACGGTAACCAAATAAGGTAGAGCTACATAGATTTTCATATGTCCTACTAGTGTTCAGAATGACATAGGTCTACTATAATTGGTCGTACCTACACTCATGTCACGGTAACTCGTGTGGCCCAAATTTGGTATTGCCTCGCTAATGACACTCATTGGCCTGCCAATCAGTTTAGCGTCCGGAATTTGCCGTATATATTATGCTCGTGTGGTGCTAACTTGGGACTGAAATGCGTCGGCCATCTTGGCACGCGTCTATGTAATTACTGACGTGTTCCAAATTTGATTAGAACGTTGGTCGTCGTTGTTTTGTCACTTCCTCATTGGGATGTATCAAAGTTTTGATGAGAAGATTCCATACTGGAAATTCGCCAATTGTAGGTACTGAGATTGTTGGAGAAGAGAAATGGGCTAACAGAAGTCCTGATACTCAACACAATGACTGTAGTCCCTACGCGTTTGCTTCTCGCAACCAATATACAAGACTCTAGTTCAATAGTGGCAAAAAGATAATAATATCATGAACATCAATCGACGTTTCATCAATGCCATCGAGGGCTTATTTTCATGAATGTAAACAAAATTAAAGCAGATTGAAAAAACCCAATGAGTAGGTATATAGACAAGACAAAGAAAGGGCACTGATAAATTACGCTTTTACTCAAACAACAATGTCAATAGGTAAATGTCCCATAATTGATATGCTACAATTACAAGTTACACAAAAACTCAATACGAATCTTAGAACTGTCGTTTACATGCCGGATACACGATGAATAATGATGTTTGTGCGTGTCCAGCCCTCTATAGAATGGGGAAATGATCGGATTCGAGCAAGATAGGTGTCTAACGTAATGACTGTGTCACGAAATGTTGATTCTGTATCATTAAAAAACTCCCAAACTAAGTCGTTAATGATAGTGTATTTCGTGTAGTAAGGTCAAATATGATCTCGATATTGACAGCTTTTTAATTGCTATGATTGTATACGAATTACTGGGTCAATTTGTTTGGCAGCAGTAACTCTGTATGTCTGTTTTGTTCCGTGTTAGCTAAGCTACAGAAATATTATTTTTAAAGTGCTAGTTTGCTAGGGCTAGTTTTTAATTTACTATAATTTACCTATAGGTATGCAGTAAATTCTGTCTACATCACTCATCGCTTTACTGGAAAACTTAAGTATTCATAACATTTCCTTTGATCACGAGTAAAATGCATAATATCAATGTCTCTCTAATCTAGAGATGGTCGTGGGTACAAATCCTATAATGAACTTTATAACTGATATTCGTAAATAGGTTCGTACATAACTAGGTATAGGTAGATAGTTACCACTACGTACTTATAGTACGCTGATGAGTCATGTGAGACCACGTATATGATTACATCATCATCATCATCAGCTCATATACGTCTACATCTAGGAGCTCAAGCCTCCCCTAACAACGAGGGGGGTTTTAGGCGATAGTACACCACGCGGCCTAGTGCGGATTGGCGGACTTCACGTGACTTTAATTGTGACATCTCGGATATGTAGGTTTCCTCACGATGTTTTCCTTCACCGAAAGCCAGTGGTGTGAATCCGTGAGCAAGGTTTTAAACTCAGAGGTACGGGTATGGAGTTTGAATCGGAAACCTCATGATCGTGAGTTGGTGCGTTTCCAAATGATCCACCACTGCTGTATATCTCTGTCTATACTAAGTAGGTAATATATAAAGCTGAAGAGTTTATTTGCTTGCAAGCAATAATTTCAGGAAATACTGGTCCGATGAGAAATATTGTTTCGATGTTAGATGACCCATTTATCGAGGAAGGCTAAAGGTTATACATATATATAATAATAATAATAATAAATATCCTGGGACATTTTTCACACACGGCCAATCTGATTCCAAATTAAGCATCAAAGTGAGCTTGTGTTATGGTAACCAGATAGCTGATATACTAGGTACCTACATATACTTTTTTTTTTTTTTTTTTATACCACAAGGGTGGCAAACAGGCATACGGTCCCACCTGATGGGAAGCGGTTACCGTAGCCTATAGACGCTTGCGACACCGTAGGCGTCACTCACGCGTTGCCGACCCTGTAAAAAAGGGAGCAACTGTGTAGGCAGTGAAAGGGATAAAGCGCAATGTACTTTTCATCGAAGGGCTATGTACAGGTATCACTCCTGCATACCCCTACGGCGATACTTCATCCCTGGTCCCCCCACTGCCGCTAAAGCGTCTCCTCATGGAGCTCTGGCTACCTTACTCACCGCAGGAACACAACACTACATGTAGGTAGTGTTATTTAGCTGCGGTCTTCTGTAAGGTGGAGGTACTACCCCAGTCGGGCTGCTCCAATTTCGAACGGACGAATCCGTTGCGCCCTACCTCCTTCAATACTACTTTTAAATACATACTTATATAGATATTTACAACCAGACACAGAACAAACAGACATATTCATGCATACAAATGTTTGTCCTGGGTGGGAATCGAACCCACGACCCGCGGCTTGAAAGTCAGGGTCACTAACCACAAAGCCAACCGGGCTGTCATATCATATCATCACGTTACGACTAATAGGAGCGGATCAGCAATGAAAAATGTTGCAAAAACGGGAAGTGACGCTATGGAAGTTGCGCGGGTCAACTAGTGTTGCATTTTTGAATTTTGGTGTGGAATATACCATTCAGGCAGGATAGATGATGATAGTCAATCATTGGGGACTGCCAAAACAAGATCATTATGTATGATATAAATTAATCCGTGATCATACCTATAAAAACAATGAAAATAATTAATAGATAGGTTTATCTTTGGGTATTCCGTTTAAATAATATTTCACATACATTTTCCTTATTTTTTTGCTATTATTAATTTTGTTATCTTTTCGGAAATGACAGATAGGGTGGTAAGATTATTGTTTCGAATTTAAATGACGTTCTTTTGGACAATCAAACTGTTTTCCTCTTAGATACCTAAAGGTATAAGTGTATGTGTGAGTGTGTCACTAAGTAGGTATATAATCATTCTGTACCTACTAGGTCAGGTCTAGGTTTAAGGGAATACCTACTTAGAATTTTTAGACCTAGCCAAGAGACTACAAAATTAAATTCACCGATAAATATTACGAGATACTTTTTGCTAAATTACATTATGATTAAATCAAATACATCTTACATTTGTTTTGTAAGATACAGGGGAATTTTGTAAGACTAGTTATAGAGGTTTTTATTTATATTTTCACGAAATAAAGAAGAACAGGTAGGTAGCATACTTCAAAAAAACTTTTAAAAATTATTGTGTATTTAATTACTGGAATCTCATATGACAAAAAAAACAATAAATTAATTATATTATAGATAATGTCACAGCTACTTGTTGTCAAAACATCATAACCCTCCTTTTAGCCGTAGTCGGGTAAGAGATAATTAAA
The DNA here is from genome assembly GCA_905147785.2 of Thyatira batis. Classification (NCBI taxonomy): domain Eukaryota; kingdom Metazoa; phylum Arthropoda; class Insecta; order Lepidoptera; family Drepanidae; genus Thyatira; species Thyatira batis. Next base: position 3,520,744 of record LR990502.1, read on the forward strand.
AAAAACTGATAGTCGGGTAAGGCCCCAGGTTGACAGAGTTTAGGGTCACGGATGCGATGAACGTAGTATCGCTATCACAATTTGTGAATTGACTTGATTGTGATAATCGTGATGGATGATATGATCAAAAATCTGGTACAAACTTCCTTAAACGAGTTCGAGATATAACTGGAATTTATATAATTGTCATAAATCAATTAACGATATGAAAAAAAAAAACCTGTGATGACTGTAATTTGTGCACCACATAAAGGCCAATGGCTTAACCTACTAATAATTTTGTAGGTAATATACCTATACTATTGATGCAATAATTAATCTAGTGAGTAATAATTAGGTACCTACTTAATTTTCAGCCGTTCAGCAGCAACAAGGGACATTGGAACACATTGCAGGATTATTATTTATTTATTTAAAGCCTGGGTTGTCCCACTGCAGGGCAAAGGCCTAGGCTCCCATACCTCAGTTAAAGGAGGATTATCAAAAAAAAAATTAAGGACTTGACTTTGTTAGCCTCAGATGGCTTTTACACCCTTACGCGTATTGTTTCGGTGAGTGCAGAGGACTCTCCGAAGGCTAAATACAACTTGTCTAGGTCTAAGTAAGTATATTTATGTAGTGTACTCATGATATCCGTAGTACCTGATCCTAATGTTAAATCAAGACAGAGTGACTACATTGGCGGACTTCACATGCCTTTAATTGTGACATCTCAGGCATGCTTGTTTCCTCACGATGTTTTTCCTTCACCGAAAGCCAGTGGTCCGTACTTAAGTTTCTAAAAACTCAGGGTAGGTACGGGCCAGGGGTTTGAGCCTGCACCCTCATGATCGTGGTGTGTTCCCAACTGAGCCACTAAGAGAGAGACGAACTTCTTAGCATTCCATGGATTCACCGTGCGGGTGCCGGGTCCATCATGTGACAGAGAGAGAAACTTCGAGCAGATCCCGAGACTTGTGACACTGGTGTAGGTTTAACCTAATAGATCGTAGTCAAAGTAAACCGATTCTCAGTAAGTACCACGAAGCGATTAGCGTCTGTCGTTAATATTACATCTGCCATAATGATTGATGATCTATGTAGTTATGGTATTGTTTTTTTTTTAAATATAAACGCCTATTGATCTCGAGAACTGTCAGAGATAAAATGTCAAGGACATTTATAATGATACGGCTTAGAAAAGTGTTAATAATGTAGGAGGCTGTTTTGTCTTGATAGACCTTCCTAAATGAATTAGAATATATTTTTGACAGGTATTTATGAATTGTCAACTCTATCGCACGATATGGAAGGTTGATTTTGCCATGAAGGTTAGGTAGGTACCTACTCTACTTATATACCACATACTTATCATATATGTTTGTAAGGACGATATGAGTAGTGCAATGTATGATGACTATAAAATCCAATTTTACTAATTAGGTTTGTCTTCCTATCTTCATTGCATTGAGCCGTTCATTATTATTTTACTATTTTATCACGTGACGTGACAATGGTCGAGTTGTGCTTCTGTCATTTTTATCAATATAAACAAAAAAGATAGAGCAACCTTACCTACCTATCGATGTAATAAAAATAACTTACCTAAGCAAAATTGCTCAGTCCATTGGTCTAAACTTCATGCAAATCCGTTCAATAGTTTATCGCGAACAGATAGACCGACGTAGTATATATGGGACCTTAATAAATAATCTACACTTACACTACCTAATATAGAGAGGAAATATATTTTTTATTTATTTGTTTTTAATGAATAGGCTCCAAAACTACTTGAACGATCTTAACAATTATTTCACCAATGGAAAGCTACATTATCAGGGAGTGACATAGGCTATAATTTGTCGCCATATTTCGGGAACGGAAACTACACGAGTGAAACCGCGCGGCGGTAGCTAGTGTATAATAAGTTATTTATATTTTATATCCATTTTTGTGTTTTCTATAAGTAAATACACGTGTTTCTTTATGTCTATCTAATCGTAAAGACGTAGGAATTACATTATCTGCGTTAGTTAATCCACTATAAACTTATTACGTTTAAATCAAAACACGTCACTATGATATTTATCCCTTTTATATAATAGGAGGAAATTGTTGATTTTTTTTGGACATTCTAATTTACCTAGTAGTTTTGATTTTATAATCTATACCATGATTTATTAAGAGATCAGAAGGAGATTGATTAGGAACTTAATTTTTGTTGTTTATATTTTGAGGAGCAAGCAGATAGTCCAATGATATTCTTAATTTACCTATATACTATATATATATATATATATATATATATATATATATATATATCTTCGTTATATTGGGTGCCTACCAATTACTATTACGTAAATATTATAAAGAGGAAAAAATGTATCTTGTGTATGCGTATGTTAGTAATGAATAAACTCAAAAACTACTGTCGGACAAAAATTCTTTCGCTATTGGAAAGCTACATTATCAAGGAGTAATATAGACTATATTTTATCTACACGGGATCGGGAACTACGAGGACAAAGCCGCGAGGAGGCAGAAAGTATCTGAATATACTTCTTATAGGCTATCTTTACGATTGAAATACTTAACTTCATCTAATTGGAATTGGATTTACGTCCAGAAATTGGTGTCACATGACATCCCTTGAGCTTGAATACTATCGAAATTTCACGATAAATCTTATAAATTTCAATAAAACTACAATTGACATATATAACCTAATCAATCAATGATTAATTACACATAGACCGTCAATGCTCGTACGATTGACATAATCGGAATTTTCCACAATTTATTTATATTTATTACGAACTATGTAGGTACCTATATGAAAACTTATTTTTAGTCCAAGCAAATTTTTCTTAATGCCTCCTTCACGACATAACGATGACAAGAGACCATTAAAAGAGATAAAACCATACTAATGGAACGATGTTCCTTTTTCAAAATACATCGTCTGTCGTTCCCGCCCTCGCTCACGATTGGACGATTGTGCGTGCAGCTGATGCGTCTGCGCAGATACCGCGGCCGTTTTAAAACTTTAACGTCTTTGTTTGTTATTATTCTTTTGCTTAGGATTAATCTTTGAAATTTTAAAGTATATTTTTTTATCGTAAACTAAATTCTTGAAGCCAATTGTTTTTTTTTAAACTAGATAACATACCTAAGGTAGAATGAAGGGGATGTCCAACAATTAAACAGTTCATTATTTTTGATAATAATAATATTCAAATAAGAATACACACTAACATAGACATTAACAATAATAAATAAAAACGGTTGAGTATATATGTAATTAGATTAAATTATTATATCACAATAGTTTAGGATGCAATAGCGTAATACAATATTAAATGCTTTATAAACATTGTCACATAGACTTATATCTATAATACTTATGATTAACGAAATAAATATATTTTTAGGATCTATAGGGTATAATACACGGCTACATAGAGGCAAATTCCTATATAATAAAATGACAGAAACAGCTCATTTCTTCTCTTGTACTCAAATTGTACTTAATTCACATTTTAATATTTATTTTTATATAATTAAGCGGAAAATACTCTCAGATCTCAGAAAGAAACAGTTTGAGGTACATTCCTCCACCTTCTGTTTGACAAAACTATGCGCAAAACTTTTTTTTACTCAGTTTTTCTAAAAAGATAGTAAAACATTATAGGCTTCCCAACTTTGATCATAAATAACAGGTATTAATACAATAGTGAGATTGTACTCTGTAGGTTTAATTTTAAAACCAATATTTTTTTTATACTACTTATATGTTATCTACTTACAATATTAACATAGACACCGCCCTTAGGGAAAATAAATAAACGCGTCGGATCGTAGTTTCCTATCTCTTTTGTCTTTTCCGAAGGCTGCACTCGAAACTTGGATAAAAACTTGACGATGCATACTCCAGCCTGAATCTTGGCGAATCTAAATCCTAAAAAATATATTGATATCATTATATATCTACTATATTGATACCAGTTTGACTGGAGACCGAATGATATGGAGGGACATGACGCACAAAGCCGACCCTTTACAGGATAAGGCGAGGAAAATGATGATAAGAATATCTACTATGAATTTACTCAAAAAATCTTCTAATAAGTAGAAATTAGGGAAATAAACGATATTTTCCTTTGTTTTTTAAATAAGAGAAACCTTCGCAGAGTGATTTTTGTCAGGCGATAGTTTTATGGATATATCCACCGTTATTTAAAAGTTTTATATAATATGGAACACTTTCTCGCACTACGATGATTCAAAATTACCCTATAATACAACTTCTACTAGGTAGGTACATGAATGGTGACCTTAATAAATAATGAGTTTAAAAATCACTTACCAAGACAACTTCTTGGTCCTGTTCCAAATGGTAAATAAGCGCACGAGTGCCTATCCTTTGAATTTTCCGGCGCAAATCTCTCAGGATCAAACTTCTCCGGATTCGGATAATATTTCTCGTCATGCTGTATCGCATACGGTGAAATTATTACTGATGTTCCTTTCTCCAGGGTCACGTCAGTCCCCGGTATCATATATTTCGAGACTGGCACCCTTTGTATTGAATTCGTTAAAGGATTCATCCTCAAAGTCTCGTGAAACACTTTGTCTAAATACGTCATCTCTTTTAAAGCTTCATATGTTACTACTCCATTATGTCTTTCAAGAACAGTATCAATCTCCTCAATCAGTTTATCTTGTACATCAGGATTGTCTGCTAATCTAAACATTAAAGTCGACAATGTAGAAGCATTACTTCCATATCCAGCTATGTAAAATATAAAAACCTGTGCAGCAATTAGATTTTGAGTTATATCCAAACTTAAATCATTATTCTGTCTATTTGCCACATTCTTTTGCAATTCTAATAGTAAATGTATCAAATTGTCTTCTCTGGTTGACTTTTCATTTCTGTCGCTCATAATTATTTGTACGATTTCATGGCATAGTTTATCGACAGCCTCTGGGAATATGGATATGTTGAAGTTTTTCAAAATTCCAGGAAACAACATATCCAATTCTGAGAGATGTGAAGTGAAGAATAGATCTTTGTCAAGTTTTGCGAAGAATCCTTTGCTATCATTGAAAGTGTCGATGTCTAGGCCGTAATACACTGATGCGATTGTGGCAATGGTGTACTTTCTGAAGTGCTGGTACATCTCTTGCTCCCCCTGATCATAAGCAATGCCTTCGATGTAGTCAACAAACTTATCCGCATGTCGAGACACGATCGGAATACCATTTATCAATTTACTAATAGTAAATAGTGGAGTCAATTTACTCTTCAGATTTCTCCACACAATTTCCTCGCAATGAAACAAGTTATCACCCATTTTGGTCTTACTGAATTCCATGCCGCGTTCAGTAAACACATCGAAATCTTTAATCATGATGTGCTTTATAATATCCAAGTCGCGAACTATGAGTGCCGGTGAAGTCATCCTATGTATACCAACTACTTTTTCATCTGGAAAATCATTGTAAATTTCACTATAAACTATGCCTATATGCTTTTTCCTAAGAGCTGATTCTATGATGTTGCCAAAAAGTAGAATTGGCTTCGGTCCCGCGACATTTCTTTGTATCCAATAGCTGTATTTACTTTTCAAATAATAGTAAACAAAAATGATAAGAGCAATTAACTGTAAATAAACGGGCACCATTTCGGCAGTTAGATTGCCAATATTTGCGCGAAGTCTGTATATGAATATTGATGATTGATTTATATACCTCTGTCAACGAATACAATACGATAATAACGTAATTATCAGCGTTATCAGTGGATTAGTTATGGTTTTGGTTAATAATAATTGTATTTGATACTGTCTGCAAAAAAAAATACACCGAATCCTACTAATATTATAAATGCGAAAGTTTGTAAGTATGGATGTATGTATGTATGGATGTTTGTTACTCTTTCACGCTCCAACGGCTGAAGGGATCTGCTTGAAATTTGGCACAGAGCTAGAATATGTTCTGGAATAACACATAGGCTACTTTTTATCCCGGGAACGCGGGTGAAACCGCGGGGAGCCACTAGTATTTAATAATCCTACTAATTTTATAAATGCGAAAGTTTGCAAGTATTGGATGAATGTTTGTTACTCTTTTACGCCAAAACGACTAAAGGGATCTGCTTGAAATTTGGCAAGGTTTTAAAATATGTTCTGGAAAATCACATAGGCTACTTTTTATCCCGGGAAGATCTGTGGGTGAAACCGCGGAGAGCCACTAGTATTACATAATATTGTTGGGAAAAATTAAAAAATTCCAAAACAGAAAAACTCAAATTAAAGTGCTATGTTACCGTTAGACATAATTATAAAACAAGCGTATATGTCAGCCAGACCTTGATATATCTAATTAGGAGTTTGATTTATGGTGGGCAAAGTGGGAGCAATTATTGTGGGACGATTAAGAACGCTGACCGTCGTTAGAGTCAGGCGAGTAGGGTGACCAAAGTTCCTACTAATGTGAATTATTTAAAACCAAAACACTACTTTTTTGCAGACTTTAAAATGAGAAAATTTGGAAAAATATTGCTCTTTCACGCCAAAACGGCTGAAATATTTCATGAAATCTGTCCACAGTTGGAATATGTTTTGGAAAAACTCATAGGTTTTTAACCCGGTAAAACTGAAGAACGCGAGTGAAAGCGCAACTAGTCCCAAACCTATTTAGGCCCAATGATAAACTTGTATTATCCTAATAGAAATAGGTGCTTATTAACTTAAGGGCCTTAACAGCACTTGGAATATTTATGTAAACTATTCTAAAAATATTTATTCCATGTGATTATATTCTACAAGGTTCTTATATAAAATAACATTTTTACTAACTCAACTGTCGTTGTTGTCAGGTCAAAAAATTTATATCAGTTTTCGCTAAATTGTTGTCAGCCTACACCGTTTCATAGTGCTCTAAAGCTGGCAATCTTCAACGGCCGTGGCATATGGACGGGCTACTTTATGGGCCCTAACATCACAACCCTCACAAACCCGTAATTACGAACTTAGCGAAATAACTCTCTTTAATTTTTTTTCTTAATAACTAGAAAAACGCCAGCTCGTGCCGAATATACAGAAAAAAAAGCTGTGGGTCATTTTGTATTTAGTATAATGAAAAAAGGTTGGTAATTTTCTTGGCACGAACATTGGAATAAATTGGTTGTTATTTAGGAATCGAAATATTGTTCCCAACAATGCTTTTGGCCTGCGGTGAGCTATTGTTACGGTTTATCGATATACGCATGACATTTAACAGCGAACCGCTTTTACACCGAAGCATACGAAGTATATTTGAAAGCAAAATAAATGACAAAGGATAAGGAACCAAGATATATTCTTAGTTTAATAATCTATACTAATATTATAAAGAGGAAAGATGTGTTTGTTTGTTTGTTTGTTTGTAACGAATAGGCTCCGAAACTACTGGACCGATTTCAAAAATTCTTTCACCTTTGGAAAGCTACATTATCCCCGAGTAACATAGGCTATATTTTATCCCTGTGTTCCCACGGGAACGGGAACTACGCGGGTAAAACCGCGGGGAGGCAGCTAGTGATATATAAAAGAATTGCAGCTTAAAAACTCGAAATTGCATATAATCCTCTGTGAGATAGATTGATTAAGATTATTAAGATTAGGGGATAAAGATAACAATATAAATACAATTAATTAGCGTAAGTATTATGACCGTATTAAATACCACTACCGCACAACATTTATGCAATACAATATTTGATATTAATTTTAAATTACATTAATCTCCACATTGTGAATGAGGAACGTATTAAGAGTTCCCATAAGCAAAGCGAGGGACAAGAGACGTCCGTACGCGACCGCTGCCGCGGGCGAATGTTTTTTTTTACTCTTTTTCCTCGCGGGTAGTCGTACAAGAATGTGACAGAGTGCGATATGAAACGCCTAAGGGCGTGAAGACATTCGTTCGCTTTTATACACGACGCAAATAAATTGCTGTTCGTAATCTTTAGTTGAGTTGAGACGGTCAATGTATTTCTCTGATTATTATTATTTAGGGTTTTCTGTACATGATGAGTTGTATAAGCGATGATAATTTGGGACGTAAAGACGCGTATTTAAGGTGATATTCATTTTTTTTTATTTAAGTAACGGGTCAGTGAAATTGGTGTTGAGTATTTCGTTGGTTAAGTACCTACCTATTTTTAATGGAACTGCTTTTTTTGTTCCTCAAAAATATCTTATCTCCAGAAACATTTGTGATAAGGTATGTATAGAGTGCTGTTGTATGTAGTTTCGTTTTGTTACTATAGGACTAAAGTCATTCGAACATTTTAGCTAAGATCTAGGATATATATATTATTAAATATGTATAACATTTATTTCATAAATTTTTAAACTGCGTAACCTCCAACCCTTATTACAATTTCTCAACCACGAATTCCTGGTAAGAATTAAAATGGAGTCAGCAAGAGAACAATAATGTGTACAGTCAATAATACCCTGTTATTACGAAGGTAAGGTCCTAGAATCGGCCCACGGAGCTACACTAATAGCTCCCTTGAGAGGTCTGCGTGTGTGTAGGTATTACACCTATTTACCCATATACGCATAGTCACATACTTAACTACTTATGTTTTAGAGAACTTAAAGAGGTTACATATTATGTAAATCTTAATGATTTTATTGAATTGGGCTCAAATTCTCTTATATAAAGGGCCCCGCGGAACATGATTAATTCCAGGGACTTTAATAATTTTGACTTGTTAATGGCCAGTTAGGCAGGTTAGGTACTCAAACCCAACTAAGTAATGAATACACACGCTCAAAAAAGAATGAAACAAGATATATCAGAGAAATCAAAACAGGTGATGTATTTTGTGGTTAGGTAGGTACGTGCCTGTAGGAAATAAAAAAAAATAATAATGATATGCAAAACCGACACTTACCTACATACCGATAAAAACATAACTCCCTCTTTACAGTAGTCGAGTAAAAATAAAAACAAAGAAATGTTACTTAGATACTGATTTTTGTGCGTAAAATTATTTTGCTATCCATATCACCTGATGCAATCGGCTTACTGATACGTATCCATTGAAAAAGAAAAACCCACATGTCACAGCTAAAATGTTGAAGCAGCTTATTTACAAACCGCCGAACTAGACTGTTGACGAAACGTCTGCGTTTTACCAACAATTTTGCTTACGACTAAGTTCTTAATCTGAACACTATCTTGGTCAAAACAAAATATTTGATTGATAAACTAATTTCCTGTTACAATTACAAGATTATTATTCATAAGGTACTTTCGAGAAAGTTCATTAGATTGTAATTAATAGAAAATTTTAAAACTACAAACCTCTTTTCCTATCCTATAAACCTTACAAGCTTCTGCCTCGCAGTTTCATCCGCGTAGTTCTCGTTCCCGTAGGAATACAAGAATAAAATATAGCCTGTGACACTTGCAAATAACGTAGCTTTCTATTGGTGAAATAATTATTCAGATCGGTCTAGTAGTTTCAGAGCCTATTCATAACAAACAAAAAATCTAATTATTGCTCTTTTTACTATTTATTAGTATTGATATATAGTCTAGTCAACGGGTGCCTTTTCGGTCAACTTTTTTCAGCCATCCCGAATCGAATGACACCTCAATCATAATTTTCGGAGAGTGCTGGAAAAAATTGACCAAAAAGGCACTTGTTGACTAGATTAATAGAAACGAAATAAAGGACAACCGTCAGTTTTTAATTTTCCATATTTTGCAATTGTCCCGCCACGAACAGGTAGATAGGTATTTATTACTTTATCTAATTAGAATTATGTCACAATGTTTCGTATACATCGAACTAGATTGATCTATTTAGTCCTATAAGTCCAATACAATAAAAATACCTAAATATCTATATTTACATTGCTTAAATCACACTGATAGATATTATAAAGGCGAAAGTTTGTGAGTGTGTTTGTTTGTTATTTCTTCACGTCTAAACGGCTGGAGCGATTGTAATAAAAATTGGTATGGAGTTAGCATTTTATCCCGGGAAAATTGATGATCCCTCAAACTAGGGTGAAACCGCGGGGCAGAAGCTAGTTAGTTATATATTAAACAAAAGTCAGAACTAGGTACCTATTCCACCGTTTGTTTGAGCTGCAGCTTTTTCACTCATTCATTAGCATAGGAAGGAAAAGAGATAGAGCATAGAGGCTATACCTATTGTCTTCTTCCTTTACTTATTTGACCTTCCCCTATTTGGGTTTTAAAAGATTTTTTATTTATGATCATTATAAATATGTATTTAAAAGTAGTAAGTAGGTATATGTAGTATATCAGCTATCTGGTTACCATATCACAAGCTCTGCTTAGTTTGGAATCAGATTGGCCGCGTGTGAAAAATGTCCCAGGATATTTATTTATTATTATTTATTATACAATAACCAAGTGCTATGACACGGCTTCCTCTCCAGGGCACGGAGCGTGGGAACGGTGCAACCTGCTCATTACCGGTCCATCACTGCCCACTGCGCCTGCGCATGAGGCTGACTGCAGTCGGCTCCAGTACTTACGTAATTTGCCCTGATTTAACAACTAATAACTTGTTTCGGTTACATTGTAAAACGTTTGGGAGATATTAAAGGGCTTAATTTGTTTTAAAGGGACTGTAAAAATAAAATGGTACTTATTTAAAAGTCGCTTCCGATTTTTTGTAGGTACTTACGCAAGTTAGGATTTCACTACGTATCAGTGGTGTGGGCTTTTGTTAAAAAAAACGATATGAATGACTTGCGTATATTATCTCTCGCGTCCCATATTTTCTCAGTAGTAAATGCTTTCAGTAAGGAACAGTATAGGTACCATATAAATAGCCTTTCTGTAAATAAATAACCCAGTCACCGTTTACACCATGCCCCCCCCCCCCCCCCTTTCCCCCTTCCCCCTTCCCCCCAGTTCACCCACCAATTACGCACCGAGTCGAGACAAGACAATGCTTACCGAAAATAGCCATCGCTTAACTCTTAACGCTAAATTACTGATCTCCTATTACGTGTCAAAGCGAGTCTTGGAGTTTTGATGGTAATTTAATATGTCTCTCAGCGATGCACTGGTAGTGCACCTTTCAGTTCACTTTCAATGTATATTATTGCAGTAGAAAGCTTATCATCATCATACGCTCATATACGTCTCCACAGAGGAGCTCGAGCCTCCCCTAACATCGAGGGGGTATAGGCCATAGTCCACCACGCGGGCCCAATGCGGATTGGCGGACTTCACATACCTTTAATTGTGATATTTCGGGCATGCAGGTTTCCTCACGATGTTTTCCTTCACCGATTTTCATCACCAACAGTAGAAAGCTTATAAATATCCTAAATATCCTGAGACATTTTTTCTTGACTTCTCAAGATTCATCATAACTAGTTTTACATAATTATGATGAAATTTATGTAAGTAGGGACATAAGATATAAAGCTGTTTGAGTTACTAATATACACAATTAATACCTACCTGTAACGTCCAGACATCGGTAAACTGTAATTTATCTACATGACAATACAAAATGAAATACTATTATTGACGTATTTCAACATCGTTTTCATTATAATTTAATCCTATCTAATGATAAAAACGAGAGAATTAGCAAAGATATTCCTATCAGAATACTTATTAGTTCAGGCGACAGGTTGCGTGTCCCGATACGTCTACAAAAAGCGAGACATCCAATGAGATCAGTAAAATTCACAGTTAATTAAACGAACGATTAAGTACAATAAAATAGATCAATTTATGTTAAGGTTATTCCAATATAAATTTATTCCTACCTATTTAAAAATTCACAATTTTTGTGCCTATTTTCATGAGACCCAAATTATTTTTTCTCCTCAATCTAAAGTGCGTAAAAATTGTCTCAGGCTAAGTACGGTATAATACATAATATTGTATGCATCCTCCTAACTTTTTGGAAGTAACCTCCATGTGAACTGTGAGGAGTCCCGCACCTCCAAAGAGGGCTAATTGTCCTCAAGAGAGGGCCCTAAGAGGGAGTCTTTGTAAACAGCCGCCGGGCAATTTGCGTATCGAGAGTTGCTGCGATTGCTGCGGACGGTACTTAGCCGCTAATTGCCGGGTACGGACAGCAAATTAAGGTGTTTTTTTTTATAATTATGTATAAGTAATTTTGGTACTTACTACATGTGACTTGAATATAGTACAAGAGTCATTTTGTCGTGTTAAATATTTGACGTATATTTTTATTTGACTGCTCCAAAAGGTTGTTTTTCGTGTGTACCTAAGTATGTTTTATAGCTGTATATCAAAGTGTTTCGAACAATTAATTAAACTAACAAATTAAGTAATTTAATGAATTTGTGAACGAATAAACCTGAATGACTAGTTTTTTTAAATAATATTTAATATTTTCTGTATAAAAACCAAAACAAAAAACAAAATAATACCTACAGAAAATGGTAAATTACTAATCTATAACTTATCGTAATTCCTCTTACGCATCATTACATGCATTTAGAGGCATCTTACTATGGCTTTAGCATGGATTACGATTTCCATCTAAGCGAAACTATCACTTTATAGGTGATACATCATTTCGGGTTTAGTTATTAAGTGATTATGACTGATATTAAAATAGTAAGATAACAAAAATAATGTCACAAATCATAAAATATTATACTAAACAAAGAAAGTTATAAATAGAACTTACACGCTTCTTAGAACCTGTTCTGCCTACCCTAGGCAAGATAGGGTGTAACTAGATATGTACCTTGAGGCTTATATATTATAGGCCATATAAAAGATAACAACAAATATGGTAAAATCGTTGTAAATTAATAAAAAAAAATTGTCATTTCAGTTATTACATTTTGTGAGCATCGATCTATGTTTGTTACTTTTTCACGCAAAGACCTACATTAGCACGTAGGCTACTTTTTATCCCCAGAAAATTGAGGATCCCCCGGGAACGCGGGTGAAACCGCTGGACCCCACTAGTATTTTTATATTTATTATTATGATTTTATTTTGCTACTAAATTGGTCCTCGATACACTGCTTATTTACTAAATAAAGTTACCTACTAATAAAGCCAAATAAAATAAATATATATGTATCACTTTTATACTAACTGTACTGACTCATTTAGCAACCGAAGTTGGGTTCTTTCGAATGTGCATTAAATTTGATGAGGTTTCTGTGAAGCTGCTTGTTAAATCGCCGTTTCTGCTATCGATCTGTATCTATGCTCGATGCTTTAATTAAACTTTCGAATGATCTGTTAACAGGACCAAGCTTTAGTTAGGTAGAGAGCCAGGTTGACTTGGACCTTTGGACTTTAGATCTTTTTTTATGTCATAAGTTTGACAAACAGGCTGACGGTCCACCTGATGGTAAGTGGTGTAAAAAGAGTCCTTTACGGTAGGCAGCGCGCTAGTGATACCCCCGGTATTGCCGGTGTCCATGGGCGTCGGTGACCACTTTCCATCAGGTGGGCCGACTGCTCGTCTGTCTTCGTAAGCAATAAAAACAAAAAAAGTGGTCGCCGCCATCATCATCAAAGGACAAGGTAAATAAAAAAAAGTAGCACAATAATGTTCAGTAATTTTTTACAAATACTACTATTCATAATTATCGTGTAAGAAATCAATGAATAATGTGTTTAATTAGATAATGATTAGGTACGTGACACGTGATTTATTATAGATACGTGGACTGATAGCCGTATGAGCTTAGAACATTTGTTCCAATAAATACTTAGAAAATAACTTTTTTAATAATATTATTACATAGGTACATATTATAGGAACTATATTTAATAAAGATCTGAAAAGTTAATTCGACAGATGTCCTAATAAAATTAATTAATTAGTAGGTATTAAATTATTAAAAATAATTAAATTGATCTATAGATAACTACATTAGTTAGGTACTGTATGAATATAGCCTATGTTACTCCCTGATAATGTAGCTTTTCGATGGTGAATGCATTTTTCAGATCATCATTGTAGTTTCTGAGTTTATTCGATACAATCATACACACACAAAAATAAAAATAATCCTCTATATAGTAGATACTAGTGGACCAGGCAGACTTCGTTCTGCCCACCAGCGCCACCTACCGGGTCCACGTATATGTAAGCTATCCTATCTCTCAAGTTGGATCGAACTGCACATGGTGTGCGAATTTTATTATAATCGGTTAAGTGGTTTATGAGTCCATTGAGGACAAACATTGTGACACGAGATTTATATATATTAAGATTAATGTAGCTTATTACCTATATTATATTATACTCATTGCACGAAAGATAAAGGGTAAAGTCCTTTGTTTCTAATATTATCAAATATCTTTGTGCCTATCTTTCTTATCATTGTAAATAAACCGAGTGAAATGAGGCCTTCAAAAGTATTAATATAGATAGATACATGTCTAGACGGTCGTTTAGTAATAATATTTTAAATTATAATAGCAATTTTGAACATAAGCCTCACTCGATAGATGAAGAAATGGACTAGGTATTATTATTCGAGGTGAAACCGTGAAACGAAAGATTAGTTTTCTAAAATTAGTAGAAGTATATTTTTAACAGTGTAGCTTAGGGGTTAGGCACCCAGACTATTATGTCGCTGGTCGTAGCTACGATTCAGAATAAATCACACAAATATTATAAAGGTGAATGTTTATGAGTGTGTATGTTTGTCCTTTACGTCTAAACGGCTGAAGCGTTTTTATAAAATTTGGTATGAAGTTAGTTGATACTCTGGATTAACACTTAGGCTGCTTTTCACTCCGGGAAATAAGAAGATCCCACGAGAACGCGGGTGAAACCACGGGCAAAAGCTAGTATTTCCATATAAATATTTTTGTTTCGAGATTAATTTACCTACTAACTTAAAAAAAACTCTTTTACTATCGGCCTTACAACCAGAGTCGTAACCATATAAGCATGAAATATGTTCAAAAAAGCGTTAAATTTGTCATAATTTGTTCATGCCACCGTTTACCTTAGCGCCAGGGCCTGTTCATCTCGACAATTATAATAACGTTATCTAAAAAAACTAGACAATCGCTATTACATAACGTTAAGGTTGAATATCGTTTAGCAATCGTTTGACGAGCTGTTAGTCTGTTTTGTCTCGCTGCCTCCCAGCGCTTTGGTTGTCATATCTCCCATTGTGACCATTCAAATCATATTTATTGTTCAATGAATATTACAAAAATATAATTACACTCAACAATTGTACGTAATTGGTGTAACAATGCAATTTGACATTTTATACTTTGGAGATACCTTTTCAACTATTGTTGGTCGAATTGCAATAGTAAGTATTGTTGTGTTTTTATTTTATGTTTTGTATCTTTCGATTATTGCGTGAAATTGTGAGTTTAGTTAAACTGAGTTTTGCGTGTTATTGAAATTCTGAATTCAAATTATGTTTTGGCATTTATTAGAATACCTACTTAATTAGATATCTATAGATAGGTAAGTACTAATATTATAAAGAGGAGATTTTTTTATATTTGTGAGTGTGTATGTTTGTAATGAATAAACTCAAAAACTACTGTGTCTATTTCAAAAATTCTTTCACCATTGGAAAGCTACATTATCAATAAGTGACATAGGCTAAATATTATCCCTGTACCTATTCCCACGGGAACGGGAATTACGCGGGTGTAAAGACTAAATGTTGCTCTACATAAAATCCGAGAGTGAATTGATTTTGATAGCACTTACAATATATATTTAAAAACACTTTAAATTCGTAATTTATGTGTTAATTTAAGGTTTATATACATCTTTGGTTGAACACGAAACATCGTAAAGTAACACCCAAGACACAAATTGCACAAAGTTTAATTTCAAGATAAAAAATCTAAACATTGCTCAGAAATAGTTTCCCGTACGAATAACATCGAATTCCAACATCTCAACGACTATTAAAACTAAACACCACATTATTGTATCTGCTGTAAGTTATGAGAACGAGCTTTTTATTAAAACTTTGTGTCTTATTTAAAATAGCTATACTAACCTTACGGTATTACCGGGTGATCTTTAATTTTTTCGGAATAAATACTAGTAGCCCAGGGTGTCAGCTAACTCCATACAAAATTTTATTAAAATCGTTCTCGCCGTTGAGACGTGAAGAAGTAACAAGTAAGTACCTAGACACTCACAAATATTAGCCTTTATAATACCCAATGTATTGGTGTGATAGATAACGCTTTATTGTACTCCAAAAGACAAAATAATAGCAGTAGAACTTAACTAAATGCACAAGTGGCGGTCTTATCGCTAAAAGCGATTTCTTCCAGGCAACCGTAGGATGGAAAATTGGAAAGGATTTTAAGTCACTGTAAAAGACGTGATAGTGTGATTACCGCTTTTGCTTCCACCTTGTGGCAGCCCACCCGAGTGTCGGTATCACCAGCGCGATCGGGCGTTGGCAAATGATGTTAATTTTCGAGTTTTACAGCGAAACAAAGCAATTGTTATCTGCTGAGGCATCGCTCACGAGCGGTGCCGGAGCCCTATCTAGTAGGAGCTCGGACCTGGTAGGCTAGTGGTGTACTGGGCGCTTCAAGGCCTAAATTGGGGAATATTGAAGGCTTGTGTTGGGCTTTTATTCAACGATAATGAAAGCTGAGCGCTGGTTTGATTCGTAGGGAATACCTTATTCTTGCTCTGTGAAAATATGTAATTTAAGCAGGTCTCTATACCTATAGGTACTTAAAAGTGCATAAATGGTTTTGGTACAAGTCAAGTTCAGGTAGCTTGGGAATGTGGAATTAAATTTACTTAATGTCGTTTAAATGATGATATCTACATTATTCTTTGATATTATTATAATATTCATATTGTTTATATACAGGCTCTATAATGAGATTATCTAAACCAAATCATAGCAATTTTCTTCCGCAATAACTCCATTGATTGCCCACACGTAAAGTACGTTCTTATCTATTTACGTATTTTCGTATCTAGTATCCACTGTAATAAACTTTTTCTTTTAATAGGATTAGGTAAACCAAGTGCACCTCTCGCCTAACTTGTCGGCAATCGCAATGAGCCCCGACACGCACGGCAGTCGCCCGTATTACCGTCCGATACGATCGCGACGACAAATCGCACGACTGACGCACACAACTGCGACTGCCACCAACACACCACACAACTATAATCTAGAGTTGCCATCCGTCTATATTCCCAGGACATACCAGCTTTTGAAGTATCCTGGACGGTACTGGATAGTTCTTAAGTAGCCTCCAATAAAAAACTTTACGAGGTCCCATGAGGATCTATATAATAGTGCATCATTGATTTAAACGAAAATGTTTTTATAATTCAACATTTAAATCCTGGGTTTCTAAATTTAACACTGCTATAAATAACCTATCTAGATAACGTAAGTACCATGTAACTTTTTCTTTGACGTCTGAAGGCAAAGGCAAAGAAGACTTAAAGACGACGTAGAAAGATTTTTGCTGCTTTTTGACACGCGAAGAAGGTAGATACATATATTAAAATAGGTACGTAGGAATGTTTAGTTAGTTTATAGGTCTGTGGTCGCCACCTCATGCATGGATCGGCAACCTCCGTCGATTGTCGTGAAAGATCTCTACTGGGCTAAGATTTACGGGACGAGAATTATCTCGTTATTTTCTCATCAACTGTAATGACAATGGTTTTATTTATTTGCAGTAAAAATTACTCGAAAATTAATAGTTGAGATAGATTTAATACCATGGAAATTCGAAATTCAAATTCATCCCTCCCTAATAAGTAGGTAGGTATTACTTATTAAAGTCCTAAAGAAAGCTTGAAAGCCTTTAATCAAAATAAAGTGGCAAGTGAATTTTTCTGTGATATAGGTACTTAGGTATAGCTAGATGCTAGGTATTTCCATGGTCTGATTAGTTTGGTATAAGATTGGCCATTTAAAAAAGTATTCCATAAGTACCTACTCACTTCCCTATATACTTTCCACAGGTAACATGCTCCAAAGCATATAGATTTATTTAGTTCAGTCTATAGTTTTCTAGCTTTTTATCAACAGCAAAAGTAGCCTTGAGTAACATACCGGTTACATCTTTGGCGAAACCGAACCGACCGGCGAAATCAGTCCCTTTGGCACGCCGCTACAAGTTCAGCATTAACTTCAATGTGTGATAACGATCACGACGTATGGAGCCGAGCATCTGTTCTGGACGTGAGAAGATAGCTGGTTTCCTTGTAAGAGTTGTACATTGATAGGGGAACACCATACTGAGGCAGACTGCGACGGTTTAGTTCAGATTTGATAAGTGATAAGCTTCGTAAACGATCTACTCAGGTATGTAAGAAATTTTTTTTGACTAGCTACGATTTTATAGCGTTTGTTGTAGTGGATTCGATTTCCACCTAGGTCAAACACTTTACGTCAGTCATTAAATGCAGTAGGTACCTATGTGTACAAACTTACTTACCTTTATTAGTTATCTGATCTAGTGGTCATTGTAGGTATTTTCAAGCTCTGATTAGTCTTCTATACTTAATATTATAAAGAGGAAAGATTTGTTTGTTTGTTTGTTTGTTTGTTTGTTTGTTTGTAATGAATAGGCTCCGAAACTACTGGACCGATTTCAAAAATTCTTTCACCTTTGGAAAGCTACATTATCCCCGAGTAACATAGGCTATATTTTATCCCTGTATTCCCACGGGAACGGGAACTACGCGGGTAAAACCGCGGGGAGGCAGCTAGTTTGGTATAAGATAAGATTGGCATGTGAAAAAAATGTCCCAGGAATTATTTATTTTTTCAAACGAGCACAGTTCAAACCTAGGTAAGGTAGAAATTAGGTACATACCTAAGTTTGCGACAAAAAATACAAAAATAAATCATTCAAATTGGTCACCGACTGAAATTCAACCTGTTATAATTCAAGTCAAAAAACAGACATTATTACCTACATTGAAAGTATTTTATTATTCGCTAAATGTAACAGATATTAGTCAACAACTCCGTGACCCTCCGATACCGGTGACTCCCATTACTTTACTATTGTGTCCAGCCCATAGAAATCTAAAGAACCATCTAGAACTAACATCTTACTTAATATTATTTACTTACTTTAAATTAAAAACGTGAAAAACTGACATAGATATAAGATGAAAAGATGTGTAAAGACGTACTTTTATTAAAAATGTTTAATACCTATTATATTATTATAACATGCTGATCCTCAATAAAATTGCGACTACGTTTCTGTCTAAATGAAATCAACATCATCATTCAAAAATGATCAAGGTAGGTACCTACGTCTACGTAAAACATTTCCAGATTAACTGTCCGTGTGTTTTTTAACATTGAATCTCACCATAACAATACAATACAATACTGACTAAATGTATACTTTTTATACCAATTCTAATAGTATCGATTAATATTTCTATGTAAAAGTATCTGTTTCTTTGCAACAAATTAAACGTTTGTGTTTGTCGTGTGACCGTGTCCGTGCCGATCTCAGAACAAGCCCTGCTCCTCCGACCACAATGAATACACTTTCTTAAGGATTAATAGATCCATCGTGATAGGAATACTATTTCTTTTTTATTTGTAGCAGATCAGAGTTTAAATTATCAAATACAAATAAACTAACAGACTGCAATGTAAAGATAATATTACTGTCGAATACCTTTGTTGTTCCATAAACTTTAAAAATATTTATTTGTTAAATAAAATCGAAAGTTGTTGAAGAAGGGATCGTGATGAATTTCGGCACAGACTTAGAACATGTTCTAGAATAACACAGCCTTTATATCATATATAAGAAATCTTCAATCCTCCAGTTTTAGATGTAAAGTCTAATTCTTTACCGAAGTTTTTTCCATCGTAGTCGGAGCAGAAAATTAAATAAACAAATGTTATTATTATCTAACACAATCTATGTTATAGGATCACCCTAATCTAACAATGACTATACAGTAAATTAAATATATAAATCTATAATATAATAATCAATAAATTATACCTCTCATAGTTATCATGTTGTTCACGATATACGTTTGAGACATTTCTAATTTGTCGGAGCCACGAATCCGTTTAACTTATGGCCCTACTAGTGATAGGATGAAGATTGTGTATATCTTCCGAAATGAAATTTGAAGAAAATTCGAATCGTTATTATAGACAGATGTGATACTATCTTTATTATTTCTTAATTTATTATGTGCGATACATATCAAAAATCATTAGTCATCTACAATTTAACCAATCTACTAGAATACTTAATAGGTACCTATAGAATACTTGCTTCCGCCCCGCGGTTTCACCCGCGTTCCCGGCATCTTCAACTATCTCGGGATAAAAGATCACTGTCAAAGAGCCTATGTCATTTCCCATCCTGTCTATAGCTATCTATATAGGTATTTGCCGAGTTTTGTTTAGCATAAAAAAAACACACACAGTTAGTTACTTTGGCACTTAAGTATAATATTAGTAGGTAGATAGGGAAATAGGGATATGACTTTAAAAAGACAGGCTATATGAGATATTTCAATTATTTCTCAATATACCTACACCATATACTCAACACAACACTAGTTAACGTGATCTTCATGCAGCATCGCTCTGATTTTGCTCCACGAAATAATTTCATTAAACAGTATAACAGATGCTCTCTGGCTTTGCCTACCGATCGTTGACAGCTTGACAGACACGCTCAGAGCTACACTATGTTAAATTCAAAGGATAGTAAACTCTATAACATAGGTTATAGAGTCGATAATAACAGCAGATGTGGTTGGTATTGGAGCAAAACGGAAGGTTAAAAGTTAACCACCCATCAGCTTAGCCGTGTTCCCGGGATGCGATTATGATGACTTTGATATCAGCTTACTTGTGTAGGGTACAGTATTCGAAACGATAAGTGGTTATTCTGTCTATGAGATTTATTTAACGAGGTTTCTACTCCAAAATGGATTGGGTAAGGTAACTGTGTCAGTTCTTGTAGGTACCTTAGTATGCAGGTTTCCTCCCGATGTTTTCCTTCACCGACAGCCAGTGGTGTGAATCTATACGTATGTTTTTATAAACTCAGAGGTACGGGCCAGGGATTTGAACCTGCATTCTCATGATTGTGAGCCGGTGCGTTCCCAACTGAGCCACCATGGCTTCGATTCCTACTTAGAACATACTTACTTTTTAGTTGCTTTGATGTCAAATTACAATTTACATACAGCAGACACCAGTCCCTATTGTAAAAATATTATTATTAGATACTAATTTAGATGCTTGCGAGGATTGTAACTGTAATAGTCATAAGAAAATGTTGAGTACCTAGGTAGGTATGTATTTTGTTGGTAGGCCAATAAATATATAAATAAAATGATCTACGGTTTGCACGTAAACTTACTTAAATATATTATTATGCAATACTATCTCCAGAAATTACGACGTAGGTACTTACATTAAAAACATTTCATAATCCTTCAAGTAACTACCGAAACAATGAAGACACGATCTCCAAAGCATAATGCACACGGTATTTTTAAAAGGAATGAGTAAAAAGACAATTTTCACGTGCGAATAAAGTAACAATTGACAGGCGTGACCGCGCGGCTCCGCTCGCCAATCGATATAATTGCGTGTAAACTTATAAAGAGCATGTTGGGTACCGAACGATTCCCAGACAAGTGACGTTCATGTCTCGTCTCCTTCGCTGGTGTATTCTGGATGCTGTTTAATAAATCTGCATTAATATGTAGAGTAAAAATTATATCTATAGTACCTACATACTTATTTACTTACATATAAAGTTAAAGTTTTATGCTCAGCTCAGGAACTACCGAAAAGTTACTTCTATGTTGTGCCCCATTTATCGAGGAAAGCTATAAGCTAACATTACGCTACGACCAATAAGAGTGGAGCAGTAATGAAACATGTTGCATGAACGGGGAAAAGTTCTTGTGTGATGCAGACGAAGTTGCACGCATCAGCTAGTATGAGATATAGTCGTTTAGCAATAATGTTACTTACTACTGCCTCTGATTGTTCCACTCCCAGCCAATCTGAACGCCGTAATTCGAATAGTAGATTGCTTTGATTGCAAAAGGAAACTTAGTAAGCGAATAGGTATATGTACAAAAATAACTTAACATAGCATTTGAACCTACCTCCATAGGTGGGTAGGTAGGTACTCACTCAGTTTAGTAAAGGGATCACAATTCCCAAAATATCTATTTACATTCTAAGTAACAAATAGATACCTATATTTGCTGCAAACATCCACAGAATACAACTAAGCAGGTATCAACAGTATAAAAAAGTTGAAAAACTAATTTGCGCCGTTACAGAATAGCTACCCAGCGCAGGCGCGTGGGGCGGGGCGCGCTCGATCTCTCACGACGACTGCTCGACGTACGGAAGCGGAGCATACGGGGTCATTCCTTTGGTAGGTATTGCTAACAAAATTTGTAAAAGATTTTTAGCGTATTAGCATCCCAATAAGCTCATAGGCGAGTACAAAGAGTTCCAATATACCTAAGTACCTATAAGTTGTATCTAGCCTTAGTAGTTAGGTTTACTTAGAGTTATATATCTAAGTTTTTGTCAAAGTCCAAAATAATATCTTATTAAATTACCAAATTATATTGGTAAACATCTACCTATTAGTTCAATCAGATCGTTAAGTAGATGATGGATCAAAAGGTACTATGTGCGTGCATATAATATGAATGTCGGTAGGTGTCTACTCATAATCACATTTTCTCTATTTAAAACGAACGGTTGAAACGAAAGCTGGAGTATAACAAAATATGTACTTATATTTATCAATCAATATCTTTCAACAAGAAAGCAATATCCCAACCATTACCATAAACGCCGCCGTATGGAGCGAACAAGACAAGACGCACGGTGCGTTATTGTGCGAATTAAAATGGGAATCGCAATCGCCATCAGCGCGACCGCTAGCCGGCGGGCGGGTCACGAGCCGACGGTGTACGGTGTACACCGCTTAATGACATACGTACCTACTATACGCTTATGCACTAAGTAAGTATACCTATACCTACAGGTATCTTTGTTGTGTTATAAACGGTGTGGATGAAAAAGGAGAGGAGACAATAGATATCTATTTAAGTTGATGCTTTGGCTCCATATTTTTATACTAGAAGTATGGTAAATGACCCAATGGTGGCCAGTTTAAGAAAAAAAAAACTGGTTTTTGTGAAATATTACCAAAATTGTGAAAGTTTCAGCACTGAATATAGTGAAACTGTAAAGTCCAGCCTTTATTTAATATTTGTAATGTGTTACGCGTGAGATACGGCAAAGCTGGATACAATTAATTTAACAAATAAAAGTTGTAGTTTTGTGACCCAGTCTTGGACAGGGAAAATCCATTAATGGATACCCCAGTCTTAGTCTTAGTTTATCTTTATTTTATGGCTAACACATCAAACAAAACAAATTTAGATTTTAATTAAGCAATACTATTTTACAAGTGAAACTTTCTGCTCACCGCCTTAACAATTTCCTTAAGAAAAGCCGTCGTTGTCAATTTCAAATCACTTTACACTTTGTATTCTCGCAAATTTGTCCATACAACTGACTGAATTGAATAAAACGTTAAACTTAGATAGTTTGATGTCTAAAGTCTATGTCACAGTGATCCCAATGTAAAAACATTCGCTCATGTCCGAATTCTAGATGTTTCTTTCAAATTTTGGCCATTACTGGTACCGTGGCCACCACTGGTACACTTACGATAGTAGATCTTCCAATTTCCCGAGATTAAATCTACCTATGTCTTTTTTCAGGCTCTAGCTAGACTCTGTGTTCCAAATTTCATTTCAATCGGTTCAGTAGTTAAGCGTGAAAACGAGACACAGTTAGGTACTTTCGCATTTATAGTATTGGTTAGGATGTGTTCCAAATCCGTTCAGTAGTTTTTGCGTGGAAGAGTAACAAACATCCATTTATACTTTCACATTTATAATATTAGTAGGATAATTTTGTCTATAGACTACCTACTTGCATTCTAGGAATTGTTTACCAAACCAGATTCAGCTCAAATAAGTCCCCTTTGCGGGGTATCATAGATTTTTTTTGGATTATATGTACCTACATCGTACCTACTCGTAGAAAGCTTTAAGTATCTATTTATCATTATTTTTAAGCTACTTTAGTTACATATAGTATCATAGTTGAACTGAAATATACCTACTTACATAAACCAATTATGTGAGATTTTCTGTGCATATCTTTTACGTGGTATGGGTTTCTACTAATTTTTTTATGTGTGCTTAGGTACCTAGTAGTGTGGTTTATGAAAGAGATTTTACGCTATATTAAGTAAGCAGTAAATAGTGGAAACTCTTACTGTATAATTTAAAGCTTTCACGTGACCTTAAAAGGAAGGAAACTCCTAAGTTTGCATTCAAACTACAAAGAACATTTTCAACAGCTTTATTTCATTTTACAACTTTTCTTATGTTTTAATATTTCAACTGGGGTCATATACAAGGTTTCTTTGCAAATGTCGCATATATATTCTCTTGCATTAGGTTTATTTTCCCTCGTAGGTTTAGATGACTCTGCTTCCTTCTGTTCTGTTCTACATGAGCAGGTGAAATGTTTATGCTGTAATCGTTCTAATGGCGATAGACATAAGGATATGTGACAGTTCTCACATGTCCAAGGTAAGTTGTATGTTTCTTGATAGTTGTTGTAACTCCATTCTGTGTCTACGACGCTGAAATAATAATAAAGACATTTAATTCATCACAAACAAATCGGCACAGTATGCATACATAAAAGGTATACTAAAATAATAACATCAACAAAAGAGTATTAACTAATTTTTTTTCTAAGTAACAGAACTAAATCAAACAATTATGACGTCATTACTAACGAAAAACGTTGTTAAAATTTTAGATCTTTACTAAAATTTATACCTTATAAAACTAGACCTTAAATGCCTACATTATAGCAGAAATCGGAATGATTTTAGTATGTATATCCCGGAAGCAATTTACATTATTAATACTCGAAAATAAAAATGAATACATACCTAAAAGCGTTCCTAAGCGCAAAATTCAACCTGTCTGGTGCAATTTGACTATTTTTTTATCTTAAATCGCAATAAATGAGGTTTTTATAGAAAAAAAGTAGATTCCGGGAACGCGAGCGAAACCACGAGCATATGCTAGTTACCAATAAAAATCTGAATATCTTACCAGTTATAAACAATATTATCTGTCACATAAACACCACCCTTCTTATCATGAGCAAGGCATTTGAAACCTTCGTCAAACGGATTAGGGTCAATAATCCCATGGGCTTCATCAGCGCCGTAGTATAAAACTTTCAAATCACCAGGCAACAGTCTCTTTATAGTATAATACACTTCGCTTGTCATATATGAGCTGATATCACATGACAAATCATATTGTGCCTTTTCGTAATTAATTGGACTTTGCTTCTGTTTCTGTAACTCACTTTCTACTGTTTTATTTGGATTTGCATCTGTAAATAAACAATATCACTTTTTAGATTACCTACATATTGTATTAATATAGTAATAAGCTCATCTTACTGTACCATATTCTTTGAAATAAATCTATATATATAAAAGAAAGTTGTGTTAGTTACACCATTTATAACTCAAGAACGGTTGAACCGATATGGCTGAAAATTGGTCGGGAGGTAGCTTAGAACCAGGAGATAGACATAGGATACTTTTTATCCCGGGAAAATCTAAGGACCCTCGGGAACGCGAGTGAAACCGCGGGGAGCCATTAGTAAATTATTATTATGTAATATAAATTACGGAATTATTAGTTTCCCGGGGTATTAAAAGTAGCATGTGTGTTATTCCAGAACATATTCTAACTGGGGTATTGACCCGAAAAACAGAATAGTAGGTAGTATAAATTACTAGTGCGAGGGAATAGTTATTTGTTATACAAGAGTGCAAAGTTGCTTTTTAACCGCGTGTTCAATTTTGATGACCGAGCAAGCGAAGGATTCTAAAATTGAATCACGAGCACAGCGAGTGATTCAAAATTAGAATCCTGAGCGTTAGCGAGGGAATCAAAAGAGCACGAGGTGAAAAATCTTTGCACTCGAGTGCAACACGTAACTTTTCATTCCACCTCAGCGAGGAAATGACTAAATACTTCTCGCGTGATTGTTGAGGGAGAAAGCTCATTTGCGCATTATTAACAGTTTCAGTCAATTCTGTTGGCGTCAAGCAAACTTCCTCGTCGCTAGAATCACTCATTTTAGTTTTTTCACTTGTTTTCAAGTTTCTTGTTTTTAATATAAGGTTTAACAATGACGTGAAAAAATGCCGCGTAAAGAACCGCGTACAAAGCAAATTGAAAAAAGAACACCAAGAAGGTGCCGAGTCTGAGTTTTTAACAAATTAAAAAAAAGTTGTATGATATATTCGGCACCATAGAGGTAGCAGTAAATAGGTTTAATGTTTTTTTTTAATTCACAAACTTAGTGCACACGATGTTCCAAATTCAATTTACTTTATCCTCTAGAGAATAAAAACGGCTTTTCCACTCAGATATTGAAGATTAAAAATACTCTTTCCAAGATGGTGGGATGAAAAAGGTATTTATTTTATCCGCGCGGTTTCACCCGCGTAGGTCCCGTCCCCGTGGGAATACATGGATAAAATTTAGCCTTTGTTACTCCTTGATAATGTAGTTTTCCAATGGTAGAAGAATTTTTGAAATCGGAACAGTAGTTTTTGATTTAATTCATTACTAACATACACATAAAATACATAAAAAACCTCTTCATAATATTAGTGTAAATAAAGTACATACCAGCCAGCCTTCTGTTGATAAGCGCGTCCCATCTTTGTCTCAATTTAGTTGCTTTCATTAATAAATTTAAACCACTTTCAGGATATGGAAACTCTAACAGCAGCCAAGAATCGCATACAATTCTGAAAATTACATAAGGTATATTTAAAATTAATGACAATGTTTATTATGACATACAGATATTCTATTCGATGGTAAGTGGTCACCACCGTGGACACTAGATGTTACTAATGCAATTTCAAAACACAAAACTGATTGCTGACTCTTAAATACATGTAAATGTATGAAATTTAATCTAATACTAAATTTAATTTAACAATTTTATCTGACAGCCCGGTTGGCTTTGTGGCTAGTGACCCTGACTCTCAAGCCGCGGGTCGTGGGTTCGAATCCCACCCAGGACAAACATTTGTATGCATGAATATGTCTGTTCTGTGTCTGGATGTAAATATCTATATAAGTATGTATTTAAAAGTAGTATATGTAGTATATCAGCTATCTGGTTACCATATTACAAGCTCTGCTTAGTTTGGAATCAGATTGGCCGTGTGTGAAAAATGTCCCAGGATATTTATTTAAATCAGTTTAGTCAGTTTTAGTGTGAAAGCGAGAAATAGTTACTTTCGCATTTATCTTAATATATATAAATCTCGTGTCACAATGTTTGTCCTCAATGGACTCATAAACCACTTAACCGATTATAATAAAATTCGCACACCATGTGCAGTTCGATCCAACTTGAGAGATAGGACAGCTTACATATACTTGGACCCGGTAGGTGGCGCTGGTGGGCAGAACGAAGTCTGCCTGGTCCACTAGTAATATTAGTATAGATTACCTTGTAAATCCAATATTGGTGTCGATAGTATGTGCCAACAGCAACAGAGTTTGCGCGGCCTGCATCCGCATTGAGTTCACTATGTACGGCTTAGTCGTCTCTAATAACGATCTGAAATAATAACATTTAAATAGGTAGGTACTTATTTCAGATATTCTTAACTAATATATATTATAGATGCGAAAGTAACTTTGTCTGTCTGTCGCGTTTTCACGCTAAAACTATTGAACCGATTTAAATGCTATTTGGTACACAGATAGTCTAGAGCCTAAGAAAGGACATAGGTTACTTTTTATACTGGTAAAATTTAAGATCCCCGGAAACGCGGGTGAAACCGCGGGGAGCCACTAGTAAAATATATATGCAAATTGGCATACAGATAAAATCCTACTAATAACATACATACGAAAGTTTGTGATCTACGGATGGATGTTTGTCACTTGTTACGCAAAAACGACTGAATGGATTTGGATGAAATTTGGATCACAGAGTTTATAGCCTGCTTTTTTTTCGGGAAAATTTTTGATCCCCAGGAACGCGGGTGAAACCTGGGCGATCAACTAGTTAATTAATAAACTTCACTAGCCACTTCACAAAATAAAATTGCAGTGCAACAAAACTCATAGAATCAAAATAAGATAATTAAACTTACAAATAACACAATATCTGGTGTTTGGCAGACAGTGGTGATCTGCTCTTATAGCCGGCCGGCGGGTCTGTCTGTATGTCTGCTTCGGTCAACTGCAAAACTTTTGGCTGTTTACCAAAATACGAGGTGGGGTGGAGGTACACGAAGGGTTTGCTCCACGTGTGGTATAGCTGTTCTGCTGATGACTGGAATTAAGAATTATCGTTTTTTTTTTATTTATTGACATACTTAAAACAAAATCAATTTAAAACATATAGATCTGGGTTGCAACTTAAAAACATGAGTTTATTATTATTTTAGGTACATATTGTAGTGTTTAAATTTCTGTAATATTTGTCGTTAGGTACCTTGCAATAATTGAATTCGTCTGCTACTGCCATTTGTGGGTAAAGTGCTCTGCACAAAACAATCTGAAATGTTAAAATATTCAATATGAATATAAAAAACCCAATGCTTGTTGTTATTTATACACATAGTTAGTTTAACTTCTGCCACCATTTGAATGAACTGCGTTCTGTATAGATATCCTAGAATAATTTTAGTGTTATAAGGCACTAGTGGCTCCCCGCGGCATCGCCCGCCTTCCCGGGGGATCTTCCCGGAGGGAAAATCCTGGGATTTTCCCAGGATAAAAGTAGCCTATGTCCTATCTCAGGCTCTGGATTATCTGTGTACCAAATCTCATTTAAATCGGTTCAGTAGTTTTAGCGTGAAAGCGTAACAGACAGACAGACAGAGTTACTTTCGAATTTATAATATTAAGTATGGTCGCTTCTGCTTATTAGATTATGAGGGTGCAAGTTCAAGCCTTTGGCTAGTACCTCTAGTTTAAAACTTGTCAAAGAGGTGTTATACATTCTTAAGCACGTGAAATCCGCTAATCAACACAAGGCCTGGGTGGTGGACTATGGCCAAAAACCCCTCGTTTTTAAAGACGTGGACTGTATATGAGCTGATGATAATGATAATATTTATGATATACTAGTGGCTCCCTGCGGTTTCACACGCGTACCCGGGAGATCTTCCATTTTCCCGGGATAAAAAGTACCCTATGTCCTTTCTGAGGCTCTAGGCTCTATGAAGAGTAGCATATATCCTTTCTCTGTGTACCAAATTTCATTTAAATCTGTTCATTTAAAGCGAGACAGACAGAGTTACTATAGCATTTATAATATTAGTTTACCTTTAACATAATAAGGTCGCGTCCACTAGATGCACTAGAACCGGATATCAAGGCTTGTATTCTCTGAGCGTCGTTCGTCATACGGAACTCTATATCACGTATATCTAACTTGTTGTCATCTTCGTTCGCCCTCTCATCGACAATCTCCCAAGAGTCTACTTTAAGACGTTTCTTCCGTTTCGATTCTTCAGCCGCTTTCTGTTTGTATTGCCTTAAAAAATAAGCGAGTTACAATAAATTTGATAAAAGTTTATGATATGTTACATTTCTATAATAAATTAATTTAACCATATAGGTATTTTTCATTTACATAAATCGTAAATTATTTCTCCAGTAAAATTCTGTTTTGTCGTTTAATATCTAACCAAAAATTACGGTGCAAATTGTCTATACGAGAAAATACTAAGCCGTCTGCTCTAAGGTTGTCAGTGGTCCAAATTCTTTGATAAAATATACACACAATATCATATGGGTAAAACGATTTTGTAATTTATGTCGTGTGTTAAATAGATTATTTTCGGAACCAAACTAGCCTCATTCTCTATACCCTAACTATAGCAATAATCATATCTATGTAATGATCCAATATGACATCAAGTAAGGACAAACAAACTCCCTTCCTTATTTATTTAGGATTTAAATATACTATTTATGGGTAAATTCTTACCTCCTCATATCTTTTAATTGTTTCAACTGTCCGTGTCGCAGAGACCTCTCTGCTGATGACATATTTTCTGGTTCTGGTGCTTCTGTTAAGTTGTTGTCCTGAAATTTAATATTATATTAAAATCTTACTTATTTATTTATTTATTAGGTTAGTAAACAATTGATTACATACATGCATAATTTCTGTAATAGACACAATACAATGCAATGTTTTTTATTCTAATGATATTCTTATCAATATTTTGTAGGATTTAATTATTGTACCTAATATTTCAGCTATTTAATTGCCATAGCCGTGTTTGTTTCTTTGAATTATTTATATTTCTTCAAACTTTTTTTATTTAAAACCGTTTGACATAAAACAAACATTAAATGTTAAGTGAATTGACCGAGCTTACCGCAATATATTAATGAAAACCAAATCTAAATCGGACAAGGCGTTCTCAGACTTGTGTTCACAAACGCACAGGCAAACAAAAAATTAGACAAACAACAATATTATTTTGGATGCTATTTGCTTCAATAAAGGTCCAGATTTACTCATATATCTTCCATCGATCCATTACATTTTTAATAAGTATTGTAAATAATATTCATTGAATCTCAAAAAGGTATAGTATACCTGTAACAAACCCCTGAGTTGTGCAGCCAACTTGGTGAGTTCATATAACCGTTGTTCTTCGACTCCTCGACGTGTGCACCACACTCGACCTCCCCGGCCAGTTGCCTTCTCCCCGAGCCAAGCACAGTATAGAGAGAGGAGGGTTAATGGATCACCATGGTCTGACTCGTCTGGTTTACGGGCATTCTGTAAGTACACACTAATATTGTAAAGGGGAAAGTTTGTGAGTGTGTATGTATGTTCGTTAAAGTGTACGGTAGAACGGATGAAGGAATCGCGATGAAATTTGGCATAGAGATACAATATGTTTAGTAACAAGACAAAAAATATTTAAAAGACTATTGAAGATCCCTGGGAATGAGGGTATAACCGCGGGAAGCCACTAGTCATACATATAAATAACGTTTAACAGGCCGTTTGGTTATTGACATCTAAGTTTCTATTTGTTCTATGTCGGATGTAAATCTCGTGTCACAATGTTTGTCCTCAATGGACTCATATACCACTTAACCGATTATAATAAAATTCGCACACCATGTGCAGTTCGATCCAACTTGAGAGATAGGATAGCTTACATATAAGTGGACCCGGTAGGTGGCGCTGGTGGGCAGAACGAAGTCTACCTGGTCCACTAGTATCTATATAAGTATTTATGAGCTAAACGACTTGACGTGGTATAATGTATGAACAAACAATAAACATTGTTGATTGTTTTTTACTGATTTTAAATTGTTAATTCTGTTTATATTTGTGAAGTGGCACTGGCACCCTAATTTTGTGATAACCACAGACCACTGTAATACACTTTAAGTTATTGTTTGTGAGAATAAAATCTTTAACGAACTAACCTCGCATTCAAAATCCCGATGCGCCCTAGTAGTATAAATAGATCGTATTCCAAGAGCCGCAGCTAACGCTAAAGCTGAATCTCTCTTATGAGGCGGAAGGGTGGCCCCGCCTACTACTAGCGCCTTCGCCAAAGAGACCTCCACTGGTAGATTAGATACAGCTTGTCCTAAAGCCGTTAGTTTCTCGTTCGAGGTCAATGCACCCTGAAAATTTGAAGATAAATATTAAAAATTTGAAATGAGGGCGCCACTTGTCGATTCTCTTAGTTAGTCTATATATAATTTTAGTTCCTCATTTCGCCGCAATATGGCGACATGTTCCATATTTATGTGAACATCATGTCTTAATAAGTATTTTACTAAATTTAATGAAATTAAATTGCAATGAATAGAGAATGAAAGTCTTAAATTTTATTAAGTTCTAACTGTTTATATGCAGTATATTATTACACATCATTGCCTCTTTAATAAAATTATGTTATATTTACTTAAAGTCAGTAGCATTTTTACCATACATGCATACCAATTTCATCCATAAATATGAAGAATAAAACAACAGAAATTTCTAAGGGTATTAATTTCTTCGATTGTTCTAAACGTGGTCATTTAAAACTTACAAAAAATAACACTTGAAATGACTTACATGTTGTTTCAACTCCAATAAGGCATTTTCTACAGCTTCATCTGGAGGTTTATCTAGGAAGGGGAACCTCCTGACGTCACTCACTCCGAGGGAACTCATTAGTAAGAGGAGGGATGCGAGAGGAACTCTCGATACTTCAGGAGTACTGAACGACTCCATATCTGTGTATTGTTGTTCCGAATATATGCGGTAGCAGACGCCGGGACCTGAGACATGTATTATATTAATTTATTGCTACATGTTTGGGGATGAACCTTTGGGTAATTTTTTCATATACGAGGCTAGTGGCTCCCCGCGGTTTCACCCGCGTTACCGAGGGAATTTCAACTTTGCGGGATAAATAGTAACCTATTTTATTTAAATCGATTCAGTAGTTTAAGTGTGAAATCGAGACAGACAGACAGAGAATTACTTTCGCATTTATAATATTAGTATAGATAGATATAGATAAATTCAGTTCAGTTGAAGGTTGACTTCCGAAACGTCAGTAACTTGATAAGCAAGCAATTTTGAAGGAATAATTTACAAGTAGTTCTTCGTCATTATTTTTTCGTTTTTAACTTATGTCCTTACCTGTTCTACCAGCACGACCCTTTCTTTGGTCAGCACTTGCTTTAGAAATCCAAAACTCTTTCAGTCTTTGCATTTTAGTTGTAGAATCATAACTCATCTCTTTAACCTGGCAAAAAGAATTTATATCTGTTAACTTAATACATAACTAATATACGATGGTTTTAGAACTAGACATCTCATTATTAAGGAATCATAAACCAGGTTAAAAATATCTAGAAAATAGATTTTCATTTAGTTTAATTTTGACACAAGACATTCTTTTATAGTTTCAATTCAAGAAGTTACTCGACCATGCATAAATAAATAATAAATAAATATCCTGGGACATTTTTCACACACGGCCAATCTGATTCCAAACTAAGCAGAGCTTGTGATATGGTAACCAGATAGCTGATATACTACTTTTAAATACATACACAGATAGATATTTACATCCAGACACAGGACAAACAGACATATTCATGCATACAAATGTTTGTCCTGGGTGGGATTCGAACCCACGACCCGCGGCTTGAGAGTCAGGGTCACTAACCACAAAACCAACCGGGCTGTATAAAAGTAACATAAGTTAAATGGCATTCCTAATTATTTCATAAGAACCTCAATGCAGTACATATTTTAACATATAATATATATACATACCTTTCCAGAATCAACAACGAATCTAATACCATCTATTGTCACAGACGTCTCAGCTATGTTAGTTGATATTATACATTTTCTGACGCCCTCTGGTGGGTAATCGAATACCTAAAAAAGAAGAATAATAAGTATTTATTTATTTGTATGAACTTTCCTGCTAAATACTGACTGAGCTATTTCATCAGTAAAAAGAAAACAGTATGGTTCCTGAAACCAGAGGGCTTACTCCCGACGCTTTCGAGAAACGAGTTCGAATCGAATAAATGTCATTTCATACATTTTTGATAGCGATTCTAGCGCACAATCGTGCGGTGACACTTTTTGGAACTAACTTCGATCAAGAATTTCGTTACAATCGAAACCGAATCGAAAAGTCCGTACTCCTGCCATTAAAACACATTTGTGAATCGAATGGCGGGAACGACTTTAAACGTCAAAATACACGATCAGTAAAAAGGTACTTTTTCAGGATCGAGTTATCACATCTAGGATAAATTTATCTAATCTAAAAAATTACATCTAATGTACAAGATTTCGTTTTAGAAACCGATCGAATACATGTCAATCTTAGCGGCCATCTTAATTTTTTTTAACCAATAGGAGTTCAAATTGAAATTTTTTGGTTCGGGATTAACCAATAAGAGTTCAAATTGAAATCAAAACAAAATCAAATTCGAATCGTTTTCGGGAGTAAGCCCTCAGGTTTAATGTACAATAATAAATGACAACGCCATCTTGTGGCGGAACTTTGAAGTTTTTGATTGTTATTGCCGACATAGCGCCAGTAGCAGGTCAAAGGGTAAAAAGTTACCGCCCCAGGGTTCCTCCCGTCTAGCTCCCGTTCCCGTAGGAATATGCGGATAAAATATATACTCCTAATAATGTAAACAGAATGGTTTGGTAGTTTCGAAGGGTATTCAGTACAGACAAACTGTCTAAAAATTAAATCTTTCGTCTTTATATATTAGTAGACATACTCACCTTGTCTTGTTCGGTCAATGACAGTCCACTATGCAAAGGCAGTACAATCCAACTTTTAGTTTTCTCAGCGTATTGCAGAGCCGCATCGCATATTGCCGTTATTTCTTGCACTCCAGACATGAATATTAGCATATCGCCTCTTTCGTCGCCTGTAAAATTGATTTTTAAATCATTTCATAGACAACTTTCTAAACCAAATATAAGCAGATGTTGAACTATAGAAATTGATATACATAGTAAATAATGAAATGGGACGGTTCGATTCCTTCTCAGGACATACATACATGAACATATTAAACATGTCTGTTGTTCTGGGTCTGGATGAAATATACATTAAAGTGAGTATTTTAAACCAAGGTATTATTACCATAGTACATACTGCCTGCATGCTTAGTTTAGCAGAGTGAAAAATAGATATTTATATTGAGTTGCTTTGGAATTTCATGCATTATTTGAAAAATCTATTTCATATTACTTACTTGGATATTTGCTATCAATCAATTGCATTATCTGTACATAGGGCTGCGGATCGAGGCGGTCATCGCGTGTCGGCTTCTCGTCAATAAATATCGGCTTGTAATTCAAATCTATTGAATATAATCTGCCTGGTACCTAAAACACCTTCATGTTGTAAAACACATTGATGTTTTTATTTATAAATACTTGCTGTATTTACAGTATATACCAAAACGAATAAGAAGACAATAATAAGATATATGTTTCTTAAATTAACTTAAATATCTCTTATATATATTCATAAAGAAATGTTGTAAAAAATACATCAATATTAGGTTCCTGGGCGATCGTTGAGGAGATGTATGGCGTAAATTGTAGGTGCAAATTGAGATATCTTTAAAAAACAATTTTAATATAAATTAATAGTGAAATTCTTATGTAGCATGTATGTATAAATTATATTATGGGACATTCCAACAATCTATATAGCCCCTTGTTGTTAGGGGAGGCTCGTGCTCTTTAGTGGAGACATAAATGAACTAACATATGAACTAACTACATAAACTAAAATCAAGAGGTAATGACTTGGTTTAAGTCCCAGCTTTTGTATCTTACAATGGGGAGCCACTATATAATATATATTACAACTGTAGAAAAAATATCTAAGTAGTAGGTACCTGAATAACAACTGCAGATTCAGCAGAGAAGTAATCTTCAAAAAGCTTTATGTTGATTGTAGCTGACATCAAAACCAGTTTGATATCATTTCGACTGTGTATTAGACATTTTAGAACGCCCAGTAAGAAGTCTCCCATAAGGTGACGCTCATGTATTTCATCCAATATTATGACATCATAGTTCGGCAGGTTTTCCGATGACATCTGAAAAATATAATATATACATTTTACATTTAATTGAATGCCTCAATACCCTGACTACATTGTCAAAACTTTAGTTGATCAGTATGAATTTATTTCATTTTCTTAAGAACATAAACAATTCATACAAAAAATTATCATAGGTTTAGTAGTAAATAAGAAAGCTATTCTTTAATAATATACTATTGAGCTTATTATGTTTAAATGATATATGCTTTACAGTAGTTGTAGTACATACCACATTATAGTAGTAATAAGAGATTCATAATGTAAATTATATATTAGAGTGGCATTAATCATAAATCAGATTTCTTTTCATTCTAATTTGTTTAGATTCAATTGAATTTAAATCACTTACCTGTCTCAACAACAATCCTTCAGTGATGAAACATATTTTTGTATCAGCTGTCTTGCTCTTCTCAAATCTTATCTGATAACCTACCTTGGTGTCAAACTGTGTTAGGGTTTCAAATGCTACTCTCTTTGACAATGATATACATGCAATTCTTCTTGGTTGGGTGCATGCTGAAAATATTAATAAATTTACAACAGTATTACACGTATGGCAGCCCGGTTGGCTTTGTGGTTAGTGACCCTGACTTTCAAGCCGCGGGTCGTGGGTTCGATTCCCACCCAGGACAAACATTTGTATGCATGAATATGTCTGTTTGTCCTGTGTCTGGATGTAAATATCTATATAAGTATGTATTTAAAAAGTAGTATATGTAGTATATCAGCTATCTGGTTACCATAACAAAGCTCACTTTGATGCTTAATTTGGAATCAGATTGGCCGTGTGTGAAAAATGTCCCAGGATATTTATTTATTATTATTATTACAATGTTTCATTATTCTAATATCTATAGCATAAGTAAGCCTTGAATGGCCACATGGTTTAGTTACTAGCTATCTTGCATGGTGAAAGTTATGGGTATGAATCTGATCCAGGACAAATGATAATTTTGAGTGTGATATTATAATGTTATGATAGATAATATTTTATTTATTAATGACTAGCTGCCTCCCCGCGGTTTTACCCGCGTAGTTCCCGTTCCCGTGGGAATACAGGGATAAAATATAGCCTATGTTACTCGGGGATAATGTAGCTTTCCAAAGGTGAAAGAATTTTTGAAATCGGTCCAGTAGTTTTGGAGCCTATTCATTACAAACAAACAAACAAACAAACAAATCTTTCCTCTTTATAATATTAGTATAGACTAGAGGCTCCCCACGGTTTCACCTGTATACCCGTATATAAAGTAGTATTTCCTTTCTCAAGCTTCAGACTATCTATGTACCAAATTTCAT
Source organism: Thyatira batis (assembly GCA_905147785.2). Taxonomy (NCBI): domain Eukaryota; kingdom Metazoa; phylum Arthropoda; class Insecta; order Lepidoptera; family Drepanidae; genus Thyatira; species Thyatira batis. The sequence goes on from LR990502.1 coordinate 3,557,852, forward strand.
TTAAATCAGTTCTAAGTTTTAGTGTGAAAGGAGACAGACAGAGTTACTTTCACATTTATAATATTAGTACAGATTACTAAAGATATAGGTGAGTATAGAAATGGTTGTGGTAATTTAATAACTCCAATGTATATTACATTACTAACTAACCTATGTTTTGGAACCCTGCTTCATGTAAATATTGAGGCACCTGTGTAGACTTTCCACAACCTGTATCACCCGCTACCACCACCACTCTCTCATTTTGAACTGCTGATACTATTTCATTTCTGAAAAAATAACAACTTTATTGCTAAAAAATAAGCATTACTTATATATATATATTCTATACTATTTAGTGACATAATATAGGATAACTTGTGTTAAACAGAATTTTGGTTTTGTTGTAAATATAAAAGTTAAGTAATATAATGTAATTCTTTAAACCTAAGTAATATTTGTTACCTGTACTTTGCCACTGGTAAATCTTTTTGAGCCTGCCTCAATTTCCTTAGTTTCTCAAACTTTTCTTTATTCTTAAAATCTATGTATATTGATACTATGTTAAGAAAAGCTTCAAACAGTCTCTTGTCCAGTTTCCTTCTGTCTCTATCATCACAAACTGTGTCCACATACTTAATGACTGTTGTAAAATTAATACAATCAAACTTTGAGAATTGTGTACCCAAATTTTCATCCTCATCACGATTATCTACTATCGGTTTACCAGCCTTCCTTAAAGTTGCTTCATACTTCTTTAAAAATACCCAAAAGTCTTCCAAACTATTAACCACAGTGTTACTATCACTGCTGTATTGAATAATTTTATTCAGATCCCTTTTATAATCAAAAAAACTGAATTCTGTTTCAATATTTTTGGAAGTACTTGGAGCAGGACTTGTTTTCCGTAATTTGTGCCTGTCTCTATCTCGGGAACGGGAGCGTTTTCTTTTGGAGCTATAATGTCTTGAAGGACTCTGGCTTCGACCCATTATTTGCCTTATTGTTTACCTGTATAAAAGTAGTTCAGTATATCTCGTATAAAGTCTCTATATCTATAAGTACAGCTTAATAGAAACCTGCTGTGACTGCAAATCGATACAGTATTTTCAATGTATAAAAATAAATAAATAAACGTCATTTATATTTTATATCAATAAGACAATAGTCAATAACCTATTTACCCACATAGACATAACCACTAGAGTTGTCTATCTATACTATCGATAGGCTATGATGTCAAATATCGAAAGACTATTGACCGATCAGCTATAGTCGATTATTGATAGGCAACTCTAGTGAAATGAAAAATACATTTAGCCCTCATTCTCACGAGAGTTTTCTTAACGTACGGTACAAAAGCGTTCATATACAAAAAATAGAAAAGCTTCGCGTTAGATATATTCTCACGACAGCGTTTTAAAAACGCGACGCTTTTTTATCGAGCGGTGTTGCATTTTCAACTATGGGCGTTGGAAATAGAGCATATTATGGTACTTGGGAATGCATAATATGCTCTATTTCTGACGCCCAAACAACAAGAATTTAACTAAATAATACAGGGGAAGGATACATCTACACACACACATGAATGATACATTGGTATGGTTAGAAGATTGGATCATATTATATTACTCTTTGGATTGGATGGACGGTGGGTGAGTCATCTAAAACCTATTGAATCATAATTTTTGAAGAACCATGGTTACTTTGGTTTTTTGAACTCGATCCATAGACAAAAACGATCTATAGTGTTATTTATTTTGTGCGCCCTCTGTCTTGTAAGTTTGGTAGTTTTTATAATAATTTCCGCCATTACGCTCCGCCATTTTGCTAAGTTGCGGAGTGAACGTAAATTTTGTTCTCATGTATTTTATCGTGGATCGTAGTTATTTAGTTTAGAATTAGTGTTTCAACACACTAATGGCTTGCTTAAACACACTTAAGTTAGAAATCAAGACCTTAGAACAAGTGTTTCCAAAAAACCATGAACGGTTTCAGATAATGTCAGCTAGTGTCGACGAACTGACCTGCAGATTCGTTGGCAAAAATGGAAAGAAATACGAAATACATGCAAATATTACTGTAAGTAAAAAGTAACATTTACATTAGTTTTGTTAAAAATTATGTTTTAGCTTAGGGTTGCGCTTATTGATTATCTTACTTTGGGACAAAGGGTCGTTGTTTATGGGGGCAGGGCTGTCAACAAAAGGTTTACGGAAGTGAATTTACATTTCCCTGTTACAAGTGAACGTTTGTCACGTTTCTCTATAGATTATTTACAAAACAATCTTATGTTTAGCACGTTCTGCATGAAACATTGGGTTGCGCGAACGTCGTGCGTATTGGGATCATCTGTTTCGGTCAGGGATCGTTCGTGACGAATTGTCCTATCGATCATTTCGTTTTCAGAACATTGGACCTCATTGCTAGTGAATCATTGCAGCTATTTTATAGAGAGTGTAACATCTGTTTTGTTTGGATAACGGTATTCGGGCGCGTTTTTGGGACAAAAGCTGTTTAGTCATTCTATCTACCTGCTTTTTGTCATGTAGACATTTTGTTGGTCTAAATAATGCTTTTTTTTTGTTTGCTCAAGTGACAAATCTAAAGTAGTTTGAATCAATGACATAGGTACTCTCAAAAATTTAGGCTTGTCACACAATAGTTTACAATTGAATGTAAATATTCAGAGTTTACAATCATTACTATTCATTGTAAACAAGTTGGTGTGCAGTATTGTAATGTGCATAATGCAATGTAACTATGAATGATATAACATACAAGTTTAGTTATCAGTATGTAATCTGTATGTATGTACCTCAAACATTTGGTTTTCTCTTAACATGATATTTACCATTATTTGTAGTACCTATAATAGGCTTATTATCTATATTTTTTAAACTGTTATCTTCAACCTTTGCAGTTTGCTAAAGACTACCATTTCTATCAATCTATCTTCATTGTGAAATGTAATATTACCACATGGCTCCTGAAGTTATCAGCAATCAAATGCTTTTGTGTATTAAAAATACCATACAATATTTTTGTCATTTATCTAAACCAAGAAAAGTCCCAAACTTTGACACATCAATTTATTTATTTATATTACTGAGAAATTAAGTATTTAAATATGATTTCATACAACTACTTGTGATATATTATGACTGTTTGCAATGTCGCTTATTAGGTAATTTTTGCCTACACATTGGGGACTTAACCAATAAATAAATATTGAACACTGGAATAAATTAAATAATTACTCATTATATACCTTAGCACATTATTTAACGTGCATTGTAAGAAAAGGATAGGTAATTGTCTCGGTTCTTGCCCTTCCTTGACTCCCTTTGCCACATTTATTTATCTTTAGAAACTTTACTCACAATGATGTATTGTTTGCTGACTAACAAAGGAGCTACCTCTAGGTTCAATAGATTGTATTCTTTTAAAACAGCATTTCTTTTATACAGATTTTTCAATTGCCATATAACATAACTGCTCAATTCCAAATGCTATTAAACCAAAGTTGAATAACATCTTCAGGAGACGTACCCAAACACACCGCCAGTATGGTTTGCCGACAGTGAAGATCCAATTGTGACGAATGCTGTCCAAATACTCACATATACACAAGGGAGAGACAATCATGTTATAAACCAGGTAATTGTGATTTTTATTTCAATTGCAGTTCTATACTTATGTCAAAATATGAATAAAATAAACATAAATCTACTCAATTCTAATTTAAAAGCCTCAATTTTTATTTATAAACACATTCCATTTAAGTATTACACCACAATTTTATTTGTTAAAACATTGTATTTTGGCAAAGTTCAATTTAAAATTGTGCCAAGTATGTCTATAGACTTAATTTAGGTAAACAATGTTAACTGTAATTGTTGTACATTCTCATTTGTTCTTTGTTGAAATATTTTATTGTTGTTCCCCATGAGGGGATGACGTCACGAGGTACGTCTGCAGTCTGCTCCGCGACGCGACACCCTACACTTGGTCACACCTATAAAATAATAGTTATTTGTTATACAAGAGTGCAAAGTTGCTTTTTAACCGCGTTTTCAATTTTGATGACCGAGCAAGCGAAGGATTCTAAAATTGAATCACGAGCGCAGCGAGTGATTCAAAATTAGAATCCTGAGCGTTAGCGAGGGAATCAAAAGAGCACGAGGTGAAAAATCTTTGCACTCGAGTGCAACACGTAACTTTTCATTCCACCTCAGCGAGGAAATGACTAAATGCAAAAAAGAAAAAAAGTTGTATGATATATTCGGCACCATAGAGGTAGCAGTAAATAGGTTTAATGTTTTTTTTTAATTCACAAACTTAGTGCACACGATGTTCCAAATTCAATTTACTTTATCCTCTAGAGAATAAAAACGGCTTTTCCACTCAGATATTGAAGATTAAAAATACTCTTTCCGAGATGGGGGGAAGAAAAATTTGTTTACATGTTGGAAATATCATCCTGTATAGTGTCAGATACTTAATTTTACGGTTGAAAGCCCTCTGCGCTCACGGAGTTGTTTGCATAGTGGTGTAACAGAGGCTAAGACCTTCATGTCTTAGTCTTAAAATGAATGCCAATGATTCTAAATTACTTTGGAATAATGAAAAGAAGACATTATTCAACATGAGATTTCTATCATCATGTCAGAAATATGTCTGAAAAGCAACGTAACTTAGTATTCAATAGTTATTGACTCTATTGAATTATTTGTTTTCAGGTTGGTATACTGCTCAGAGAACTATGCAAGTTACACGGTGTGCCGGAGCCTCCGGATTTAGATTCATTATCACTGCCAGTGCATCCAGCACCACAACAAAGGTGAAATAATATTAATTAAAATCTAATGTGTATTATTTTTTGCTTAACTAGATATCGCGGGTGCCCTGAACTGCAGTGTTGCATATTTTATTCCATACGAAAAAAAGCATAATTTTATGCTTAAAAAATAGACAATATTGGACTGAGGAAAATAATTTTCATACCTACTTCACATGTATTTTTTTTTCGTAACCTTTTTTGCATGCGTCAAAAGATTACAGTTATTTTATGGTTCAGTGAACACAGTCATGTTAGTGGCCTCACTTCATTTTACTTGTTGCCTAACTATTTTCAGACCAAGACTCCTAGGTGCTTGTACATGTAAATTTTTATACATCACCTTCTAAAATATGGTTGAAATTCCAATTAATGTTATTTATTTTCTAGTCAAAGTTATTGCCATGATTAGTTGTTTTATAATTCAATTATTACTAAGGAATATTAACAGTTATACAAATGTTGGTAACCTAATTCTTAACAAAATAGATATTTCCTTTCAAAGCTTGTAAATATATTGACCAAATACCTGTTTTCAGAGTTCCAAGTGTTACGTCAAATGGTGCCGAATCCGGCACTGAAGAGGATGAGGAAATGGCCGCCGAGGAGGACGAGTCAGAGGGAGAGGATGACTTGCCTCTTGAAATGGTCGATGACGCCGGACGCAGCAATAAGGTAACTTACCAGATATTTATGTCGATATTTGTTATGTAATGAAAAAGAAACAATGAAGAAATATTCTGGAATATAATTATTTCAGACATGATTTTCTGATATTAAACTCAGCTAAACTTTTGCCATGTTACCATATAAATTAGATACTACATAAACAAATTTAGCGTATGATTTTAATGTGTTTTTTTAACCTAAAGCCTTTTTCGTAGATTCTTTGTGAGGCTTGTAATAATTGCTATCAATTTTGTTATTATAATTTCTATGGTTTTATAAGGATGTTACTTAATGCCTCCTATCTATTTGATAGTAAAAAAATATTGACCTTATTTTCATTGATTCTTATAGATACGTTCATATAATTTGCAATTTAACACCACCATAATTTTATACTATTTATCATTGGAATGTCCTCAAATATTTCTTCCTAATAATAACAATAATGTTTATTGTGACCCACTTGCTACTAACAAGTAAAGTAAAGTAAGAAAATATTGTAATACTAACAAGTTGTACTAACAGTAACTATTCTTTAAGAAAAGTGCGTCAAATTTACTGGATAAAGTCTTCAGGACACCGTTAGGACTGAAATAATGTTGGGAATAGAAACCTTAATATATTTGTATCATTGTAGGACGATATGGAAACAGAACACCTAGCGACGTTAGAACGGTTGCGACAGAACCAGCGGCAGGACTACCTCTCGGGCAGCGTGTCCGGCAGCCTGCAAGCTACAGACAGACTCATGAAGGAACTACGGGACATATACCGTTCGTGTTCCTTCAAAAATAATATGTACTCTATTGGTAAGTAGTATATTTAATTATTGACATGTTGGTGTCTGGGTCAGAGATTCCACGTGTTTTTGACTGAAAGTAAATTCATTTGCAGGCTTAAACTTGATGTTTATACAGTATATACATATGAGCATCAAAATATTTTGTTAATATAGCTCACATTATTTTATACACATAATACCAGATGAGTCTATTTTGTTTGTTTTCCGTTGTGTGTTAGGTAGACACATATTATATTTAAAATAAACTCAATTATTTTAAATATAATTAATCTGAATATTTATGAGTGGTCATCTTAATAACTATATTTTCATAATAATTTTAGCCAAGTCCTTGAAAAAATAATAAAATATTTATTCATCACAGGCACTTGTCAAACGTCAACTCTAATGCTCAGTTTGGAAGGTTATTTTAATGATAACAATTTGTATTTTTTCCTACAGAGTTAGTAAACGATTCCCTATACGAATGGAACATCAGACTGCGCTCAGTAGACCCAGACAGTCCGCTTCACAATGATCTGCTACTGCTTAAGGAAAAGGAGGGCAAAGACTCTATATTATTAAACATTATGTTCAAAGAATCGTACCCGTTTGAACCTCCCTTTGTACGTGTTGTATACCCTATTATATCGGGTGAGTTATATTTTATATCTTTGTAACCATAATGTAATTTTGTATATTACCACTGACGTAGCTATCACAACAAGGGATTAAGAAAAGGTCAGAAAACAATTGTTTGTAATTTCGTTATTTTACCAAACAACCAAAGCATGTCAATATAATCATCAAAGCAGTTTTGGATAACGGTGTATTGAAAAAAACACTTTATAAGTCAATATTTACGTATTTATACTGCCCAATAAGTAAAGGGCATAACAAAATGGTTTTACTTTGTTTATTTAATCTCATGCAAAATATTGGGTTGTTTGTGTGTGAGACATACAACGAAATGTGTTTCCATTTCGTTATTTATTTAAAAATATAAAGGTTAGCTTAAGTCCAATTATCCTGATTATTTTTTTTGTACTGCTACACTTTTCAAAATGATACAACATAAATAAACTTGTATATTATCTAGGAGTTTCTTTAGGGATGTACCAATAACTTTAATTTCACCTATTAATATCATATTTTTTTAATTTTCCAGGTGGCTACGTGTTAGTAGGCGGCGCAATATGCATGGAACTGCTCACTAAACAGGGTTGGTCATCAGCATACACAGTAGAGGCGGTGATAATGCAGATAGCCGCAACACTAGTTAAAGGGAAGGCGCGCATACAGTTTGGCGCAACTAAAGTGGTCTCACAATCACAGTACAGCTTGGCTCGCGCACAACAAAGCTTCAAATGCCTCGTACAGATACATGAGAAGAATGGTCAGTATGCAATTTTGTTACTATTATGGTGTTTTGCCAAGATTGATGATTGGAAGTTCTTATGTAACGCATTGTTATTGTGATGGGATGTCTTTAATTAGATTTGGAATAATACTGAAATAGATGATTGAATCAATTACAAATTTATGGATAGAGGATAATAGTATATTGTGGAATATTGTTTTGGCTGACACAAAAGAAATACTAACTCAATATTTATTAATATTTTCGATATTTGTCTAAAAAAAATCTAAATAAATAGTAACTAAAAATTGATGATACCGATCCACCTCAATTAAAATTACATAAGAATCGCCGATTTAAGTTTTTTTTTGTCCTTAAGGGTTGGTAAACCCTGATTAGATTTTTGTGTATAAATATTGAAGAACCTTAATTGGTCAGTGTTATGTTTAATTCTTTTCATATTGTGTTTGTGCCTATTTGTTTCTATATATAACAAAAAAAGTGAATTTACAGTGTATAATAAAATAACTTTTATTTATTTATTTATTTATTTTGACTGAGAAATTTTATTATTACTACAAAAGTTAAGTTGTTAGAACTAGACCATTCTAGTTACCAAAATTTTCTTTTTACATTTTAGTAGAGCATTTATTTGAATTTGTGTTTAGAGATGTAATGTAACATTGCAGGTTGGTTCACGCCGCCCAAGGAGGACGGCTAATGCAGGCGCCGCGGCTGCCGTAACATTAAGACTAACGTGCAACACTGACGGTAACGCCCGAACAAACAAACAAACAAACAAAACAAGCAAACTACACCCTGATTCGACAAGTGACTCATTGAGTTTGCGTGGCAGTCTTAGTTTATTATATTCGAAGTTTGTTTGATAACGCGAAGCAGTATACAATCATGTATGTGTATGTGTGCATGACTGAGCGGACATTATGTGGTTGTCTCATGCAATGTACGGTACGTGTACTCTAATTGTTAAGTGCTATTAATGTTCTGATATAAGTGCGGGCGTTCACGAGAGACTTTACAAGACTTATAGGAAATGTTTAAATGTGTAACGTTTTTTGTAATCATTAATTTCTCATTAAAAAAAAAGTTATCCATATGGTAGCCCTAGACGTTACTGGAGTGTAAAGTTGGAAAAATTCTTTGCATTTCTTTTTAGTTATCGAAATAAATGAAAAACTGTGATTCTTATTTTTTTGTCTTTTTGTCTTCCCTTATAAGATCGATACACCTGAAAATGTTATAAATTGCGATACATATTTTGACCTTATATGTTGGTACACGTATAGCTACATGATATTCTTGCAAATTGACATTGAACGCTTTTACTAATGAATAGTTGAATGAACTTATGTTAGTACATTGCAAGCAATACGCGCCATTTTAGTACACTACGAAGGATATAAATGCTGTTGTAAATTATATTTTCTAGTTAGATTATAGTAGTATATTTTTACGTTCTGTCCTTATACGGCACAGTTATGCTGAAAGACTTCCAGTACATTATTATTATCTCTATAAAGATCAAATAAACGTTAAAATTATTTTAAAAGTTTTAGTTATCGTAGTTAAATATCCATTAGATTTAATTATTACTTAAATGCGACCATATTTAATTTGTGCACATTTGGGTTAAATACCGTAAAATAAACAAACTACAATGTTCAGGATATATTTTGAAAATAAGAATTGGTTCTATCCAATATATGAATCGAAATTAAAAAATATCTTAGGTCATTCTCTTTTTTTCCAAATGAGAACTTATTTTAGGCTTCTGGGCCGAAAAATAAGCTAAAATAAGTCATTGCAATTCATTAAAAAAAACCTTGTTACATCTAATATTCACTAGGTTATTCGCTAATCTGGGATCAACGTTATTTTATTAAAAAAATATATTGGTAAAATAAATATATTTCTGTTCACGGTAATATAATTGTAGGATACTAGCTTCCGCCTCCCGGTTTCAAATCTGAGTAGTGGTCTCTGTGGTCTAGGCGTGAAAGCGTGACAAACATATTCACATTCCCATTTATTAATAGGATTTACTATAAATTTCTACTTCGTGGATGTCCATCATAATTTAGATTTCTGGTTGTATTTCGTGTTTTCCATTAACGCCTTCAGACCAGCAACGTGCACTTGGCTACCTGGCTGATTTATCCTCTTGCAATAATCTTTTTCATTCATATTGATTAACCATGTATTTAATTTTGGATATCTGAAAATTAGAATATTTTGTAGGTATATAGAAAATTGCCCCAAAGGGATAATTACATCCGATTTTCGTGTCAAACAAGCAGGTGTCCTTACGTTTTCTCATTAACAGGGACCAGACCGTGCAATGATGACAAAGTGGTGATAACACTCAGATCGGCTAGGGTCACCACATCACCAGCCAAGTACAATGTATCTGAAAGGTATTCCTCTAGCATTGTGTAGGCATCTTCTATATTTTTGATCATATATTTTGATAGCTCTGCCAGTCTGCCTGCGTAGGTAGGTGCCTGAAATAGTTATATTAAGGAAATTATATGAATTTTTCAACCAAGATAATGGTTTAACGTATTAGATTTATTTATTAAATTCGTCAGTTAAGTCCAAAAAAAGGACTTATCTTTTAATCGATTTAATCGAATGTTTTGCATCGAGCTTACTTTTTGCTGGAAGTGTCATTAAAAATACGCTTGTAGGTATAAATAGAAAAACAACTTTAAAAAACGGAATTTAATATTTAAAAAAACATTACGATTATATAGGTACCTAGAGATTTCATAATGTCTCGGTAAAATGAAATGCACAGACTGTAATACGTATTGTTAAGTATACATGAAGGGGATGTAGGTAAAAGCAATATTGTCCCCACCTACACGACCCATTTATCATCGATGTCGTTAAGAAAGGTAAGTATTTACATATTTTCTTTTAGTCACCAGAATATAAATCAGATTTATGAATAAGGGGCGTTTATAAGTAGGCGGGAAATTTTCTGAGAAAAAAATCGCTTAGTCTGTGGTAGGTAATATTGAAAAAATATCCTCTAATCGGTTGAAAAGGAAACATTGGTTCAACTTTTGCTCGGTGGTTTCTGAAATTATCAACCTACTTAATAAGACTGCATGATACAGTTATAATAATATGAATATGTACATGGAAAATATAATATTCTGTTTAATTTATAAACATAAAGTCACTATGTATTGTATTATACTTTGTCAAAGTGTGATAAATAATAACATACTGTAATTTTATAAACTAAAATAATACCACAGATAAAGATAAAACGTAGGTAACAAAGGTTAAATCGATTTCTCTTTACAAACCAACAGACTGGAAAGACGAATAGTGGAAACAATACTCACCATAACTGCTCTCAATCTTGGAAATAAAATACCGCAGTCAAAGAATAGTCGTTGATTGATGATTGCCCGCTTCTCTACGACAGACGGGTAGAGATACGAATGTTCAGGTTTTGCGAACTTGTCGTACAAATATAAAATAATAGCGTGACTGAAAAAAAAAATTGGTACTGGTACTTTATTTCAGGCATAAATCCTTTAAGTAATATTTGGATATCTAGGTAACAACTGCGCTTGGAACCCTGTTTATTTTATATCAAAAACTAAGACTCACCTGTCTGCCAGCCAGTAATCTCCATCGTTAAGTATAGGGATTGTCCTCATCGGGTTTCTCTAAAACGCAGTTACTAAGTAAGTAGAGGTAAAATTGTATTTTTTGTCGATTAAACATCAATCACTGTTTACCAACCTTTCTAAATTCCAGTGTATCCTGTTCCCGCAATACGGGATTGAGATCCCGCTCGTCGACCTCTATTCCAAGAATATCGATAACCATCATGACCGCTCTAGCGGGGGGACTAGGGTCCATTTTATATAATATCAGTGGCATTTTGTAATTACGACGTTGTGCTATTTAGAAAAAAAATACTATTTGAAAAAATATACGATTAAATGTTTTTTTAATCTGTGGTGATATAAATTATCAAAATTAAAGCAATTTGACAGCTGATTATTATTTTTGCAAAAATGCCGGGCGGGCAGAATCTCCAGGCCTCAGATAACATACATAACCATAGGTATAAGTGGTATACCTAACTGATATCTTAGTCCCAGACATTTTGTTTAAAAACTAACTAATGTAAAGTTTATCAGTTTATTTGATGTCAATGACATCTTATAAAATTTTAATGAGATAGGTAGCTAATGAAACCACATTTATATACCTACTGAGTAGTTTGATTGTTTCATAAACCATTTTTTCCTCATTAACCATTTTCTGTAGGTGTAAAATTTATTAATCGAACGGTATTGACCATATAAAACATCTTGGTTATGATTTATCAACAAACTTAACCTAACTTTTTTTGTTTTCATTGAATGTACTTTGGAATTGAAGTTGGAACAACAACCTACCTACAGGTAAATTTGACGAATAAAAACTGTTTTGTGACCTTATACCGATATAAATAGGTACCTACCTACTTTATAACGTTTGTTGTTTTTCTTGAACGAGTACCTATAATAGGTACTCAAAGGTTGATCACGTCAAAAAAACCAGTTATCTAGCAACAACTTAGGTACTGGCTATAAAGAAAGATAAAGTAAATTATTATCTATGGTGACCTCGTATGCCGTAATTGCCGTATGAGATGGCACCACTTTCGCTTTTATATTTTGTAAAGAATGTCGTGTATTATCTGTGTACCTATTAATAATTCTTTGAGTATTAATTACATCAAGTTCATTCATTTAAAATACCTAGTTAGTGTAAATTCAGAATTGATCATACTTATCAATAGATAGGTACTCAATCACTATACTGTCAACCTCGGTTTATTTTGATAAGAAACTAATTAAAAATGAGGATAATTGTTTGAAAATACCTAAGTACATACTTATTTATATATGTGGGTTTGAACCCACGCCATAACAGACAAGAGACAATTACACCGACTCTTATACTAATTTCCAGTAAATTTGTCGATAAGGAGTACCTATTATAATAATCATCTAAATATGTAGGTATATATTAGGATATATCAATAAATTTATTAAACAACCAATTTCCTTGACACGCAAAGTCGAAAACATAACAGTAGGTGTAACATTTACTTGTCACGAAGTAGGTACCTTTTAAAACATTATCACAAATTAAATTGTCGTTCACACAGGGGGGCAGGCATTATATTACTAAAGTTTGAAACGCTGTCATAACTTTATGTGTGAGTAAAATTAATAAGATAAACAGTAATAAACGTGTAATTCTACTCTCTAGAACTCTTTGCCATATTCGTTTACATTAACTAATACGGAACATTCGTAAATAGATATGAAACGGACTCGGCGTAGTGCGTACGTCTGATTGCTTCAGCTAACATTACAGAAATATCAATTGTTTGCAGTTTTGGGCACAATCTCATGTTCTTATCTTGCGGAATCGTGTTTGTTACAACCAATGCTTCCAAACAAGAATTATTTATTTTCTCAATTGCGTTTCCAGCAAACACGCCGTGTGTTAAAATTGCGTAGATTTTACTCGCTCCTGCTTCGCGCAAAGCTTGTGCTCCTTTGACTATAGTATCACATGTGTCCGCCAAATCGTCTACCATAATAGCTGTTCTGTTATTTACATTACCCACAAGGACCGTCGAATCTCCCTCGTTAGCTCTCTGTCTCTCTTTATGAATGATAGCAAAGTCTATGTCGAGTCTATCAGCGATGGCTGTCATTCTCTTAACTCCTCCCGCATCGGGTGAAACCATGACGCTGGTCTTCCACTCTGATATGTTCTCTTTAATCCATTTTGTTATAGCTGGCTCAGCGTACAAATTGTCAACAGGTATGTTAAAGAATCCTTGGATTTGGAATGCATGCAAATCGATTGTGATCACATGATCAGCACCAGCTACAGATGTGAGATTCGCAAGTAATTTTGCTGTGATTGGTGCACGGCTTTTTTCCTTTTTGTCTTGTCTGGAGTAAGGGAAGCAGGGTATAACTGCCGTTACCCGTGATGCTGACGCAATTTTGCAAGCGTTAATCATGATGAACAGCTCCATTAAGTTGTCATTTATTTCCCCGCAGCCACTTTGTATGATGTAGACATCTTCACCTCTGACTGATTCTCCGATTTCCACATTTGTTTCTTTATTGCTGAACTTCTTTGTGGTAGCTCTTCCCAGGCTTAGACCGAGGCGTGAAGCGATCCTCTTCGCGATTTCTGGATGAGAACTTCCCGTAAACACTTTGATGTTCGGCATTCTTGGACTTGGGTGTAAGAAATGTTTTTCTTGTTTATCCTTCGTTACTTGCTCGTTATTATCGTCCGGTTTCATTAGCGTTTTGTCGATACTGGAGATGTTCTTTACTGACTGTGTATAGGCAATGAAATAAATTGTTGTTTATTACAAACAGATTTATCTCAGTTCAGTATGAGGTCAAATTAACATGAGATCTGTTTGTGTCCCCCGCAATGGAACTATACCACTTATCTGTATTTGTCTTTATTGACGTAACAGAACATTACGAATTCAATATTTACTTAATGATCGTTAAGGAGCACTTTGTGTCGATTATTATTAAGAATTACGAAATAATTTCAAAACTTACAAGTGACAGTAGGTAGAATAGATAGGTATGTTAATGTGCGAAGATAAGACGTTGTACTCTATCTAGCAGTAATTGCATCATTGCTGATAAAACTATTTATATACATTTATTTGTAGTCGCCTATTCATTATCATCGTCGAGAGAGATAGATATATTATGTCATATTATAATTTGGTATTTTATAACCTACTTAGTATCTAGATATAGGAATTTACTATGGTACTAAGGCTTAATCGACAGATTCATGAATATTTGTAAATAAAGATTATTTGATTACGATAAGCTACTAGTAGGGAAACATTAAAATTTCTTCTTTTTCTTTAGCATTCGATTAGGTATAATCATGATAATAAATATCACACCTTTATATTATTTTTGTTATTATAAAGAAAGCCTACAAGGTTGTTAAAAACAGGAATACTGTTTTATTATATTTTGTATATTTATAAATACTTTATTCTTAATATTTTCAATCACCGAAAGCATGTACAATTTCTTCCTTGGAAATCAATTCACATAAATCTATTCCGGCTTTAATATACTTGAGATGATCATAATTGTTATGTTTGTCGTTTAGACCGAACACGTTTATATCTTTGACTTGATGGGCCCATTCAGCGTTACTTGTATTACACATAATATCAAAATCATTTCCTTCAGCTGATATTTTTAATTCTTCTGAATTAGCTTCAAATACCAAAGATAAATTTGTTGTCATGTACATACGACCATGTGAATGGCATTGGGTGTTATTTTTAGAATCAGTTGCATTATATTCTCCGCAGTCTAGGGCGATTGTTAGAGAGTAATCCGATTGCAGACGAGTTGCTTCTGCTGTTAGCTTTGTATCCTGAAATTTAAAAATTATATTAATTTATCGTTAACTTAGTACTAATCTCATACATAATATACCAAATATTTTACATTTTGCATTGCCAATATAGAACCACCGCGAATCAAGGTTAAAAAGTCTGCATCTGTTGTCGTCATTGTAACTACTTCTCCTTCTGTACCATCTATTTTCAATCCACTCCAGATTTCGTACCAAGTTCCTGGTGGCAACCAAATATGGACATGAGTTTGACTAGGCAACAAATTTGGCACAATTAGTAAATCATCTCCAACATTAAATTGACTCGTTAAATTCTTCAATGACTCCGCCGATGGATATTGGAAGAACATCGGCCTTAAGAGCGGTCCATTTTGAAGTGTAGTGTAGAAGTAAGGAAGCAAGCTCAGTCTGTTATTCAGGGCTCCTATGGCGTACATTCTGTTTGTCCCAAGAAATGAAAGAGGATCTCTCGAAATGTTTTTGGAGTGAATCATTATCATTGGCATGTACGTTGCTGCCATATACCATTTGATACAAAGACTGCTTTGGGTTTCGTTATTATAGTTGTCTGTGTCACCACAAACGGGTGAGGACCACAGCCAATGTCCTGACACTCCTCCTAAAGCGGCTTCAATTAATTCTCTTTGAAGATTTGTCCAAGATGTTTTGATATTCTGTCTATTTATGATTACATCGCCATTCATCCATTGGCTCGTGGTCCATGTTGGAGACTCGTTGATTTTGTTAAAGGCTTCAACGAAGTTGTTTCCATATTTATTGTGATTATACAGATATATCTCGCCGTTAGGTCTTGTAGCATTCCATTGAGGTGTGTGATTGAAGGCGTTCTCGAAATTCTGGAATGCAATTTAGATTTTAAATTGTTTTAGTAAAATTTCCATTTATTTTATCACAGCAAAGTGTAATTTAGATACTTAGTTATAGTATACAAGTGGACATTGGGCTTATTGGTTGTTATCTGGAATTTGTTTAAGTGTGGTATTTACTGCGTGATTGAATCAGATAGTTTGAGTGACTGTAATATATGACTAGAATACAAATACGTATCGGATACTGTGTCTGATTGGAGCGATAGTTTTAAATTTTTATATGTCATTGTTTATACCTATAATAAATTAATTAGGATGGAGGATCATTTAAGCTTTATTGTATAGCAATTGGGAGATAAGAAGAAAACGTTTAGATTTCATTTTCAATTACTCAGATAAATTAAAGCAGAAATTGAGATCCTTTTGAAGCCTTTATGTCTATTCGTTATGTCGGTTTGTTACTACCTGCCTTGCTTTAAATGTAAACGCTTTGTAGCTTCTATAGTACTAATTAAATCTAGTCAGGTTCAAACTCTTGTAAATTTGGTTCGCAATTATCCTTATTAAAATTGTATCCATACTTTTTATATAGTAATTTTAGGGATTTAACTTACAGTAGTATTTACTTAAAAGCTTCTCTATTCCTAAGTGATAAAGGCTGTTGGAATATACACCGTATCGGTAATTCGGTACCTAACATCAAATCTTCTACGGACGGTAATCAATCTTATTATTTACTAGCTGCCTCCGCGCGGTTTTGCCCGCGTAGTTCCCGTTCCCGTGGGAATACAGGGATAAAATATAGCCTATGTTACTCGTGGATAATGTAGCTTTCGAATGGTGAAAGAATTTTCAAAAACGGTCTGATATATTACATATACTACTTTTAAATACGTAGGTGCGTACTATTTATATCCATACCTAATGCCATAAAGATTTAGAAATATTGCCTACCAATATCAACCTAACCCTCTACAAATTTTTTAGAGGGCGGACTAAAGAGCAGGCAGATAATGACTGTTATATTTAATTATATATATAGTATACTAGTGGCTCCCTGCGGTTTTACCTGCGTTCCCGGGTGACCTTTAATTTTCCCGGGATAAAAAGTCAATGTGTTATTCCAAAACCTATTCCAACTCTGACCCAAATTTCAAGCAGATTTCTTCAGCCATTTTGGCGTGAAAGAGTAACAGACATTCATTCATCCACCCATTTCATTTATACTATGCATTTATAATATTAGTTATAGTTATTACCTCACTGAAATACGGCAAATACATTCCTGTTTCGTTGACTTGAGTCCAAGATTCATCATGTGGCCAATTATTTTCTAATACAACCCCATCAGTTTGATATTTCCATAATGTCTTCATAAATTGAACGGTAACATTTTCATAATCGGGATAAACGACGGTTTGGTTATTCACACACCCAATATATAGTTTATCGTTTTTAGGATCCAAAAGAATGTGTTCTTTGTTATTATCTACGAAATTAAAACACGTTTCTTCGTCTCGTGTTGACTTAGCATCAGTTTCATTTGTGGCTTCTGAGGCGTTCGTATTTTCGTAGAATATCTAAAATGAATAGAACACGTTATTTTAGAACATAGTAAAAATACTGGGGTTGTTATGTCAGAAGGTACCAAATTTTATCAAGAAATGGTTAAGGCTTAGGTTAATGTTTTTATTCTCTTGGCTTTTATTTAAGACATAAAGTTGGGAATATTTATTTCCATAGGTACCCTAAATTGATTGAGTGATTTGGATATTTTTAGAGCTAGTTTAGGGTTCAGTTCAGGTCAGGTTTATTTAGAAATACTCTATTTCAGAAAATGTAACATTTCTTTCTTTCTTGCCAATATGTAAGCATAGATATTTGTAAACTTTTTTATGTATGAGTTCGTACTTTAGTTATAAATGCCGTGCTTTCCTATAATTTAAATCCATGCGAGGAAAGAAACTAATATGTAGTTATAAGAAAATGTTGTGTATGTATTTAGTTGGTAAGCCTTTAAATAAATAAATAAATATAAATTTCAAGTTAGAGTAGGTAATTTAAAATACGAGTAGGTATTAATGTAAGGTAGGATTTATTTAGTGCATTATGTTTATTGTCCTGTTAAATTATTATAATTTATGTATGGTTTAAAATTCCCATTACTAGATTCCATTCGCGTACAATTGACCGTAAATTTCTGTAAATAATGACTTTAAGGCAACATTTTGATATCACGAGGGGATTATCAATATGGAATCGTTATTGCGAGCTCTCCCTAACTCTTTTGGGAAATTGGACGTCTAATATTCATTATAAATTATTTACTTACATAGGGCGAAACCCGAGGTATAAATCGTTTACCAGCATTCTTCAATAAATTTGCTCCATCTTCTACATGTGTGTCTTCATGTATGTCACACTCATTCTCGAAAACTATTGGCATAGTACCACAGTGACTCTCAAACGGCACATCTTGAGAGTTTGCGGTATTTATAAAGGTATTTAAGTTTGTGAGAGCTTCTTCTGGGGTTTCAGAGGTTTCACTGAAATAATAGAACCATTTTACATAATAAGACAATACTTTAGAAGTTATGCGTTAACTTTAAAAGACTTTGAATAAACTACGCTATTTCTTTGAAAAAATTTGTGCAGATAAAACATATTTTGGGAGATATTAATTATCATAGGTAAGCAGAGTAGGTGAGTGTTTTTTTTTCAGTTATAAATTTGTTAGTTGTGAAATTGTAAATGTTATACCCACTGCATTTTCACAAGTTACTTTTTTAAACCTAGACGCAATAAAATACCTAGACGCAATAAAATTATTCTTAGATTTTGATTTCAATAGAAATACCTACCTATACAGATAAGTTTGTTGAACTGTAATTTAAGATTTTTACTTTTAATATAAACTGGGAATCTTAGTTTTGGCATGAAATTTATACTTTGTTCGTAAAGCTTAAGTAAAATAAAAGAAAAGTAATGTTAAAATATTATAAAAAAATATAAAAGTATCCAGTTCTCACTTCATTAATTATTCCACTGACCTGCAAACATGAGCTCCCAGCATCCAATAATGCAGTTGTTTTTGATTCCCCAGCAACTTCATTACGTCTCTCATCACGTCAGCAGGCGTCGGTCCAACGAACACATGAAATTTCAATCCTGTTCTGGTTATAGTACGCACACTTATTTGATTCTCTTGTCCAAAGAGTAACTCTGTTGGTTCCACAACATCTATTAGGAGTCCATGGTATGAGACATTCAATTTGGCAAATATTAACGGTACACCACTCAAACCTCCGTTGTGATTGTAAATTACTTTCATTGTTTCCGGTTTAATTGGTATTTCACCCAGACCGAACATCGTGTCATTTGTCAGTCTGAAAGCTATTTCCCATATGTCGTTTGAAGCAACCAATGGACCCCTTATTGTGTTAAATATTTGACCTTGCTTTCCATCTACCAATATCGTCAACTCTGGTGACGAAACTTCGTAAGAATACTCTTTGTCTGCAAGTCTTCTGCCAAGCAGAGATTTATCTGTTGGATTGTAGAACTCAATACTAAGATGTGTAGATGATACTTCATCGATCGACAGTCTTACGCTTGGTTGACTGTTTTGAAAGGCAAACGGTACGGTTGCAACTCTTGGCTTCAAGTTTATTTCTTCAGCCCATTCAAAGTCCATGATATATGAAAACCTGGATGGAAACCTGTGGAAGCATATATCATTATCCAGGTCGTAACAGCATTGATTGTGACATTCGCTGGATGTTAAATTTCTCTTTCCACACAAAATCCTTGATGCTCTGGGTACGAGACAAGACCCGAAAGAGAAGCCATCAGCGGGTGGTAAGTCTAAGCTTGGATAGAAGAGATACTGGTATATAAGTAGAGGTGCTATAACACTCGTCAATAGTAGCGCTGATGCAAGTTTTAGAGGTCTGTTCAGTAGAATCTGGTCATACCAATTTCCATCTGCAGCAAAAGATATTTCAGGATCAGTCTAACATATCAATTATACCGTATTCCGACCCACCTTCATTGACTATCTTTCAGTCCAAAGTCAGTCAGTCAGTCAAAGGGCGATCAATGCTTTATTTGTTAAGATACATACCATACCGTACTATAGGTATTATAGTATAAGTAGATGACTTATTTGATGCAAACGATGTAGACACATAAATAGTCAATAAAATCAATACTGGATTTGGTAAATATAGCTATTAATAAAAGGTACATACTTTGTAATGTACCATAATCTTCATGTGGGATGGGAGTTTTGGCAATTTTAGATGTTGTTTCTTTTGCGACGTGTGGAATCATCGTTATTTATATGTCTGAAAAAAAAATTGAGTTTTAGTTACATTTTCTGTTTTATAAATTTGACATAGTA
Organism: Thyatira batis; assembly: GCA_905147785.2. NCBI lineage: Eukaryota > Metazoa > Arthropoda > Insecta > Lepidoptera > Drepanidae > Thyatira > Thyatira batis. Next base: position 3,578,192 of record LR990502.1, read on the forward strand.
CTTGATTAAACAAATATCCCGGAATATTTTACACACACGGCTAATCTGACAACCTTAGCAGTGCTTGTATCAGTAGGAGATTACTGATATACCTACTACTTAATTAAATACCCTACGTCTTAAAAAGATCCAGATATGAACCCACGACCGGCGGCTTGAAAGTAAGGGTCATTAACCACAAATCCAACCGGACAATCCAATAATTAGGGCTGTTTTGTTATTTAATGAAGCCAACGACATTTATTTTTTACATGTATTTTGCTATTCGGTATCTTAACCAAGTCAAACTATCCCTTCTCATTTATCACAAAATGATCATTGCTTTATGCTCTAGCTTGATGTTACTCTAAAATAACCTTTATGTCTATACATAAAGCTTATTTTAGAGTAACATCAATGTTTGCAAACATTATTCTAATTTTCATATATGAAGCAAACAAAATATTGTTACATTAGGTACCTACATGAATAAAATTGGATTTTCATTTTCAGCAAAATGTAATTTACGCCTGAAAACTCATCATAATATTATTACTTTATGAATATCTATTAATAGGTATAGAAGTGAATATACAAAATGGCGTTATTTATGAGGATAATGAGTACAATACACCAGTACGTTGTGTGAGAAATAAATCTTCTATTTATTATTATGTATAGAGCTTATTTGTGAAATATATAGAATCAAATAAGACCACTTAATATATGAAAATAGCATATAATAATCATGAAGGACCATTGCCACGTTGAATCGCTAAAGCCATATATATTTTTGCGATGTATGTTTTCCTTTTGTCACACTATTTAAAACCTCTTTAAGCAGCCTATAAATTTCCGATCCTAGTTTCAACCTCTTACACCGAAAAGTTCCAATATAATTAAAAGGATTATATATTATATATATGTATTTGTTAGCTAATTTACTAAGCAACTACAGTAAATAGGTATTGACACTAGTGATTATTTCTTTAAGCAATAACCTATAAAATATTTTAGGAAAATTTCAATAAACTAGACACAGAACAGTCTTCACCCAAACTAAACACAGATTTAAAAGTTCCAAAAAGGATATCTTACGATGCTTTTTCTCAATTACTCGGGCAGGCGTACCTACAGTGAAATGAAATGAAACATATTAATCATAGGGCTTAACAGGGACTTATGAATGACACATACTTGGCACTGACTCTGATGTACTTACACAACTTAATTCAATCAATATCTGTCTTTTTATATTTAATAACATGACAAGAGAATTAGTCATAAAGTTAAGATCTGTCAAAATGATTTTTCATAATGTATTTATGTAGCTATTTGTTGTTATAGTTTTTGTGCATATTCTTTTAACATGAGGAATGATAATGGGCTCTGCAGATTAATTTTCAGATCTAGTTAGATGGATTTGAGAATAAGTGAATTTAAAGTTAAACGCAATTAGCTCGTCCAAAAGTATAGAATATATGCCATGTTGCGGCAGAATTTGGAACTAAAATATTATAAGCACTTTATTAGGAACTGTCATAGATTGTGCAAGTGGCGCCCTCGTTTCAAGTCCTTTGTTTTATTTGACAGGCTTTATATTGGTGTTTTTAAAACTAAATTCATGATTTACTTTTATAAACATACTATCGGGAGGTTAGCCAAAATAATATTATATTTTGACAATAGTCTACGCCCTAAACCTCCCAATATAGGCTTTATATTTATGTGAAATCCCTTATTTTCATGTGTGTATGAATCACTTACGTTTTTGTTAATTCGATAATTAAATCCACACACACTATTTCACTTTAATTGGTTTCCATTTTGAATTTTTTTCGGTTACGACAATTATTTCGCTTGATAATATTAAAAACACTGTGTTCAATAAATATAACAATTATTTACTGTTTTGATGTGCTGTCATGTACCTACTAAGGCGATATCAGTTAGATTGATAATTAAACTGATTAGTGATTATTTTGATATGAACAGGCGATACCAATAAAGCCACAGTAAATAAGTTAAAGGAGTGAACAATCCTACATAAAAATAAAATTGTTATACTAGATAATATTGTAAATGCAAAGTAAATTTATTATTTATACAGCGAGAGTTATTGTTTCGAGTACCTATGAACAAAAGAAGAATAGAGAACATAAATAAATATAACTACTTGAAGTAGGTATATATCTCTTAATATCAATTTATGAGATGTCTGTTCACTTCTGAGACTACAATAAATTGGTAATAAAAATTGTTCCCAGCAATTTATTTACAGGAAATTAGCTGTTTGATTTACTATTATTACTGTAACAATATTATGATACTCCACTGATAAGATCCTGTTCGAAGATAAAGAATGAATTCATTTTATTCTGCCATTTACGGTATAATACGTTTAAGCAAAGAAAATGTTTGTAAAAACATCTGGAGGACATGTTTATAAATTCTTTTATGTCAAAGGGTTGCAGCCAGACGATATGTCTGATAGAAAAGGGTCACTTTCGCCTTGATACGTGGGTAATGTGAATAGCCACCTTAACTTTATTTGAAAAAAAAAAAGAAAATTAAGTTTCTGTTGGTATATTTCCAGACAAGGTTCCATTTCAATAAAACACATTTCCACTTTCACGTCTCAAAACTCCAACTCCTAAAATATAAATAATACGTACTTATTCATTAATTCATTCATTGACTGATTTTAGCTATATTAAGAAATAAAATGTATAATGTATTAAATAAAACACACGGTGATGTATTTTAAAATGTCTATTAAATGTTAATAACATCCATTTCAGAAACATTTTAAAGCATTTTCAATTTTCAACATATTTTCGTTACTCCCACGCATTTATGGGCAGTATTATTATAATAATAAAGCGCCTGATAAAAGTAAATATCATTCCAACATGACAGAACTTTATCAAAGAAAAGGATTAAGTAAGTCTCATTGAAGGCATTTACTTTTTACAAATATATCTTTGGCTTGTAGGACAGAAAAATCTAGGGAATTACAAAATTAAATGGGAATTACTAAGGGATGACAAAAGAGATTTCTAATTCTCACGTACACTTTACACGTTATTGGTCATCAAAAGAATTCCAAAGTAAAGCAAGTAACCGGCAGTAAAATTATATTATCAATCAAACCTTAGTAATTAAACCTTTTCTTTTAAATTCATTTTTATTCTCAATCTAATCAATGATTACATTTTTTATTTCATAAATTTCATGAAGGCTACTATTATCCCGTTTCTTCACGCATAAATAAATACACAACAACTTTTTATACTTTTATTGAATGAACGTAGAAGCTCTATTGATACGCAGCATCCGTGATCTCGAAATCACAATGTGCTACGACGCTACGGCGGCTACACGTTTCGTAGCAAATATGAGCACTCGTAGAGCGCTACGGGATCGAATAAAAGTTGTCAACAAATACAATAACGTAAATTTATAAATATTATAATTAATCATATATCTTTAATATATATTAATGTGGTGTGTTTTAAAAACTCCGTTAAGCAAGTGTTTTTGGATCATTAAGATATATTTACAAGGATAAAATTGTGTTAAAAAGTGATTGACAAGTAACATTCTTCACACTTGTCAACAATTGACAAGTGTGAAATAAAAATACGTTATCATTAAAAGTGACTGTGTACAATAAATAAATATAATTTACCTTTTCATCGATGTTATATTGCTAAGAAAGAAATTGTGCTAAAAATAGAAATTTTAATCATTTAAAAATTTATTAAATTAAAATTTAATGTGTCTGTGTATATAACGATATAAATAACCATTTCAATCTAAGTATGTTGAATTTCTAAAAAAATGTGCTAAACAAAGTGAATAAGGATTTTTAGGTAAAACAAAAGTGTAACGGTAAAAAAATAATATAAAATAACTATTCAAACTGTGTTAGATACTATAAACTTAAAATAATGTTCATAAACAAAACCTAGTAAAAAAATAGTAAAATGCTACAAAATACAGACCCGTCGCCACCTTTGGAACACCACGAGTCATTTTGGGATTATTTCAACATGGAGACAATTGGAGATCTGTCAAACTCAACTGACAATGACGTCACAGTAGTTGCACCAGAACAGAGCTTTGTCGTCGGTGTGTATAGCGCCTTATTGGTTGCTGGTGCGCTAGGCAACGTTGGTGTGTTCACGTCCTTAGTGAGGTCACGGCGGAGGAAATCAAGAGTCAACCTACTGATGACGCACCTGGTCGTAGCTGATATGATTGTCACCTTCATTGTTATACCACTTGAGGTAATTAAATAAAATATATTAATGTATTGTTTCTTACAAGCCCAAACTCAGTATAGTAGAGCTTGTGGTAACAGCTTATGTAGTTACTTTTAAATACATACGCATACGTAAGAAGCTGTCCGACTTTGGAACTCCGCATAATATTAGGCAAGCCCAATCCATTAATTCCTTTAAATCACTAGTCATTTCACACTTCCTCTCTCTGTAACCATAAGCTCTCATATATCTATTTATTTATTTCCTTTTCCATCTTGTATGTATCTATTATGTCTATTTTTGGTCATATATATTAGTTTATTTTATCTATATTTATTTTGTGTATTAGTATTTAGAATATTGTTTGCGTATTTTATGTCGTTATAACATATATATTTTGTTGGTTTTCTACATCCGCCATTTTTCGTATATCCTATTGTCCTAGGTTGCCTGGAAGAGATCGCCTTGGCGATAAGGCCGCCTAAATTGTTTACGTTTAAGCACTTTATGTATATTTCTGTTGTTAATTTATTTGTTTTTCATGTGTTGTAAACAATAAAGAATATTGTATTGTATGTGTTACACGGTACACCTAGAATAAAATTGTTTTCGCACATAAATGTTTGTCTTGGGATAATAAAATTGATAAACAGGATTTAACCACGACTAGCAGTTTTGAATGAGATATATTTAATCTGTAAAAACTCACCTTAGTTTGGAATTTACCGAGTTTTTACTATATAACTAGGTTGGCGATATACTATTTTCAAAAACATAATTATAAAATGTTTGATATATTTATTATAATCTAAACTACGATCCTATACCTATTTTCGATAGGTAAGATATAGCTGGCTGAAATCTTTACTTCACATCATGAAGAGGAAAGACTTGTTTTTTATTTGTAAAACTGGACCGTATTCCAATTTTAGATTGCACCTAAGTACATTTTTTTTCATTAAAATGTCACCTTATTCGGTCGCTTAAAAATACGGCGCAAAAACTTAATTAATGTCACGTCAGATAATCTGGTAGGATAATCTTGATGCAGATTGCGAATGGAACGGGGCGGCGCAGCGAAGAAAATTAAAAAACCATTTGAGAACTTAGGACTTGTAATTCCCATACAATATTTGTTATATATACTAATACTTTGACCAACCAATATGTTTATTAGTAATAATAATAATAAATCAATAATAATATGATTAAAATTTATTATAATTCCCTTGAATATCTTGAATGACTCCTCTGGAAATAAACATTAATAATAAGAATAAGATTTATTCATGTAAATGTAGTATACCAACTATCTAATAACTACTTATTGTAGGTACTAAAAATATTCATACATAACTGAGCTTGTAAGTGCATTGCATATGCACTTACAAGCTCAGTTATGTATGAATATTTTTAGTTCTTAGCGTGTACCAACCACCATTTTCATTACTTAGTACAGAAGAAAACCCTCTCATATTTTACAATGACACATAACTTGCGTGGGCAGATAACTTTCCAAAAGAGTATGTTTTATGTTTCGTATAAAGTCGTTTTTCTCTCGAGATTCAGCCGAATCTTTTAGTAATTGAAATTCATAGCATGCTACTATTATAATAAGAATTAAATTAGTTTTGAAAGTAAGATTAATTAAATGCAAATATAAATAAGGCATTTTCAATTACAATGTCATTTATTGAATTATAAATAAACAGATTGAATGATTAGATTTATATTCTATTGACAGATTTTAATGCAATCCGTATATTTTATACGGACTAAAAATCAGTAGGTACAAAATATTACCTTTGGAAAATGAGGCTTAAATGCAAGCAGTAATGACTCTGCACAACCTACATTTTGCGTAGTTTCGGCAATCTTTCGCTTTAGCAATACCTTTTCACCTACTATCTCTAAAACACCTTTTACTCTTCCCATCCTTTTCCTCGTATATTCCATTTTGTGACAGTTTCTTCCGGCCTACATTTCGATATAAAAGGTCCCTAGTGAATGAATAATTATGACACATCACTCTATGGTGACCTAAAATCTGAATTCCGTGATAAAATAGAAAATCACAGATAGTCTCAGTATGAATAATGTAATAATTTTTTTTTTTTGTTTAAAATTTTTATTGTATTGCGTAAGGCACTGATTTAGGACTTACTGACTAAGGGATAACAGGAATTAATTATTGTTATATATCATTCAATAGCTTTTAAAAGTTGCAGAAAGCAGAGGCAGATAAATATGTAGGTATATCTTTTCTATACTTATATTATAAAAGGGAAACATTTGATTTTTGTTTGTTTATTATGAATAAGCTCCGAAACTACTGGACTGATCTGAATAATTCTTACATCGATAGAAAGCCACGTCATTTGTAAATGTCATAGGTTATATTTTAACCCTGTATTCCTACGGAAACGGGAACTAGGCAGGTGAAGCCGCGGGGTGGAGGCAAGATACTATACATGTTCGTTGCCATCTCAAAATCATGGTACTAAAGTAACGTCGAAAAAATTTATTTTGGCGACTACCTCCAATGAGGCGTAATTAAAGCTTAGTGATGGATATTTTCCTAGCTCTTCCGGATAGTCTCTAGTATATTCCCTGTTTAAGACTTGATTATATATACTTATTTGATACTTATTTTATACTTATTGGGAGTGACGTCACGGACGTCTGTGACAGTACAATATCGGTCGTGTGTTTCTTCACTTTAAAAATAGTAAAAGTAACAGTTTTGCACTCAAAGTACCGTTTATCCGTTTGGGCGATGTGATATTTAATGTGGCTAATGTTATCAAGAGAAAACAACATCTAAAACACGAAAAAAGACGTTTTTGAACTTTCTGTTTGTGAAATCTATTAAGTGCTCATCTGTGATTTATTTGGTGGATACCCTACAATCAGCTGATAAATCAGCTGTGCTTGTTTACACTATCATAGCTCCCTAGCGCCATCTGTGAGTGGAGGTGTAAACTTTTTTCATTCCCTATTGTACATCGATTGCATCGGATATGGCGAATTGTAGTGCTTGCGGTCGATTTATCACGCAGGCAGATGGCGTTAATTGCTCAACTTGCCCTTCAATATATCATCACGGATGTTTAGGGTTATCAAAAACTTCTAAAATAGGCAAGTCTTGGGCGTGCCCAGAGTGCTGCAAAGATAAGCCTCGTGATAATAAAACTGAGACGCCAGTTAAAACGATGGTTGCCCAATCACCCCCAAGAGACAGCTCTCCAATTGCGGTTGAAGACGGTCGCAGTAACGCTATCTCCAAGAAAACTCCTGGAAACATAGACCTAGGTATGGAAATAAAATTATTTCGTGGCGAAATGCGTGCTTTGCAGGAGGAAATCAAATTAATGCGACAAGATATGCAGGACCTGCGCAGTACTATCACTATAAATAACTCCCGCATTGACTCACTAGAGGGCAGAGTGGAGACGTTGGAGCGCAATTACAATGACAGGAACAATACTGCTGCTCATCTTGAGACAATTATCCCAGCTGAGAATTGAGTTAAATGAGAAGGATCAGGAGTTACTTATAAATGACTTGGAAATTACGAATTTAAACGAGTCACCGGGGGAAAATCCGTTACATTTAGTTTCACTTATCGCATCAAAGCTGGGTGTCGCTATCGAAGAGCGTGATATCGTATGTGCGGAACGAGTCGGCCTGCGACCCCATCGCCTCGGGCGCAGCGGGGCCGGCGACAGTAGCGATACCGTTACTGGTGGGAGCGCGGGTGCGGGGCGGCCGAGGCCGCTCGTCGTGCGGCTAGCGCGTCGCGCGCAGCGGGACGACATCATAGATAATACACTATATACTAGAGATAGATGCGCCACTAGCGTTGTGTTATAAAATTTATAAACCCTTCGCAATAGATGGCGTTGTTAGTTTTATCTAAAATGCTCACTAGATGGCGTTTCTAAGAATATGTAATTGTTTATATTCTAGATTTTATTTTTAACTGTATGTAGCTGAAACATGATATTAATGCTTGCTCAAAAATGTTTTTAAAGTAAGCATCTTAATCATGTTTCAGTTACAAAAATATGTAAAATGTTGAGGAAAACAAATAAACCCTAAGATATTCAAAATCAAATTTATTACATAATATACATTACAATTACATAATAATATATATTCATAATTATGTACTATTTTTTGTGTTTACGCGTATTATAATATGCCATAGCCGCTGTTTTTATCGGATCCCTTTCATCAAAAACTTTTAATTTGCCGTTTAATATACAATTCACGCCCTTACACCAACTGTGAACTATTATATTAATAGCTAGGTCAATTATTTGTTTAGTTAAATCTTGTTTGTGATTTCGACAATTAATGATATTAAAATTACAATTAATATCAATATATAAACATATTTTTTCATGTAAATTATGCTCATGGGGTATTTTTCGAAGACAAGTTACAATTGTACTATATATTTCATTCATTAATGTTTTAAATTCATTAGACGGGTAACATAAAGAATGATGGGTGACATCTCTTTCTCTTATATAGTCACTTTCGACTCCGTCTTTTTGGGCAAACATTAACGTTGTACAAGTCAAGCATTTTTTAAAAAGAGTTAATCTACATTTTTTTAGGACATACCCCGTAACATAACTTTTTGCTTCATTATGTAGATAATTATTACATGGTGCTTCTTGTGCATAATTGATTAATTCAAAATCTACTTGTAATGATTCTTTTAGCGTATTACTTACCTTAACATTTTTTTTAAATAATAATTTTATTGACTTCAAGCTCTTATTACTATCTTCTTCACAGTTGGCGTTTACAGAATGAGGTGAACTGAAATTATTTATAAGTAAAGTCTTATAGGCGTTGGCAAATTGTTGGGCTGAAGGATTCACGTTTCGGATTCCATTACTTCTTATTTGGCAAAAAAAGTTTTCAAGCGGATCTTGGTTTAGGTTCCTCATTATTATGCTAGTAACGTTATACCTTTCTTTTAAATATATCGACATTTCTTTCACTGTTTTCATATTATGAATAAAGTTATTTAATGATGGCACTTTTTCATATTTAATGACGTAAGTGCCATCACGTTGTTTTTTTCTTCTTTCAAAACCCATCGATCTAATAATGGGTATTACTTCGTCCCATAATTTAAAATGAGGTGACCCATGTTTAAGGCACACCTTAAACATTTTATGGGATTCCTTGTATGAATGACCATTAAATGAGTCAAATATTTTATCGAAAATTAGCAAGACCTCTGATGTCTCTTCGCATTCTGAAGGTAAAATGCCCCGTCCTGTAAATAAAAAAAAGAAAACTGTAATTAACCAAAAGAAAACAATATCACATCTAGAAAATCATTAGCTTTAAGAGGAAGAGGATAAAGCAGCGCCTAATGTCACGGTCACTATATTGGATTCCGAGCGTAACAAAGTATTCTGCTAGGGAGTTTAAGAGTCAAAGTTAGAATCCTGAGTGGAGTGAGTAATTTATAAAGAAGCAGACATGTATCCAGTACAACCATGTGCACTTAAACAAATGTTTGTACGGTATAGGTGTATAGGTATCGAATCCACAATCTTTAGCATAGTAGAGTATTTTCCTTATACCTACCAACTTATTGTTTTACCTTGCCCATCCTACTTATATTATAAATGCGAAAGTTTGTGAGTATGGATGGATTGATGGATGTTTGTAACTCTCATAACTGAAGGGATCTGGATGAAATTTGGCACAGGGTTAGAATATATTCTGGAATAACACATGGCCTACATTTTATTCCGGGAAAATTTAAGGTCCCGGGAACGCGGGTGAAACACCATAAGCAAAATAATATAAATAAACTTACTAGCTAGAAATCGCATAGCAGATGAAACTCGTTGACTAAAGACTTGTGCAGCATGCTTAACTTTCATTTTAGGTATTTTGTCTTTGTAAACATGAGATTCCGTCAATTTATTGACCAGCCTTATTTCGTCCTCTCCTACATCTTCTTTTAGCAACATTTCTAAATGCTCCCATTTAGCCATTTTCACCTTGTTATTGTGAGTGTATCTTAAGTTTTTAATTAATAAATTATTTCTAATTCCTTTTAAGAGATGTGGGGGATCAAATAATGGATATAATACAATTCCATCAATATTAATTTCTTGACTTTTGTACTCTTCTCCTTTTTTCAAATACAGCTCTTTAGTATCAAATCTCAAACTGTTTATAGTAGCAATATTTGTAGACGATTGATCACAAATTGTTGCAACTACAATAAGACCTGTATCATTAATTTGTTTTACGACTGCTTTTATTAGATTTTTTAAGTCATTTTTTTTTGTGGCACTCTTACAAAAGGTAAAACAAACTGGCTGCTTAAATTTGCTTTTCATTCCTTTGACCATAAATACTAGAGCATGGTCAGCAAAATTTTGCGTCTTCCTAGTCCCAAAATCTTCAAATCCAACCATTTCTTGGAGAGATTTATTATAAAATAGTCCAGGTGCCAATGACACCTCATCAAACATCAATGAGACTAATTTTTTTTCTTGTGGATATTTTCTTACAGCTAATTTAATATTATCAAATATTTCTTGGTTTATTCCCGGTTTAATTACCAATAGCTTCATCACTTTTTGAAGGGTTCTCTTAGAAGGCAATGAAAATATGCTTTTTAAAAAGTTGTACCCTTTTGGACTCTGTTTTAATATAGTCAGTGATAAAATTTTTTCTTTTAATGTATATCTCCTGCCTCTTGCTTTTGTCTTTGCTTTCATTTGCATTTTTATAAAAATTTGGGCTGATTTTGTCATTTTATCCATTTCTTTTAATATTGTTTGTGATTGTGATAGCCTAACTGCCTTCCTTATTTGCTTGGTCTGAGTATTACATTTGTCACGCATATTCTGAAGCCGCATTTTAAGCTTTAGTATATCTTTGTTTTTATAAGGGCAAACAAATTTATTTTTACCTGCAATACAAATAGATTATTATATATATAACAGATGTAACAAAATGTTTTAATTAAACCAAACCTACAAACATTAATAACTGTTTAAAAAAACAGCTTTGTTTATTAATTATGCATTATGAAGAGTGTAAACCTGTCATCCAATCCCTCTTACTATTTCATCATTTACACTTTCAACACATAAGTAATTTCCATCACAGGAATATTTTTATTAATCGGGGATAGAAGTGTAGCCTAAGACAGATAAGATAAAGATTTTGTTTGTAATAAACAATTATTTTTCAGGTTAAATTTGGAACAGTAACATTTGCAATAGTTAAACTGTGTCGCTGATCTCAACGCCAACCTCCATTATGTATATATAATACTAACTAAGTTAAAAATAATATATAATAAAAATATTATCATCCCAGATTTGAGTATAGAATTGCAAAGTTAATTCCAGAGTGTACCTAAGTGAATGAATTTGAGTGAAGATGAGTTTGTAAAAATTCATTATAACAACCAAAGTATTTAAATACTTACAAATTCTAATTGTCCTGGGAATTTCAGGTTTAGATTCAGGATAGCTGGGGGAATTTGCGATGTTGTAGCTATTACAGGCACCTCAACAGGTAGCTGGAATATTCCAGCTGTTGTTGGTACATCAATAATTTCTGGCATTGAAACGGGCTCTCTCACAATTTGTGATGGTGATCCTGAAAAGTATTTTAATTTTAAAATAATATGTCTAACTAAATTTGGCTTACAAACATGCAGACCGTCTGGTAAGTGGTACCACCTATAAAAATTGGCAATATGTGGGATGACTCTGAGACATAAAGTTATTGAATCTCACCGGTTTTCGCCGGTTGTATTTTTGTTTTTTTATTTCATGTACATTAATTAACAAACACTCAGATTGTCTGCATGTTGTTTAGTGGTCCTATATTTCCAATAGTAGAGATACCACCGACCATTAGACATGAAAAATATTCCACCAAATGACTTACCTTTTCAAATAGATATTAATACAAGTTTCTATACAAGTTTCTACAACATGGCATAACTTTTTAAGCTCTCAATAAACATATTGCTCTCAATACACACATTACATGATAGTTGGATGGGCAAGGGCATGATCCACACAAAATCCTCCATAGTCCGTCTTAATTTGGATTATTAAATTACTTAAGAAAAAGCTACTTACCTAGATTTAATGTAGGAATTGCATTTCTTGTAAGAAGCTTACTTGGTAAGCAGTAATATGATTCAAAATGTCTATAGCATAAGCGCACTTGATTGAATATGTAGTTATCTCCTAAATCTTGAGTATCCTGTCTCAGTACAGATTTCCATGAATTGAATCTTTCCATGTGAGGCCATAGAGGCTTAGGGTAATGATGTAGTGGACCTGTAATTCATAATCACGTTAGGGTTCTAACAAACTTTTTTGTGCTTTGCATATCCGGAGTCTCAGGTGTATATATGAGTTATGCATTATTTAAAACGAACTCACCATCAATGACACAGCCAAAGTAGCACTTTAAATTTTGTTTTTTAGGCATCTTCGAAATGTAAAGCACAATTTACAACGAAACCAAATCGTTTTGCAAAATCGAAGTCAAGTAGAAGTCGCCAGGTCACATATAAGCAGATATCGAGTCCAAAGTTGAGCCAAGTCGTTATTTAATAGATTTGGTAAAGTCCGGAAGCAAGCCAATTCGTTAAATTAAATAAAACACAGAACAAAACAGTAAGAAATTATATGCCGAAATCAAGTTTCAAAATTAAACGAACAACGGTAAATTGGAATTGGCAGACGACGGTGTGGCCAATGCTCACGCTACGTTTAACATAGTGAAGAAAAGAAATATATATAAAAAAATAGTCTTTACGTTTAAATTACTTTTCAAATAGCTATTTTGCGATTTTTTTTTTACATATAAATAATTATAAAAATTAATATTTATAGTTAATTTGATTTATGTTTGATGCTAATTGCTATTGTAGCGCCATCTAGCTAGCTGGAGTAACAACTTACTACGTGATTCCTAACCCTACCTACTTGGAGCGTTAGTTTCCATACATTAAATTTAAATACAGGGTTTATATACGAGTGCCCCTGGCATGGACGACATACTGCGAAGCATGCGCGTGCGACGGGGAGCGAGCTCTGCGGACTTCGGACTGGTAGGGGAAGCGCGCCCCTTCTACATCAATGAGCGCCTTACCAAATTCAACAGGCAATTGCTGTACAAGGTCCGTGAGGCGCGCCGACGCATGCAATGGAAGTATCTTTGGACGAAGCGAGGTAGAATATTTGTAAGGCAGGATGACGGGAAAACTCCATATAATATTCGTTCTGAGAATGATTTAATGCGTGTTTTTGGTAATGAATGCGTTAGTGGCCTCAATCAATAATTGGTGTACAATTTATGATAACATTTTATTAGCTGTTGGAAACATTACCATCCTAACGTTTGTCATTTTTTATTACTTTCATGTTTTAATATTAAATATTTATACATATAACGAATCACAATGTATATACCTTTATCATTTGTTACTTCCTACCTATCGTATGTCTGTATCTTTTTGTGTCTTTGGCTGTGTATGGTTATTTCTTGGTATACTCTTTAAGATATTATATAAACGAGTATGGTTGCATATATGGTGCTTAAAAGTATTGTGCACTTTTCATTTGCCTGATTTTTGGCTGAAGCGGGTTCAATTGTATGGTAGAGAGCACGGGTGTGTTTATTTTCTTTTGTGTCTTACTTACTTATTTTTAATTTATTATATAGCATATATTATGAATAATTATTGTGCAAGCAAATTATTAATTCCCAATGTATAATTCTAATTTTAAAGTTGGTTTACTTAATGCCGGATCACTTGGTACGAATCAAGATAATTTTATTGTGGCTATGCAAAACCATGCGGTTGACATCATGGCTATTAACGAGACGTGGTTGCGGCTTGGCGAGGAGGGTCGGGCACCTACCGTGCCTGAGTACCACTTACGGCACACCCCGCGCCCATGTAGTATCCGTGCTGGCCGTGGTGGCGGTGTAGGTTTTTATATTAGGCGCGGCATCAGGGTCTTGACGTGTCCTCATATTGAGCATCAAGCCGTGGAACAAATGTGGTTGAAAACAACTGTCAATCAAAATAAACTAATAATTGGAACAGCCTATCGCCCCCCTTGGCTAGATGCAAAAAATTTTTTAGACGCCCTTATGGAATCTATATCATCGTTTTCTAATTTTGATTATGTAATCTTACTAGGCGACTTCAATATTAACCTTCTCAAGCAGTCAGACGTGAAAACGACTATGTTCAATACTTTATGTAATTGTACGGGCTTAAATCAAGTTGTGACAGAACCCACGCACTTCACTGACAGCAGTCATAGTCTAATTGATGTTGTATGTACAAATGCCCCTGTACGTAGTATATCTGTACACTCCGTTGGCATTATGAATGGTCATGCTTTTATAACCTGCGAGTTCTCGTTTCTTAAACCAAAAATACCACCAAAAGTTATTACTTACAGACCTTTGGCTGATATCTGCTCAGATCAATTTACCAGTGATATTGGCAAAATAAATTGGAATAGTCTTAAAGCTTTTAATGATATTGACGATATTGTGCAAGAACTAAGCAAAGTATTGACGTTCATTTTTGACTTACACGCGCCTACCAAAACGAAAACTATTAAGGAGTTGCCAACGCCGTGGATAACTGATAACATAAAATTGATTATGAGGTTACGCGATGCAGCATTACGAAGGTTTCGGCGTACCAATAAAGATACACATAGACAGTATTACAAAGATTTAAAAAAACAGTCAGAAGCCGCATTAATTTCTGAAAAGATTTGTTACTTTAAATTACACATCAACAGTAATATTAAAAACCCAAAAGTTCTTTGGAAAAATTTAAAATCAAAAGTTATTCCCCCTAAATCTTCTGAAATCCCCCAACATCTAAATGATCCCAACGCAATTAATACACATTTTTTAGATCTCCCTGACAACACAAATATTTCAATCTCTCGATTAACGTTCTTCGAATTTCATAATTTTTCTAGTTACACCTTTTCGTTAAAGACAGTGGAAATTTCGACTATTTTCAAAGTATTTAGGGATCTTCGGTCTAATGCCAGTGGCATTGATGGTATATCTTTAGATATGTTAACTATGGTAGGGCCTCATGCATTGGATATACTCACTACAATAGTCAATAAGTCTATCTTATCCTCAAAGTTCCCATCGGCATGGAAAACGGCGATCGTACGACCAATACCTAAAACCTCTAGAGCTACTGAGTATAAGGATCTACGTCCTATTAGTATTTTACCGTGCCGTTCCAAAATTTTAGAAAAAGTTGTAAGCTTACAACTAACACAGTTCCTCGAGAGCAATAATATTCTCCCAGACTTGCAATCGGGCTTTAGGAAGAATAGAGGTACTACGACTGCACTAATGGATGTTACAGATAATATCTTGTCAGCTCAGGATGAGGGTATGGGTACGTTGCTGGTATTACTGGATTTCTCGAGAGCTTTTGACTCAATAAATGTTTCTTTGTTATTATCGAAGTTGTCTTACTACGGGTTTGATAGTGGTGCGGTTAAATGGTTTCACTCTTATTTGAGTAACCGGTTGCAGTGTGTCCGTGTAAATAACATTGATGGGACCACTTGTCAATCAGACGTATTGCAGCTCGATAGAGGAGTTCCTCAGGGGTCTATCTTGGGTCCCCTTTTGTTTATATTATTTAGCGCAGATATAATAAATGTCATTAAGCACTGTCGATATCATATATATGCTGATGATGTACAAATATATCTTTCTTTCAAACCCGGTAAAGTAGATGAAGCGGTACTTAAAATTAATGAAGACCTTCAACGAATCTCAGAGTGGGCTGACCATAACTCACTTATTCTAAATGGGGGTAAAACCAAATATATGATTTTAGGATCTAAAAATCAAATAAGCAAAATAGGTGCGCGATGTCCACAAGTTATTATAAATAACGTACCCATTGAGCGTGTCCGGGAAGCACGTAACTTGGGCTTAATAATGGATGAAGAGCTGCGATTTGAAAGACATATAGCGGATACGGTTAAGAATTGTTTTTACAGACTTAAGGTGTTATACTCGTTTCGAAATTATCTCAGCGTTGAACTTCGTATTCAGCTGGTAGACTCACTGGTTCTCTCTAAGTTTAATTACGTTGATACTGTTTATGGCCCGAGACTACTTTCAAAAACGTCACATCTTATACAAAAAGTACAAAACGCTTGTGCTCGCTTTTGTTTTGACATTGCTCCTAGAAGTCACGTGACGCCATACCTAAACAATGCTAACATCTTAAAAATGAAGTACAGGAGAGAACTACATTTGGCTTCCATGTTGTTTGGGGTCGTGCGTGCTGAAGAGCCAGGTTATTTGTACGCAAAGCTTGACTGGTTGAATGAACATGGCAAGTGCTCAAGAGCGTCAACTCCTGTACTTCGTATTCCTTGCCATGGATCGGCTGCTTTTCGAGGCAGCTTTAAGTACAGTGCCACTAAGTGCTGGAATAATATACCACCACCACTGCGCAATCTCAAGTCAGTTCAGACACTTAAGGTAAAGCTGAAAAATATTTACATCAGCCTTCAAAAATACAGCGCTTAGTCATTGTACTCCGTTTAGTTTTGTTATTTATTTTTATACGTATTGACTGTCGCAATTAATTATAATTATTATTTTTATTTTATTTTTTATATGTAGGTAAATGCATTTATATATGGATATGTATATATATATACTTGGATTATGATTGATATGGCTAATGGGTACTTGTATTATTATTTTTATGATAGGTATTTATATTGTATAATATTGTTACTGTCCCCGCTCGTCCGTGAACCACCGAGGCTTCAGCTGAAAATCAGCGCTAGGGAGTCATCTCTAGCACATGCTGAGCTGGGGCCATTTGGACCCAACATAATTTTTTTTTTTTCGTAATGGTTGTGTTATGTTGTTGTAATCTTTTGTAATATTGTTTATTGATAGTTTATTAAGTGTATTGCTGTTTGTTGTATTTTTATGTTGTGTCCAATAAATGTTTTCTTTCTTTCTTTCTTTCTTTATGGGATGATTGAGGATTCCATGAAACGTTTATTTTGTTTGAACCTAAATTACTGTCTATTTATTAAGTTTTGAACTCAATGCATGTTACTTATATATAAATTAATGTCTGCTCTCGACAATATGTACCTAATCACCTTTATCTAATTAAATTTTCTTGACTTAAAACGAAAACAAAATGCAAATATTGTATTTTAATATGATCGAGCTTATGTTTTAAATTTGTATGCTCACCACAAACGTCAAAATTGAGTTGAAATGCAAACGAAAAGTTTCATTAATTAGATTATGTATATACAATACAAGTTAATTTATTAACTTGAATTGACCTTCGTTTACTTGACTTGAACACATGTTCATTGACATAGGATTAAAGATATTACAAGAGTTCGTTAAGGATTATTATTAATATGATATAGCTAGTAATACACCATTGATACAGTAATCGTATCTCGTATTTGTAAAGAAAACTCACACATATAGGATCATGTTACATGAACTATTATATAACAGGATACACACGATGAAATATAATATTTGTATTAGCCTCTTTTCTCTCTTACACGTTCGGAGGGTAATAATCTATAGTAAAATACCTACCATACAAAATTGGTCAACAATTGGCGAAGAAATCGGAAATAAATTACTTAGCTTCGCACGAGAGATTTTTTACCGGACGTTAAAAAAGCGTTCATACACAACATGCATTTCCAAGTACCATAATATGCTTTATTTCCAACGCCCAAATTTAAAATGCAACACCACTCGATAAAAAAGCGTCGCGTTTTAAAAACGCTGTCGTGTGAACAAATACATGGGAATGCATTTGTTGTATTTGAACGCTTTTTTAACGTACGTTAAAAAAAACTTGTGCGAATGAGGGCTTACATCTCAACATAGAACGTTCTCCGTAATGGTAGTCGGTTAAATCACTTACAACGGTTGACCATTGTCATTTGTTTTGGCTTGAGCCACCAACATGGAATGTCTGTGAAATAGATAATTTTTGCCATAAAACAAGCCATATCCTTCATGCTATACATAAATTCAAGTCGATCCGATGATCCATTATGACGTCAAAGAAAGACAAACAGACTCACTTCCACGTTCTTTTTAGTTAGTACTAAGGTAGTTAGGTTTTGTCGACTCTTTTCCTTTCTTTCTACTAATATGATTCTAAACACAGCCTGAACCTTTCAGGAATCTATTGTGTTAGAAAATTAAGCACTCTACTAGTGTTATTTTAGCTTTTTATTCACAACTAGCTGCCTCCCCGCGGTTTTACCCGCGTAGTTCCCGTTCCCGTGGGAGTACAGGGATAAAATATAGCCTATGTTACTCGGGGATAATGTAGCTTTCCAAAGGTGAAAGAAGTTTTGAAATCGGTCCAGTAGTTTCGGAGCCTATTCGTTACAAACAAACAAACAAACAAACAAATCTTTCCTCTTTATAATATTATATTATTATTATATAGTATAGATTCCCGCAGGTTTTTATATAACCAAAAGTAATTTTAAAGTCTATTATAGTAAAAGGTATAATAATCCTCAAGAAAATCTCTGTTTGAATTGTAAAATAAATTGCAGATTAAAATGCTAAATAAAATTACATTTTGCTCACACTCAAAGAAATAAAATAGGTATATTATTTGATGATTCAATTTCAAATGTGTTAATATCGACGCATGTGAGAGTCCTTTGTGGAGTCTTGCACGTTTCTTATTAAATTATAGATTGAAATTAAAAGAAAATGCTGAACTTAAAGTGCCTTATTATCGAAGCGTGAATGATACTCTACTAAATGCATAATGCAATTTTTGTAATAGTCATGTCAAGTAATGTGTTGAATAAGTAGTCACTAGACGAATTAATTTAAAAATTAACATTTAGGCAATTTAATCATTTATAAATCTAGACACGCGGCAGTGTGTCAAGCCAAGTTTAAGCAAAGGAACTGACTGACTGGCAGCACCGAATGTAATGTAACACGAAGCGCTTGGTGCCACTCTTTGCGGCGATGCCTGCAGCCAAGCTTTGTATTTTTTTTAATGGACTAGAAGGTGTTTGCCTCAGATGGTTTATACACCGTTACGCGGACTGACCAAGCTTTGTATTGACCTTTCTTACATTAATGTTTTTGGTGGGATAGGTACAATATACAGCATGTAATGAAATCAAATCACCAGCTCGTATACGTCAAACATCGAGGGGTTTGGGCCCAGGGCGGATTGACGGTCACATGCCTTTATGCAATTGTGATATCTTGAGAATATATCTTGTTTCCTCACGATGTTTTCCTTCACTGAAACTCAGTGATGTGAATCCGTACGTAAGTTTAAAGCTCAGAGGTCCATGGGTTTTAACCTGTACCCTCATGACCTTGAATCATGTAGAATTTAGTAGCACATAAACATGTTTTTATATATTATTTATTTGGATGTGTTTTGTTCACAGATTGGCTGGAGAACAACCAACGCGTGGTTAGCTGGTAATTTAGCCTGTAAATTCTTCCTTGTTCTTCGAGCATTTGGACTCTACTTATCATCTAACGTTTTAGTGTGTATATCACTTGATAGGTGAGTCCTATATTTGTAATACTACTCTAAATTATACAAAATCAACCTTGAACTAGTAGATCAAGTAACGTACACAGATATCTATAAATAAATCCTACTAATATCTATTATATATAAATGTGAAAGTTTGTATGTTTGTTCATCTTTCACGCAATAACCACAGAACGGACTTACATTAAATCTGATACACAGATAGCTCATAACCGGCTACATACATACACACACACATAAGGTATTTTTTATCCCGGGAAAATTGAAGATCCCCAGGAACGCGGGTGAAACTGCGGGGAGGTGCCAGTCTGAAATACAAGTGTAGGTACTTCCTGCTTGGAAAGAAAAAGTTTATGAAAAATTGCTAAATAATATCTTTAAGTTTAGTAACATAACTATTTATTTAATGTCCCAGGATATTTATAACTTTTTAGGATCTAGGGCAGCTCTCCTTTCACGATTTTTCAAAACTCGTTAACGTCATAACTTTTCTGCACTTATTCGTAGTTTGAGCTAAAGTGAACTTGAACTTTTGCGGAACAATACTAATTTTATTTCCAGTACCTAGTACATGAGTTCCTTGTTAAACCTTCACTTATTTATCTTATGCATGAAGATATGTTTTATTCTCTTAAACGAAAATAAATTTAATAAATACTCATTTTTTATGCCCATAATATTTTAAGCCTGGCTTTGAACCCATGTTGATTCAAATTATATAGATGAATGACAATGTTTCATTATGTAAGAAATATCAATATTTATACATCAATGGTTTTTACGTACAAATATAAATTATATTCAAATGTCAGCTCAGTCCGCCAGTTCGTTAATTAACTTTGGTTCATAACCCAATCTATAATGAATGCTTAATCTATACTAATATTATAAAGAGGAAAGATTTGTTTGTTTGTTTGTTTGTTTGTTTGTTTGTAATGAATAGGCTCCGAAACTACTGGACCGATTTCAAAACTTCTTTCACCTTTGGAAAGCTACATTATCCCCGAGTAACATAGGCTATATTTTATCCCTGTATTCCCACGGGAACGGGAACTACGCGGGTAAAACCGCGGGGAGGCAGCTAGTATTCTATACAATCGAAATAATACTGTCTGTTGTAAACTTTATTGATAATTAATCCGATTTTAATTAAGAAGATTTTCTTATTTGACAATAATTAATGAAGAAGAAGAATACCTATCTAATAATATGATTACCTATAACATTAAGAGTACCTTTTTAAACGCCATGCCTATATAGACCTCTTTCAATAGGTACTCCAGTGTGTGGGAATTTAATATTACATTTATGTATTAAATTAATAAATTTGTATGTTTTTGACAAACACCGCAGTCACAGTTGCCAAAAACAAGTATGAATAGAACATAAATATGAAAATTATTATATAATTATACGAGATACTAAAATTACCGATTTAATAACAACAAAGGAATATAAATCGAAGGTCTGAGTACCTATCTGGTAATTAAAAAAATTTAAAATATCCTACAAATTTAGTAAATGTGAAAGTTTGTGAGAATATTATAATGTTCAAATGTTTGCTTATTACTCTTTCACGCAAAAACTACTGAACGGATTTGTATGGAATTTCGAACACAGTTTATAGCCTGGATATTCACTTATTATAGTTATTATCCTGGGAAAGTTGAAGATCCCAAGGATAGGCGGGTGAAACCGCGGGGAGCCACTATGTTGTAAATAAAAAGTGTTGATTAAATGAATTACTTTTGTATTTACTTATCAATTTGAAGTGGCTTACTCCCCTTATCCTACATCAGTCACGTTTGTAGTATACCAATGTAAAGGCAGGTATCTAAATAAAAATCTAATGAAAAGTACTGTCTTATTTTTTACCAAATCTTTCCACATTTCATAGTCTGTTTACTTAGCTAAGTTAACTAACAAATAAATATATCCTATTACAATTTTAATGTAGCATGAATAGGGATGGGAAATACATTTTTTAAAATCTACTCAGTTTGTTACGTAGGAGTTATTGTTACGTTATAAAATCAAGATCTATTGTTAACGGATGAGTTCTTATTGACAGCTCCCTTTTATAAAGCGACAATAACAATGCCATGACACCAGAGACGATGTAATAGCTAATTATTACAAGCAAAATAGTACCTCACAATCAAATTTGTAAATATAATTATTACGATACAAGTTTTATTCAACAACGTAACAATTAAATATACCTAAATTTATTGAATAACTAACCAAATTTCGACCGTTATTACATATTTTTAAACTAACTTTTCGGTGACTTTATTTTATGTTTAACACTTACCGCGAATTCTTACCAAATTCATATAAAAGTTATAAGTACAGTGGTGAATAGCTGAAACTCTGTGACCTTTATAGGTGATCTAATGATACACTAGTGGCTGCCCGCAGTTTCACCCGCGTTCTCGGAGGATCTTCATTTTTCCCGGGACAAATGAGGCAAATTTTATTGCAATCCCTGCAAATGTTTTTGAGCGTAAACATCTATTTTTGTCTGTAAAAGTATGTATTTAATAGAAGTATAATAACATGTAAAATTTAAGCTCTTTGTTACCAAAATACCAGATGCCAATCTGGTTTGAAAAATGTTCTAGGATATTTAAATAAGAGCAAATATCTTACATCATTCTGAAACGCGCATGAGACATTCAATGTATTCACTTATACTGATTCTATACTCACAAATCATATCAATATCGAACAGAAAGGTGAGATGCTGAGATTAGAAGCCAATAAATTGGTACTATACAGTACCCACCTGAGTAACATTATGAATAACTAGCTTCTTCCGCCCCGCAGTTTCACCCGGGTGATCTTCAATTTTTCCGTAATAGTAGCCTATGTATTAATCCAGGGTATCAACTAACTCCATACACAATTTTATAAAAATAGCTCCACACCCTTTGGCCTTTATTATAGTAGTGTGATAAAGCAGTTAGCCTTTTATATTATGATGTACTTTTAAATGCATTTCTTTCATATAATATTTTCGGACTGCAAAAATGATTACTTATTTTTGGTATTTTATATCAAATAAAACTAGATAGGTTTATTTCTGACTCGATCAAAGGTAAAGGCGATTTTCGACTCTGTACGCTCGGCCCTAGACTTATAATAGGAAGGCATTGTCATCAACTGTCCATAACCCAAAAATTATAATTTCCGGTCAGACCGTGGGCGGAATAAATAATGATTGTCGTTTTTCCAATCTACAATTCATAAGTTAGGTAGCTAAGGTACTTTGACATTTTCAGCCAGCAAAACTTTGTAACGACTCGAATCTTGTAATTAAATTTGCTTTTTCTTTTCAGGTTCTTTGCGATACTCTATCCTTTAAGGTTACCTATAGCTAGAAAGAGAAGCAAGATGATGCTAAGTCTCGCTTGGATGATTGCCCTTTTGTGTAGCTTACCACAGGTGAGGACATTATCTTTGTAATTAGCCTTAATTTTGGACTTTATTGTGTAGCGTGTTATACTTTACTTGGGTGTTGTTAGGGTACGCTTGTATTGATTTTAGCATTGAGTTTGACCGTATTAAACTAAATACTTAAAGAAACTCAAGAATGTATTTTTGCTCTTTAATATTTGTCAGGCGCTTAAATTTATTTAATTGAAATTTTGACATATTAGAATGTCATAAATATTTCGTTTATTACTATTTGAGTGTACTTGTCAACTTTTCAACAGTTGATTTAATGTAAAAAATAAAATGAAAATGAAATAAAACAAATAGTAAATCATCATTATCTATATTTCTGTCACTTCGTAATATCATAAGACTTTGGTTGGTAACTGGTATCTAAATAAAAAAGATTCACCAAAACACATTAAAATATACTTTCTAGACAAACACAATGTTTATTTCATATGACATGGATACCTTGTATATACCATGAAAATTCCTTCCCCAACAATGTCGTAAAATTACTGACGTCCCTTAATTAACTCGAGTTAATTATAATAAAGACGACAGACAACGGTTATTTTGTTGTCTGAAGGTACATTTGCTATACACATTAACTTTGTTGCGGCAAATGCTGGCAAAATGTAATTAAAGTTATAAGTCTAATTGGCGTATAAAACGTTATAATGGTTAGGGAATTGATTTCGAATTGTGGTACTTATTTGAAAATTATATACTGTGATCATATATTTAAACTCTCCACAAAATAAAGTCTGCTTAAAAAAGTGAGCGATAAATTCATAAATCACTTCAATCGGTATATAAAAAACGGAAAATATCGTAAACCAGATTATAATGTTGTTGAAAATCTAAAAGGTTTTGCTTTGTCTTAATTTATCTTTGAAAGAAATAACGCTTGTTTGAACTTTTCACGTAAGAGTCAAAGCATCAAATCTCTTTATTGTATTACTTACTCAGTTCTTAGAGCTATATTATATTATATTTTGTAGAAGTTTATCACGTGCCAACAAATTTTGAACTGAATCGTTCTATATCACAGAAGTGACATGTGATTACAAACGATTAGAAGGTGACGTTAAATCCCAAGGGTTTATTAGCCACATTCAGTCATCAGAACGAGCACAATTTCCTGCTGAAATAAATTTTCAAACTGACTTCAAGGGTGACTGACGCGTAACCTTAATTGGTTGGAGCGCTTAATTGAACATCTAAGCCTGACTGTTGAAAAATAAGGCTTATTAATGACGCTAGACGCTGTTCAGCATTTTTTGTGTACGAGCTAACAATTAGGTACTTGAATAATAAACACTGGCTTATCGATCTATTTAGGTATCTACTGAAAAATAAAAAGGTACTTTTTCTATCTAAAACGTATCATATAAAACTGTAGGTATTAAATTACATTGTGAATTATAAATCATCACGTTTACTTACCGGAGTGGTTTTATATATAGTAAAGTAATAAATAGGAAATTGATATTTCATGATAATATTTGTTAACCGTTATATCGGTAGAAAATTGCCAATTATTACCTACTTAGTCATGGGAATCAAATGTACTCATATTAAGTCGATTAGAGTAGGTATCAAAGTCATGACACATTTGAACATAAACGAAATACCTATCCATAAATTGAATTAAACTTTCTTATGAAATTACGAAAGTACAACCAAAAAAAAAGAGGTGATTCGAAATGAGAAAGATAAAAACCCGTCTGATACCGCCGCTGTCACCGGGTGTAGGGTTGAATTTGATGACAAAAAGTACCGTTTTCCCCAATTTTATGTCCCACAAATGGGTATATAATGACGTAGTTACAATTTATGGATAAAGGAAAAGTAAGTAATAGATATTTGTCGCTCGCTCGCAGAAATCCTCGAAATGTATTTACAACTTTTATGTTTACTTAAAAAACATTAAATACAGTGGTTTCATGCTTACAGACTCTTTGCCTAAATATCTGTATAATATAAGTTTTTGTCTTGAAAATAGGTAATAGGTAGGTACATAGTTGTTGTGCTATATTTGTATACGAGTACCTATAGTTATTAGGCTACTGTCTTGCTTCTATTGAAGTAAAATTCTGAAAGTGCACTTATGAAAGGGAAGGTTACAATTTTAATAATTCGAGTAAGGGCTTTTAATTTAATTTAGTTTTTATTTATCTACAATGGTAATTCCATTTTCAGTTGCATTTTGTTCTTCTAGTAAATATTTTTGAGAAAAAAAACAGATTCATAACGAACTACAACTCCTTAGTTAAAATATAATTGATACAGATAATAAAAACCTGTGAAATATAAATTCTATGACCTTCATATTGTAATAAGGACTGCCATTTATTCAATAAGGTCCCTAGAAATACCCTTTACCATTCTAGACACCAATTAAATAGCCTAAATTTTCATTGTGACGTGCCTACCTAAATCCGTACGAATAATATATTCTAAGTTTGGCAACAGTATCAAGTAAGTTGTGTAAAACGAATATCAAAGGAATTATTTAAATAAATAAGTAGATCTTTCTTCAAAATGGAGTCGTTCAAATCAAATTCCATTTAAAGTTACCGAGAAATAATTATAGTAAACCGCTTGGGTAAGGTAGTTTTCGAGGAAAGTACGTTTGAAGTGATAATTATGCGCTCTACGTAAAACGTTGAAATATACTTTTGATGTGTAACAAATTTGGCACCTATGTATATATATATGTGTGTATATTATATAAAATTTCCAAGAAATAACTCTTTTTAATTAGCTTATGTCAAAGGTTAACAGCAGTTTTTTTTTAAATTAACGTACTAAGTGTTCCTTTAGGATTAGTGAGAAGTACACAAATACCTTGTATAGTCTGTTGATTATGTGTGCTTTTGTGAACAGCCAAGGTAGGTCGCTCTTTGGGGAATATAGGTTTGTGTAACTGAATGTAAACCTATTACGGACTTTTGCTTCAGTTTTCACTGAATAGATATTTAACTAAGATCGAGTAATCTTTTGCTTGTTTAATCAAAAGTAGGTTTCTAGACACAAGGGTATTAGATTCAATTTATGTATAGGGTATTTTTTTGACGATGTTTTGTGTAATACTTTAAGTCGTAAACAAGTTTACACATGCACATGGTTTTATAATCATTGCATTTTAAACGTTAATTACATTTGTTACAGAGTCTAGTTTTCCGCGTGATGACTCATCCAGACATCCCGGACTTTGAGCAATGTGTCTCCTTCGAAGCATTTGATAACCAGCATCAAGAGTTGGCGTATAATGTGTTTTGCTTATGCGCCATGTACTTTTTGCCTCTGACGATCATATCGGTGTGCTACGCCTGTATATTTTATGAAATCTCCAAGAATTCTAAAGAGAATTCAGGTAAGACGTTGTTTATAGTTTTTGGCTTTGTTAGTTGCCCTGACTTGAAGCTAAGGGTCGTGAGTATGATTATTAAAGGATATGAAAAATGAATGTGATATTTATTCTGTGTTTGGGTATAAATATACGTATGTAGATTAAGTATGTATTTAGTATTTTATATATGTATGTAGGTATGAATTATTAACTGGTATATCAACTATCTGTCCCTAATTGCTGAATAGTTTCAGTGTAGTTTCAAGGCTTGTTATTGAAAATGATATCAGAATAGATTTCCATGGAACTTGGCACTCGTTTGAAAAATATACTCTTGGTAAATATTTTTGTACCGGATAAATAAGAAAAAAATCTCTAGGTAGAGCAGCGGAATATCAGATTACGAAACGAGATAAAGGCTAGTTATAATTAGTGTACCTAATAAGCTTATCAGAAAAAAATATGGAAAATATTATGTTATTATATTATCTACTTAGAAGGCAAGAATTTCTGTAAAGTTATAGTTTTTATATTGGGTTAGTTTGGATATTGTTCGCCAGCTTTACTTCTGGCATATTGCCTTCTGGCAATGTCAATATTTTGTTTTAACTCCGTATCTAATTTGTAACATTTATATATCAGAGGTTCTGTTAAAACTGTGTCGAGAGAGACTTACAAAAAAACTTTGAAGATATTTTTAACAAAATCGATATTCGTGAATCACTTAGACATAAAAGTACAACACATTTCTCTACCTACACAGCCTTGATCATATTTCAAAATGTTAATAAAGTGCTAAAGTTAGTTTAACTAGTTAAGCTACTGAGATTAACTAGTCAAACTAACTTTAGCACTGCCACTGGGCAGAAAATCACGTCGCTAAGTAATTTTTACATAGCTTCGTACTTGTGAATAAAAATATTATTTTTATTTATTCTCGGCACAATAAAAATAACGCTTGTGGACATAAGAAAATTACGTAGTACGAGCCCCTTATATGGAAAAATATTGGTACTAAATAAAATAAATACAAAAACACATAGGGATATTGTTTGTTGATATTTGAAGTATGGTAAGCAAAGCGAATCTTTGAACTCCATAGACAAATATCAATTTTATTTCTGTTCATGTGAACGGTTCCAGAAGGATTTTTAGGGTATATTTTTTTTAATCCAATGGAGGGAGGCATTACCTACCTAGCGGAAAGTAATTACCCTATGTAATTTCCAATATATGGCTCAGCCGTCTATGTTGACTGAAATTAATTAACTGGAGCGAAATGCTCTAAAATAAATCTTTAATGTTGAAAATTCAGTACAAATTGCAGGCTGAATTTACTTTGTCCTGAACCGTCATGTTTAAGATTAGCTTCTTATTTTGTTGACTCTTCTGACAATACACATAGCCATATGAATTCTAACAAATATTATTATAATATACTATAATCTTTGTTTATTTAATTCACAAAGGTTACTTAATAACTAGATAGACCATAAATAATACAGTTTCTAGTGATAGTTTTGATAGTTATGAGTTTGGATTCATGTGTGTATGTGTAGTTTGTGTATGTGGTGTAACGTTTGAGAATGTGTGTGAGTTTGAAAGTTAAATTATCCAGTATGATTCTTTAGACTAATACAATGAAATGAATTTCTTTAGAAAGTACCTATTCTCTTTCGGAGTATGATAAATGATTTATTCTATATATAGATTGTCAAACCGGAAGCAATCCAGGAACTGAATGAATTGAGGTTGGACTGAAAGGTAATTGTGTGTGGCAAACGTTTCAAAGGGAGGGTTGTAAATTTACTCCATACATCTGTCTAAGGTCCTGGTGTTCTATTCGACAAGTTAAACAATCAAGTACAGTTTCTAATAATCATAATCACTAGATACTAAATTACACTTTCATTTGATGGGTTCGACTCCCATATGAACATATATTTATTTAGAGTATTAAATTTAATTATATAGAGTACATAAAAAGTTATCCTGTTACTTTGTGTATGTTAATAAGAAGGAATGAATTCAAATGAAGTATATAGCTACAGAATTACATTGGCTGGGTGTAAAAAATCCTAGGATTGTTTTTGTTATCAACCTATTTTGAGGAGGATACTTCCTTTCAGATAAGTATCACCAGTCTGACCACAGCAGAGTGATGCTGAGGAGATCTGATCGACGACCTTTGGCAAGAGCCAGGCGGAGGACGTTAAGGATGACGGTTACCATAGTAACCGTGTTTGCTTGCTGCTGGCTTCCATATGCTACCATGACTTTATGGTAAGTTACGGAGCTCTTTTAATTTAGTTTCTACTAGTCTCAAGAAGAGATCAATAGAAGTGAGTGGTTGTGATAGAAGTGGTCAGTAAACATTTATTTTGATAATACTTATCTTTGTGTGATCTAAGCTTATGTTTTTTAGCAATGAGACTACAACAATAAGTTAACTTTTTGTTAATGTATTTTATTGCTGTTTGGAGTACGATGAAGTGTTAGAAAAAAGGCAATATATTTCTGAGCAACCACGAGACAGTATCTACTTATGTCATACGATAATCCGTCACTGCCTATATGAATAAAAATATGTTTATTTCACAGCACGTCAAACAAATAAATATGACTGATACAGTAGGATATCTACGTATACAACGTATAGATATAGTCAGTACTCTATTAACTTGTAGAATAGAATACTCTTTACTGAAAACAACTAACAACAAGTAACAGAATAAAAAGAGTAACATAAGATTTGGCACAATTTATTTATTTACATTTAATATAACGGTAATGACCAATAACAATATTTAGGCACACTTAAAAGTTTTTAAACAACAAAATAAAATTACAATATTAAATAATTAAACTACTACCTACTACACACAAATAAACAGAAAATACAAATAAATCAAAACTGCGGCACAATATATATTACCACCTCGAAGCTATCTATTGCTTCGCTGTGGATATCTATTGGCTTGAGAAGGTCACTAAAGTTACATATGTATTTATAGTGCACAATGCTTTGTGAATACCTTCACTTACACTCTGCGATCAAAGCATATTCGAAACTAACTTATTCGTTCAGCTGCAGACTTCTATCGAGTGAATTCTCGTTACGTACCTACTGCAGAATTATATTAATAGGTACTTTATTTCACTTTAAAGAACTACTGCATATAATTAATATAATATCTTATATATGTAGTATATTTAGAAGACGGCAAAGAATATTTATTTGCTAAAAGAAAACTAACATTTCAACTTTAAAAGCTAAAAGAGCCAATTAAAAGCTCTCGCTGAAAGAAACATAGTTTGTACTAGGGAAGTTGGTTAAAAAATGACTAAATTGACGGTCACTTTCTACCTGAAAATGCGACTGAAATAACGAAGCGGAAGCTAGTACCTACATCAGATGCTATTTATACTTCAAACGCTATAACGTATTTATGTACCGGGAACCACTTTGCTGTCGTTATCACGAAAGTGCAGGATGTGAATATATTACTGTAAAGTTATAACTTTTCAAGACTTTTACCTTAATATACCTACCATTACAAATAGATTTGTATCAAACTTTATACACAAAGACGTGCAGTAGACATAAGTTGGATGCTGATAAGCAATAATGTTTTAACCCACAAAAAGTCGAATTCAAAGGTTTTGATATATTTTTATATTTCATCTCGTATTTAACATTCTACAAAAGTGTTTCAAGTCATTTAAAACAAAAGTATATAACAAAATGGATTTCTATCAGCAAATAAATCGTAAATCATATATAGGTACAATATTAACAAAACAAATTATCTTACGACGCCATTTTCTCAAAACCAAGTTTATGCACACACATTACTGCTTATCACCATCCAGTTAATATGGACAAATCCATTTGACATTTGAAGATTCAGGGTTCATGAAAACACCATTAATAAAATTACTACATTACCTTTGCAAGCACGCAATTTCGAGTGGGGCGTATTGTTCTAGGGCTTTATAAATCAACAAACTTTTCAGGCACCGCTACGCAGTCGCACATAAATCAATTAAACCTCCGATGGTAACACTGGGCAATTTATTAGGTAGCTGGTTTCTCCCCAATTCTACCTCCTTAGGGAACGAATTTCCAAAAATCCTTTGTTAGTGTTATTTACAATTATATAAAACAAAGGTCTGTACTGAGTTTTCTGTTGGTATCTAAGAAAGACAACCCACGCGCAGATAATTTCCTACTACTACTAAAATTATAAATGCTAGAGTTTGGAATATATGTATGAATGAATGTTTGGTACGCTTTCTTGCAACAACAACAGAAGAGATCTGAATTAAGTTTAGCACAGAGTTTGAATACATTCTGAAATAGCATATATATGTTCGTATAAATATTTTGCATTCTGTTTGGTCCGCTCCCAGCTCTCTACAAACTCGTGTGAACGCAATTCGATTAGAATTCGATTGCTTCTCAACAATGTCCAAACAACTACTGCCGACAAACTATTGCATAGTTTGGCAGAACTCTTAATATGTTTGTGCTTATGTTATATGAATAAATAAATTAAAAAACTGTAATTCCGGTGGTTCTATTTGCTTTATATAAAACAAGTTTCACCCGCGTTCCCCGTAACACAAAGTAGCATATGTCCTATCTCAGGCTTTAGACTATTTGTGTACCAAATTTAATTTAAATCTGTTTAGTAGTTTTAGCATGAAAGCGAGACAGACAGACAGACCGAGTTACTTTCGCATTTATAATGCTAGTTAGGATAACTTGTTGTTATGTCATATCTTATACTATTATTTAAATATAGCATCAATAATAATTTACCTTGCCTCTACATTTGTACATTAAAAACATTAAATTTAAAATATATATAGATTTTAGTAGGTATGTTTAACATACTCCTCTACCAACAAATTTCAAGTTTACAGAGATGCTTGTATGAATTGAAATACATTTTCAGAAGATGTAAGTCTATTGAAATACTCCGCCAACTGACGACTGCCGTAAGAACGAGCTGAAATGCTTTTCAATTGTAATACTCAGTTTAGTATTACGTGTAAGTTTAATGGTTTTGTTAAGTTTACCGAATGATGTAGGATATAGGTACATTTTAATATATGTTTGTTACTATATGAATATTTTTACATTGAAAGTTTTGATAAAAGTAGGTTCCCATAATATTCAAGTTTTTCCCTTTTTACTTAAACAATGTATGTTAAACAATGTAACCCACA
Source organism: Thyatira batis (assembly GCA_905147785.2). Classification (NCBI taxonomy): domain Eukaryota; kingdom Metazoa; phylum Arthropoda; class Insecta; order Lepidoptera; family Drepanidae; genus Thyatira; species Thyatira batis. The sequence continues at coordinate 3,610,125 of LR990502.1, forward strand.
TTGTTTAACCAACCGAATAAATGTCCCAAAATGTCGACACGTGTCACATTATGGTAATGTATAATGTCCCCATTTTTTACTATAAGTTTATTTTCTTTATTCTAATATCTTTTAGAATTAATTTGCGTAAAGCCTTGGTACATCGTGACGAAGGCCATCCCGGAAGACTATTAAAAAGTAAAAGTGTAACAGCCCTACCTACAATTTATTGTTCAGTTTTTCCCCACAAAGAATGAATGAAAATCTACGGCAAAAATGTTACACAAAATCTTTATTATATTACCAAGATTAAGGTAGATTTTGTACTGAAATTTCTAATAGTCTTAGGGATACTTTGACCGATAGTCCAGGTAAATTACTATTGTATTCCCTTCTATATCAAATAGATAAAAATTGAATAATCCATCGGTGTAGTATTCTACGTATTATGTAAATCCAAGATATCCAATGTCTACAGCCAAGTAAAGGTAAAGGTCAAGAATTTATATCAGGGATCCGAAATTTCTATCAAATTCTTGTCTTATTATATAGCTATTATCTATTATTTACTTTGGCATTTAAGACCTAAATTATACAAAAATCACTTAATATCTACCTATTAAAGTCGAATAGATTAGTTTAAGAGATGTTAACTCTACATAAATACTGAATATATAATTAACATCAATATCACTAATGTACCTACAAGATAAACACGACATTACCAAAGAAACTAAAGAAGCTAAATATCGCCACAACCTTTTTCATTCAACCCTAGAAAATATTATTTTGACGTTACTTAAAGAGTAGCTAATTTGACATGACATACAACTACTGGTATACACTGATCTCATTGGGTACCGTGTTCAGTGTTTACACATTTAAATGCGTGTGTGACCGGCTGGGTCCACCTTTACGAAGTACGCACGTGCATATTAATGATGTAGAATGTACCTACTAGTCCACAATTACAGGGGTAGAATGGTAGTTCAGTTTGTACGGAATTTTGTGGAAGCAGATCGAACAATGTGGTATGGAATGAGGATGACGTGTGAATAGGTGGATATTTAGAAAATACAATTTCCTTAACTTGATGCGATATCTAAGATAGATTATTGTACAGACAACCGTAGAACGGAATGCAATTTAGGTCACTATAATAGATGGTATACCTCTGTTTATACGGCGAAATATGTATTTATATAATGTTCATAGAAAATCGCTTAAAAACTTCAACCCAATCGTGAGATACACTTTTATTTATCCTAATATATGTTAGCAGGTTAAGCATTAGTATAAATGTTAGGAGTTTAATTTTATGACATAATAAACATAATAAAAAGAAATCAACAATCTGAAATCACAAAATAACATCTGCTTGTGCGGTGGGATAAAGTATACTACTTTAATATGAACATTTTAAAAACCTTGTTACAAAAATGTTACTAAAGAAAGCTTTTGATGTCGACTTTGACATGAATTTATTTGGTTACCTTGTACAACTGTACTTGTACCTGTTACAAATACGCCCTCTGGATTGAAATACATAAAGTAACTTTAATCTGATTCCAAATAATATTTTTTAAAGCTTACGTACACGTACAGTAAAAATATACGAATTTGTTCTGATTCCATTTGAGTTTTGAGAGGTGGTTTTCCTAGAATCGCAAATATTATGACTTTATTTTTATAACTCCATGACCGTTTCAAAACTCATTATAAAGTACAAATTTGTGAATACACATATGCGTATTTACAATTTATATAAATTACAAATGGTCAAATTAATTCGCAAGATGGCTGGCAATAGGCAGTAGAGTGACTTATGTTATTAAAAGTTAGAGTTTATTCGAAATATAAAGTTAATAGGTAAGTACATTTTGACAGAATTTACAATTCAAACTCAAGAATTTACTGGAAAAATCAAAGTTTTCTCGTTACAAACGTGAATAGTTGACGTTCAATCGATGGGTATACCAGAGTAGCGTAGTGGCGCAGCTTTGAAGTATGGCTTCAAATGATTTCGATTTCCTGTAGTTCTATTTTACTTTAGAATCTTATTTATTTATTTACATATTATGATGAGCTATGGCATCAGAGATGACCTTTTATAATGGCATATTTGAATGAAGAAATATATTTCATTTAGGTACCTGAAATAGAGAATGTGAAATAGAAACAAGACTACAAAAAAAGCTCCTTTTTCTTCGAAACCTCGTCCGCCTGCCATGCGGCTGAAGAGTAAAAATATAAAATAATTTCGATTTTGATCCCGCACGTAAATAGAAAATATAAATATGATTTAATTAGTATGAAGAAATATTTTCCTAATGACCGCATACAGAGCATTTTGTAGAGTATGTTTTAAGTAGGTAATTAAAATAAAATGTGCGGTAGTAAAGGGTCTTAGAGATTGGGCAATGGGCATCTCTCATAGAATTATTAACGAAATGGACAGAGCATAAACTTAACGTTTTAATACTGTCGAATGTAATAACCGAATAGTGATATTTCATAGAAATCCAATACCAGATATGGTGAGTTAGTTAGTTTTAGACAAACAATATCGTCACAGGTTGGATAAATATTATCCCAATGGTTCAATCAATCATCAGACTTTATATTTCTAAATATAATAGAAAAACGTTTTGTAAAAGAACAAAATCATAAATAGCCGTTACTTTGTACTCGTAGCTCTCCTTGAACTACTTTTTTGTACGAAGAAATATTACGGCACTTGGAAATAAAGAATTTTACTTTCGCTGTTTCTTGAAACATAGGTACCTATGTTTTAAAGTCTTTTCAAGAACTTTTGAAATGATGAATAGAAAATATGTGCATTCCATATATGGTTTATTGACCTATCTTTATTTTCTTAAGTAGGTATTTATTTCTACAACTAACCAATAATGATTTCATTTTGTCTGCGACCGTTTTATCGTAATTATCATGCTCCTTATGTGGAGACGTATGATCTGACGATGATGAATTTATTAAGACAATTTGAACTGACAATTAAATTCATAGTGATGCAGATTTTTTTATTTGTGTAAGTCACGTATAATAAAACCATAGATTATATTTTTCTTTCCCAACAGGTACATGCTAGATCGCAAATCAGCTGAACACGTATCCAAGAGAGTCCAAGATCTGTTCTTCATCATGGCCGTCTCCAACTCTTGCATGGACCCATTGGTTTACGGCTCCTATACTTTGGACCCGAGGATCTTTACAAGGACTTTCAGGAAGGTGTTCTGCATTCACACACCACCTTCGGAAATTCCTGGTAAGAAATACCTACATAGTATATATTTATGTTAATTAATCATCCAGTATTTTTGCAGCCTGATGGCTGTAAAAAATTACTCATCTCCATACTTGATGGCTTGCTTTCAGCAGCTAAGAATTAGGTACTTATTTTTCTAGCATCTAAATCCTATCTAAAAATATTGAAAAACAAACATTAACACGGTGGCGTTAAAAATATGTTTTTTTATTGAAACAAAACATCGTTAGAATAAATTAAACTTTTCTCACGAGAAGGCCATCGATATTCAAACTTAATAAAGCTACTTACTCAAAGAAATTATGGCGTTGACGCTCGGCACTTTATTTTGAAGCCTCGTTTCTAGTTTTTAGTAGTTAACCTCAATTCTTTCATTAAGTAGGTATATACTTTGTTTTCATATAAGTAGGTATCCACAAATATTAAATCTTATATATTTTTTATTGTATTAGGTAGCGTTAATATTCCTCGCATTATCTGACAGATGTAATATCGTTTGTTCTGTATATTCTGCTATGTTTTAATACTCCTGAGTATTTCTCAGGTCACAGGTGTATTCAGTGTCTGTCTCTGTCTATCTTGTAACATGACATGAATTCCAACAAGAACATACGTATGTGTCACTAAATCTATTCGTTTAGGTACCTAATTTTTTTCAAATTGCTCTGTTCAATAATATATTAATTAGCGGCTTGATTAACGTGAATGCCCGCAAATCGATGGAAAATGCATGTACTTTTATCAAACACCATAACCATTGGACAACATAATCGCATCTGTGTCAAAGCCCTTTAAAAAGAAATAAAAAAGCCATCTACCTATCTATAACGAAAAAAGAAGGCATAGAAATAGTAACATGCGATTAAAACTGCACTGAAACTTGGTATAACATGATATAAACTTGACCTTATGGAGAAGCATAATATTGTTAGTTGACCTGAGTATGTTCATGGGGTACTCTCTGGTACCCGCCTGGCTGGCAGCCAAGTCAAGTTATTCTGACGGCAAGCACTGTAGCTGCATTTTTGTTTTAGTTCCATTCCTGGCTCTGAAAAGATACATTTTGTCTTATAATTACCTGATGTTATAGTTAGATTGTGATTTTACATTAAGCCTAAGTAAATAATAAAAAGATAACAATTTTGGTAAAATTTAAGGAACCGTAAATAAACTTTGGATCTGATGTACATACTTATATAATAAATAAATGCAGAGCCCAACCAAAAATATAATATAGATCGCCATATTGTGGCAAAATGAGTAACTAATATACTCATTCTACTAGTGGCACCCTCGTTTCAAGGCTTTTATTTTTATGGACAGGCTTTATATACATAATATTAAGCCCTTGTAATCAAACTTTATTTTTAAATTGTAAATATAGATATGCCGCCTACGGCACAACGAATATTGCACTTCCCGGCAAACGTTGCGGGGGTGTTCTAGTTTTTGTATCCACGCTAATGCCGTTAAGGTAATTTATCAAACGTTCATGCGACCTCTAAGCCGGTCCTGATTTGTGAAGTTTCGTAATGATGAAAGATCGTAGCAGAGCGAAGCGGAGATGTAGAATGTCCCAAGATATTTACTTACATATACATCTCTGCTTTTTATCTAATGACACCCCACACTGCACGAGCTATTATTTTAAATTTGTTTGGCTTAGAAAGTGACATAAAGAGGTACACAAATTATATTCCGTACGTAACCTTAACATTATGTTACATTTGAAGGTAAGACGGAAAATTTGAAGTATTTTTTACGTGTCCTGATTATCATTAGCTAAAAGGCTTAAGGCACGTAACGTTTGGATGTAGGTTAAACTTTACATAGAATGTTAATACTGATAAATCTGCCTTCCTCTTCGAAAATCGCGTAAAGACTTTTTTTTATAAACATTTTTTTTTATATCAGGTATTAATGGACCAGAAACACTGAAAAGCAAGATACCCGATGGAGAAACAACGCATCACGATAAGGTAAGTAAATAGCGGCAAATGTTATTCAGACAGACGAAAATATTATTCAACCTTCAAAGTCAGTATATAACACGCACCATAACTAGATTAATACTTAAGTCTCGTCTTCGAAATGTAACAAACAGATGATCCGATAAACCGCTTTTGCATTTATAATTAAAACTTGGTTTTTAATAATTTATTTACTTAATTACTCCGATTGTCGTCTGATCCATTTCACACTTCAATTTTGCACGGTTTTTTTCTACAGTCAAGTCGTTCTCACTAGTGATTGATGCTTGAACGTGACTAGCAAAGCGCTGGCGAAATGGGATAAAGTTCCATTTTTCATTTTCCTAGGCTTTATTCGATTTATTTAAGAGGGCCTTAATCAAATTCACGTAAACAGTTGAGAGCTAGCTATTTACATAACCTTACTCCATACAGTTTATGTTTTCGGATCCGACAACTAGTTGCGACAAAAAACGTTCTATCTAGTTACAAGTTCTGCTTAGTTTTGGTTAAGATTCATATTGTTAAATGTTTTTTTACTGAACATTCATGCTTTTGTACGATTTGTAACCGTAATGTCCGAATGACCGCTAAGTTAACGTCGCCATCGAGAAAACCAACAGGAAAATTTTTCTTCGACCCAAATGTGTTGAGTTGACCTAATTTAATTAAGATTATTTACGGCTGTGAGCTTTTTGTAGACTGAAAAGGGTCTGGAATGAATTGCGTACAAGCACTTTCGCCATTATATATTATAGGGAATTAATATGTGCCTTAGAGTTAGGTTTTCATTAGCCTCTAGGGTAAAGAAATTAAAATTCGAATGCTTATAAATTTAATATTATGCCTTGCTTATATATTTGTAAGATAAGTTTAAGGCTGTATACTATAGTTTATCATAGCAGAGTTGTACATCGGAAATGTATTCCTTTAGCTATATTGAGCATCTATATATTACATCATTAATAGTATATTTAGGAGTAAGAGCTAAACATACAAAGAGCGTTATAAGTAAAAACATCGTTCTTTGTATTTTAATTTTTCGAGGACTTGTTAATTAGTTTCTCAATTAACAAATTAAATGTTACTCGTGACTAACATAAATAGTGTAATGTTTTAAATTTTCTTAAGATGAATTGAGTCATATTCTTTAGAGGAATATATATTAGGTAACATAACCTCATTACATAAGAAAAATACTTTTTTCTTGACGCAAAGAAATAAGTGTGATTAATATAGCTCGAGGACAATATTATAATTCAAGTAAAAAGGAAGATGGATTTTATATGTCAGGTGTATATTTAAATAATTAAGTTTGTCGCTACTTATACTTAAGGGAGACTTAGGTGGTATAAATCATACTAGTAAATTCATATGTTCAGAAACGTGTGGTTGTAGCACTTCTACGAAATCGTAGTAGTTTGCTACGTTCGTAGTTCTTTTTTTTTTTGGGAGGGACTTGAAGGTTTTAGCCTCCAAATTGGGGAGCGCTGAGGGCTCTAAGTTCGTAGTTCTGTGTACCAGAACTAACTCTGTAAGATAGTCGGCTCTAGTATCAATAGTATTATAGAAATAAATTTTAATTCTAACAATCATGGTTAAAAGTTTATTAAGTTTATTGTAGAATGTTCTTAGTTCATGGTACTTGAAACTAAAACTATGCCCCTTTGTATTTTAAAAGAAAACTAAAATACTTTCTATGACTTTTAGAAGCATCTTAATTATTTAACCTAACATCACTCAGTAGGGGAAGGCCTACTCGAGATTTATTTTAATTTTTTTGGGTTTTCCTAATTAACCATCTTGATATAAAATTTATCAATAAAGTATTCTGAGAGCCTGTTTGTAAGGATTCCATTCCCTTAAAGAGAGAACCCTTACAGATAACTTATTATATTTTTAATTTTAGGTAAATTGTCCACTTTCCCAGAATTTTTTATTGAATAAATGTAATTAATTAATTATTATGGAAAAATGATCAAAGTGAAATATATTCCATAGACCTTCAGTTCTGCCATCATAACGTAAGAAACGATCTGATAAACTTTTAAAGTAGGGAATTAAGGTGCCGAACAAACCTCTGATAAAAGCTAATATTTGTTATTGTGAAAGCCTGCGGAAAGCTTTTCAGTTAGAAAAGTTATCCTTACCTTATATATTTTCCTATATAATAAAAAAATATATTCGGTAATTCTGACTAACGGGAACATAAACACGTATGAAGTGGGAAAAACAAATTAGACATAACTAATACACGATTAAGAGTATTTTTTATGTAAATATTTACATTAAATATAAATTCACGTTCAATTAGTTCAGTTTTTATGTCCATCCATCCTTCTATAATGAAAATATCCTAAATCATTTGACTTTGAAATGGAGTGCCAAGAAATTATCAAATAGGTACAATGTGAAAGGACTCATAAAAATGTCTATTAAACATATAGAATATTTTTCCGCTGAAAGATTACCTACTTTATAAATAAACTCACTGAACGGTATAAATAAACTAAGAATTTAATCGGATATGAGAATTATGTTTTACTATCATCGTTGATGTAATATTTCCGGAAAGGCCTTACATATATTCCATTAATATTTGCGATTACGCGTGACCGGGCTTACTGGAAATAGTTTATTATTTTGTATTTCTTGTTACAGGCACGTTTGAATTGCGTCCGCCGTTGCCCAGTACGTTTCGAGGAAGTGTCATCAGCTCAGCTAACAGTCAACTCGGATCCAATACCATTTTGGAATGATCACTCGGGAGATAAGACCATGCGATCGTCAAGAAGCTGTGAAGTTTTCGTCCTACATAATGTACAAACTGAAATTCGATAGAAATACGTTATAGCTGTTAATAAATAAATTATTATTTGTAAATTGTGTTGTCTATTTCATTAATGCGAGATTCGAACCCGTGACCTTTATCCTGTCATCCAATGTAGCCTTACTACCATCGTTTGTAAAGACGATGTCAATTACCTTATCGAAACATATATGAATATTTCTTCAGCCCGTGGGCTTCGTTTCCGTTGAATACCTAATTTCCGGAATAAAACTTATGTAGATATAATATTTATTCATACGCTCGTGCCTAGTCTATTTCTGTACACAAAATCAAGTCGAATCGACGATCCATCCCAAAGTCAAAAACAAATGAATATCACATTCGCAATACAAATCATAAGTTAGGGTTAAGATCGTTCGCAAGTTAGAATACTTACGAAATTTGACGTGAACTATGTATTTAGAAACTACGGTGGTATATAACTATGTTTATCCAATATGTGTCGCTTTTTTTTCAGTCCAATTAACGGTCAGAAGCTCATTTCTGAGTGGCAGGTGTCTAAACTTCTACTGTTATTTACGTTACGAAGCTAAGCAGGTGTGAAGATCGATATAACTAAAATCATACGGGTATATGTAGGTGATAATACGGAAAAGAGATTTTCCTACCCTAGTTTCATGGTAAATATAGAGTTTAATAAATGTTTGTAGGAAAAAGAAATTATTTACAGGTCTATGAGGGGAAGAAGCCTTAAAAGTCTTAGGTTAATAAGTCGTAGTGAAGGTTTCTTCTGCTTTCGTTTAATTTGATGAGGAAATATTTTTGTAGTGAAATGAAATATTACTAAAAATATACTAAAATAAAAACCATATATTATAAATGTATTTAAGTTATCTGTCACTTAATCAAACAGGAAAATAATGTCGTAAACTAACATTATAAAGACACGTCATTAATTCATCTATAGTGCCTTTCTTAATACATTAAAAGCACTATTAAACAAATTACTTCTATGTCACATTAAAAGTTATTCAAACGTATCCAAGTCACGAGGCCTTAAAATGAAGAACATTTATGGAAGATTAAAAGTGAATGAAAGGAAAAGAAAGGAAATATATTCCTTTAACCGGAAAATTATAAGCTTCATCGTGTTGATATTAAGCTTGGGCGGTATCAATAGGAGTGTATATTTCAATAATAAACCAAAAATCATCAAATATACATATTTAGTATACTGCACTATTTTTCCTACACTTTACACATATTTCTTTATAGTTACATCACATTTTTTACCGATAAATCCCCAACATTTGATAAATTCTGTGCTATTTAGCTTTGTTGTGGTTTTTGACTGGACATTCGCGTGTATAAAAGGTACAGAAAAACTCTCGATCGTTTATAAAAACTTATATATGTTGGAAAAATCTTTGACAACAAAAATAAAAGTGTACAAGTTCTGGAAACTGTTTGTTATGTGTATATTTATGATAACTCAACATTTTATCCTGAATAAACTATGTAGTAACTTCAATACTCGAGACGTAGTGAACGCGGTCAAGACGGCACTTGTTATTGGCTCAATTTTCTTCTACAATTTAGATTCCATTTGGTATTTTTACGTCTTCAACACAATAAGAACTACTTTAAAAGCTTTGTACAAACAAATAAAGATCAATCATAAAAGAAATGGCAATCAGTATTCTTCAAACTCCGCGATTGTAGTTGATTCCACTCAAATAATAGAAGAGCTCTTAGTCTATTATAAAAAACTTGTGAAAACCCAGGAAATTATGGTTTGGATCATGAATCCGTCGGTAAGTTAACTAGGTATTTGTTTACATAAACTCATTTTTTTCCAAGAATCATTTATCATCATCATCATCAACAGCTCATATACGTCTCCACCGAGGAGCTCGAGCCTCCCCTAACATCGAGGGGGCTTAGGCCATAGTCCACCACGCGGGCCCAGTGCGGATTGGCGGACTTCACATGCCTTCAATTGTGACATCTCAAGCATGCAGGTTTCCTCACGATGTTTTCCTTCACCGAAAGCCAGTGGTGTGAATCCGTACGTAAGTTTTTATAAACTCAGAGGTACGGGCCAGGGATTTGAACCGGCACCCTCATGATCGTGAGTCGGTGCCACCACGGCTCAGAATCATTTATACACATTATTAATACCTAATATATATATTCACGAAAACATAATTTGATTGGTTGATTATAAAGCTTTTACTCATTATCGGAAATTTTACTTCAAATATACTGTTATTTGTAGCAGAATTACGATTTATAGTCTGAGACAATATCCTACTAATATTATAAATGCGAAAGTTTGTATGGATGTTTGTTACTCTTTCACGCTCCAACGGCTGAAGGGATCTGCTTGAAATTTGGCACAGAGCTAGAATATGTTCTGGAATAACACATAGGCTACTTTTTATCCCGGGAAAATTGAAGATCCCCGGGAACGCGGGCGAAGCCGCGGGGAGCCACTAGTTATTTCATATTTCAGTACATGTTCACAGTAATTATGACACTAATAAGAACAGGAAACGATATTTTTTATGCCATTTTGCAAATGAAAAGGGAGGTAAGTAATTTATTTATTTAATGCCCCATTCACAAACAAGTCTTTTGGACAAAATAGCCCGATCTCTAAGAAAAGTTTAAGTGTATAATATTAAACTTTTACGAACTATATTCATAAATTTGATGTAGATTTATTCAATTGGGGGAAAATATAATATATTATTTTTATAATTATCTACGTGCGAATCATCCCAATTTATACCTAATTATCAAAATAATTAATGAAGGCCTAAATTATTTGAGAGGATATTTCATCAACATTTTCTTCCTTTGATTTTAGAAAGTCACCGATATAAGCCTTAGTGTTTTGTACAGTTTTGCTAACGGAAGACAGAAAGAGTTGCTGTTCCTTCTACTGGTATGCTACGAAGGTGATATGATTAATAGGATCGATAAGAAAATAAAGCTTCTACTAGCAAATATGCTCGTTGATAAAAGAGGTAGGTGCCGACACCTAATAATATGGAAATAAAGTACAATAGATTTATTCCCAAGTTTTTGCATTTTTTGCTTAGCCAGATAAAATTTAGTTTAAAAAAAATATCCGGTAAAGCACAATAAATGCCTCTGTGGAATATTAATAAACCTACTTTATAGTATAATTTTGTAGGTAAATCTAAACGCTAACCAATAGCCAAACCGAATAAACAAAATTATTAATATCTCTCAACCTATGAAAATAAACCAAAGGGCCCTCATAATTAAACAACCGTTTTCTAACTAGTTTTTAGTATAAATATGGGGAAACTATCAGTGTTTATAATTAACTATTTCCTTTGATATAAAGTAGGGTTGACCTTACTTGCCTCGGCAAAACTGAATCATGTTTAGAAAGCGAATAGGTTTACCTTGAATTTGTAGTTATGTATTTCACTTATAACAAGAGAATAAATAAATAAAACATTAATCAAAGTTATCAAATCCTAATAGGTCCGTTTTGACAAAACATGTAGATCACGTCACGGTCATGTAGTCCACGTGACAATAAAACAGATTTGCGACAAAGATACAGTGTCTTTTCAAAACGGGCCTCTTACAGCAGGTTAACTTAATTCGACTCATTGTGAAATGGTGTTAGATGTATAAAAAGCGTCCATCGTTAGCCGTTTGTTTGCTATTGAGTGGAACGCTGCTTTTTTAAACTGTTAAAGGCAGTATAAATTTTTATTTCTCTGAAACACTTTCAGATTCCCTAACAGATAGACGCGTCATAGAGAAGTTTATTCGATACGCGGAAAGGAAGCAAGATAAACTAACAACATTCAGAATCATAAAAATAACAATGGACTTGCCTCTACTGTGTTTTTTAAATTTAGTAAAATTTTTCGTTTTGGCTGTACAGTTTTTAGATATTGTGTAGCACCGTTTTAAGGCCCTGTGCATTTTTACTGAAAAAATATATATGATTCTAGGACTTTGAAATAAAATTTCATGTTTGACACAAAAACTTTTATTTACACAATCAAATGGTCAAAGTTTTTAATTAAAAAAAATACTTGAATAACAAAGTAAAATTGTGTGCACACTGACTAGCCTGCCTATGTGAGACTTGTAATTTCAAAATAAACTTATATACTTTTTATCTCGCTTATGTACATAGAGAAAGAGTGAGTGAGTCAATTTTCATTGAAGTTCATACGCAAAACTTAGTCTGAGTGCCAACTTAAACATACACACTTTAAGTAGTAGATATTACAATAACAAAGAGACTAGAAAGACTAGAATTACACTTTTTATGTGCACTTTGTACTTTTCATAAATAATTAAATTATAACATAAATAAATAATTATTTTCTTATATAGGTAGTAAAACGTACAGAAGATTTCCTTAGAACTTATTAACTAAAGTTACTATAAAAATTATGGTTACAAATGATATAACAATTAATATCGCTACTTGCACTAAAATTTAAAACTAGATTAAACATAAATAACTCGTTACATATTCGGTAGTTGTTAGTTTGCTTGTATCTATCTAGATTTATCTTTTAGTACAAGTGGATCTCGATTATTTATTTTAATAAAGCAAATTCACATAAAATTTTGAAAAGCAACAAAAACAAACGAATACTACACAAAAAGGTCCCTTCTTTACAAATATCTTTCTATCTTCTATTCTAATTTACCGATTATATATAAATTAATGCAATTTCCAGGATAAATACAAACAAAAAATAAATATATTATTAAACATTTACTATCCTTATAACTAAGGTACTAGACATTTAACGTGTCTCGTCTTAGTTTTTTCATTTAATTTCTATCAATTAATTGTCTTCATTTATTTTGATTTTAAAAACTGACTTTAAAAGCATGGTATATCATTATTTCAGACATGTGCTTGTGTCACAGTACTTCAATATAGTTAACTAAAACGGAGATGACTTTTAAGAAGTAACAATTATTTATAATATATTGCTATAACTGGTCATAGTAAATAGCTTTTTTGGTACAATAAATAAACTAAATAATAGTGTCCACGCGTCAATTGAAACAATACTGGTACGAGTCATGTTTAAAAATATATAACAAAAAGACTACTTTGTTACAGTTCACAAAACTGGTAAAATTCCTAAAAATGCATTATGTGACCAGTTCAATTTATCTACGGTTAAAAACGTTACTGATTTAGCCTTGTGTATACCATCGTCATTGTTATGTACTTGTATTATACCTTTTTATTGTATTCGGTTTCCCTTTTGTATTTAATGAAGCCAATCTAAATGAAAACATATTTTTCAAACAGCACAATAACGTTAAATAAATTGCGTTGCTTTGATATTCTTTTCTAGATAGGGATGGGCAAAGAAATATTCCTTTGATCATTTAATAATAAGATATGAAATGAAGCTCTATGAAGGTACTGATATATTTCAAAGTGATAGATAACCGAGTTGCATCCAATGCAACGTCATTTTATTGAGTTTATAATAAAATCTTTTTTCATATTTGTTCATACAAAATGCCCCAGGATATTTATTATATCATATAAACAACCTTACTCTTATAAAGGCATTTACTTGAAGAAACACAGAAAACGGTCACGTGGTTATCGACCGGTTTCTCATTAGCAAACATGTGACGGTAAATAATTGACCACTAAGAGTTAGCTGCAGAGACCTATGCGGTAAACTTCACATATTTTTAAATGTGACATTTTAAGCTTGTAGGTTTCCTCACGTTGTTTTCCATCTAACCAGAGCTTAATCCGTACGTAGGGATTTGAAATGGAACTGTTTCAGATATTTTTGAGTAAGGGTGGTTTTTCGATGGCACATATTTCAGTCCTGAATAATTGGTTAGGTAATTTTTGGTTACACAGTTTAGTTTGGCATAGGTGAGACGGACCGTCTCGCTTGAAGCGCTTTGTTATCACAGTATGCTCTGATGTCTTGGATAGGCTGCATTAGGAATACTGGTACGTCATCGTCACGTTTCTGAAAATGATTAAAAAGTATTTATAACTACTAATATTATAAATGCGAAAGTTTGTGAGTTTGTGTGATTGTTACTTCTTCACGTCTAAACGACTGGGGCGATTTTAATAAAATTTGGTATTAAGTTGGCTGATACTCTGGATACATAGGTATTTTTGTCCCGGGAAAATCGAAAATTCCCCGGGAACGCAGGTGAAACCGCGGGGCAGAAGCTAGTAATTAATCTTTCGAATATTTGGTTGTGAAGAGAAATCCTTAATGCGTTGTAGATATATATTTTGAATGTAGTAGGTACCAAAAATTAAATCATCAGCTTATGCGTCTCGATAGCAAGAAGATAAGCCTCCAACTATCTAATATTAACGTTCTACTATTATTTCCAATCATAAGTAAAAGCCTCGACCATTATGGATGTTATTGTATCATTAATATTTCATTTTTCTATTCGAACCCAATAATATTTAAGTATATTTAACAACATTCATAGTATGTTTTATGACGTAGATAAACCATGTTCAGACCGGGGACGAGAGCAGATTATATGAAATATACAGATTAGTTTCCCGGAATTGGAATTCCATCTTTTCATTCAAAGGCGTTTAATATTGCTTGGGCGGGCGTAGATTTCCTGATTTACGTTTTGCGCCTTATATATTACTCAAGTCTTGTCTTTAAATAGATAACAAACATGTATATCTATTTATATATAGTAATAACTTTGGTTTTGAGAAAATCCTTTTGACCTTTCAAAAAATGTTGTGAGAACCCAAGTCAACCTTATTTGTTTCATGTAGGTATACAAAAAATATTTAAAAAAAACTGTTACAATATGTTGAATGAACTAAAAACTTAATCATTATTTTTCTATTAAATAAAAAAGATATGTATTTATTAGTAATCCAATGTAAATTTCCTAAAATTATTGTAGATAGTTTTGAAGTTAAAGTGATGTACCTACATCTCACTTTTGTTCTTTAACAAATTTGATTTATAGTCGAGTTAATTCAGTAATACATATATAAAATTTTTAAGTAATTTTTAATATTCCATTTCTGATTTGAGTGAAACGAGTATTTGAATTTTAAATTAAAATAGAGACATCTACATCTACATCATTTATATCTTAAATACTTAAAATATTATTTTGATTTTAATTCTTGGTTCATTGCATAACAGTAAAAAAGAATTAAAATAAGTGAAGAATCCTTCGTCCCTTTATTCATATGCTGCGGATATAATTAAAATATATAAAAACTACTTAGTCATAAGAAGTCGATAAGCAGGTATACCTATATATCTTTTAGGATACATTCGTAAGGAAATATAAAAATATAGGTATCCATCTGCTATACATGTCGAAAATTCAGTCAGGGGTAAATATAAGCATTACGTTTCTACAACAAACATCCTGAAGATATTCAGGAATTACTGGTTCATACATTTTAAAAGGGGACGTTGTGAAGAAAACTTAATATCAAAAGGGCTTTTCAGAGAATATCGGTAAATTTGAAGAATAACGACCCCTGGCAGTGAATTGCTCACTTAACATACTATTACTACTTTTTTAAAGTTAGATGTAATTTATACTTCTTCAATCAGAACATGGTAATATTACAAGAATAAACTATACGATATATCAATCTACAAAAGCCTATATAATAGTACCTACTAACATTTTAAATGAAATAGTTTTTGATGTTTGTGACTGTTTCACGCCAGAACAGGTGAAGGCATCCGGATTAAATTTGGTGCAGAGTAAATCTGCTTATTTCTAAAATATATCGCGAGTGAAACCGCTGGGAGCCAATAGTAAAAAATATTTATATTAAGGGTTCCTACAGCTATGGCGGTAATTTAAATTGTAATTGGTTCATAAATAAAACAACATTTTACCTGGAACAGAACTTCCCCCTCGAAGTACGTCAGTTGGTACTTCCTCGTTCTTAATAAGATGCCGACAAGTTTGTCAGATATTACTGTGTATATCTGGAAAAAAAGAAATCGCATATTAATTTGAATTGCGATAATAGATTGTGTACAAATCAACATAAAATAGTAGTAAAAGGTACTGAAAATAATCAGAAAATTATAGTAAATTAAAATTTATAGGTAGGCCATTTCAAGATGAAAAGGAAAACTATTTCAAATTACACTTAACACTAAAACTTATTTCATGCATTTGGACAACATTGTCGTAGGTATACATATATGGAATAACAGCAGTATTAAAATATACTGTAATATTTTATATTGATAGGTATAACTTTTTGTAGCAGCAGGTAAAAAGACAAAGGTTAAATCCCGTTTTTTGATTATTGTAGGAAAAAACACTTGTTTTGCGAACGCTGAGGACTCTCAGGCAGTTTGACCCAGTATTCTACAAAGGTTATACACGACAATTGATTTAGATATGCTCGGTGTATCATTCAAAAACTTTGAGAATAGTTTTCACCGAGTATTCATTGTATGAGAGGGATTTGTAAACGAAACTGGGATTTTTAATTTAGCATTGTTGAAATATTCTATAGGAAAAACCGATAGATGATCACATGTTCGACTGAGTGGAACTAACTTTTCAACAATGTCATTGGTAAAGTACCTATATTTATAAACGGATTGAATGGTATGTGATTTAAATTTTGTTTATTGTGAATGACGCAATTCGAACGTAAATCGATCTATAAATAAAATAACGAATAAAAAAGGATGTGTTTTTAAACAATAATCAGCTTTCAATAAATTTGCATATATTTTCAGAAGTTAAAGAGGATTAAAAGCAGCCTATGTGCTATTCCAGAACACCTATACTCGAACTCTGTGCGAAATTTCATAAACCAAAAAAAAATACCTACGTGTAATTCTAGAATCTACTCATTATTTTTATTTTTTTGCCGTGAAAGAGTTACTAACATCCATATGCCTATACATCCAAACGCTCTCATTTATAATAGTTGTATTTACAAGGCCCTTATATAATGATCGTACAATTTATAGAGTACATGCCTCTCTATACATTCAATAATGTATAATAACGTAAAGGCCTATTACTAATAGGATACTTCGTCTGCTATCAGAAAATACTTATAATAGTGTGGATTGCCATACCAGACGGACTTTTGATATAAAATATTTCATATTAGAAAAAACTATTGCTTGATAAATAAAATTCCAAGAATTAATAATATAGCTTGATGGTATATATGCCTAATGTAGATTTATTTATCAAATATATTATTTTATTATTAATTCAGGTAATATCCAAGTCTGCTGACCTGTCAGTGTAAGATATAGGGACTTAGCAATTTAAAGGCATTTGACTTTCCACCTTCCGGTGTATAAGGCTTAATTCTACTGTAGCGCAAATAAAGTTAAACCGCATTTATATATTTCTATATGTGGTTCAAATTCAATCAATAAAACAACAATGAAACTTTTAGTGGGGGCTATTAATAAAGAGTATTTTATAATGGACTCGCCCAAACTTTGGAAAACTATCACCGCATTGCAATAGTCGAGTCAGGCTCGGTAATTGGTTTAAAGTAGTTTGAACACTCTGACCTACGTAATTGGGTTAAAATTTAAACGACAGTTTGATACACAGATCGGTTGATCAAATTTGTTGTGATATGAATGCTTTTTGTTCTAATATAAATAATGACACTTAGAATAGGTATTGTGGCAAATTGTGGCAAATAAGATTTGTCATTTGATAATAGGCACAATAACGTGATTAAAATTTAAATACAACAAGAGAAATGTTCAAAATTTGGTCTCTTAAATAGAAGATACCAATGATATTAAGTATTTCAAACATTAAATTCGCATTATTTATTAAATGTGTTATTTAGGAATCCGACCATCTGGCAGCACACGCTAATTTATGGATATCCGCTACAAACGCTGTCGACATAAAATCTTGAGCATCGATAAGCAATGACCGAGAAAATGTATGACAGAAATAATTTTAGCACCATCCGGCCGCGTCAATATGTCGATAAATTTTGTTCGAAAGTAAACAAGAATCGTGCACTTCCAGTGTTTATTTTTGTTGGGGAACAGATTCTGATTCCATATTAGGTTTCGACCGTTACTGTATTTGTTTATACTAATTACGTTCGAGTGAACGGTTGGCGGGCGGCGGTGGCGGTGGCGGTTTGTAAACCGATTCCAAATTTAAATCTTGGCCGTGACGGTGCCGGCCGCGACGCGGAATGTCATGACGTCACTGCATCCGACTCCGATAGTGATGCGAACCGTGTTTTCCTACTTGAACTAACACGGTTTCTAGGATAATATCTAGTTCGCCACGTCATCTATAGTTTGATATAGGGAATTCCCTCATAGGCCTGTTACTAATACTTGGAATCAGATTGGCCGTGTGTGAAAAATGTCCCAGGATATTTATTTACTAGCTACTTATCCTGTTAATAATATTATTAAAATATCAAGAACCTTTGAAAGTACAATCTGTGAGCTAATTGGAACTCATAATTAAATTTACCATTTCAATATTTTATTCGCATTGGACGAGTTAAAGCCAGTTTTGATTTATTAATCAGACCCACAGTTGATTCTGAACAGTTTACGAGGAATTATTATTTATTCATGAAGTTTATATTATTGCGGTATTTTATAATTTCCGAATGTTTCGTGTCACATCACTAGTAAATGGGTTCGATGTATCACATACATATGTCTAATGTATGATGTATTACCTCCTGTTTTTCTGAACACATGCGTAAATATTTCAGTTTTGCGTGAACGAATTCTTGTTAAGTTTTTACAGTCGTTTGTCATTGAGATTGAGAAATATGCAATTTTATAAACTCTATTATTTATTTTTATATATAATTTTAACGGAAAATATCAGTTTATTTATTTAATTTTGTAACTTAATCCCAGATTATATCTGAAACGTAAGAGAACCTTCTCTTAAAACACAATCTGTATTAAAAAAAATCCACAAAACTATTGTAGACTAGAAATCAAATGTTTTAAGGGCAATATTTCTTCCATTCACTGAACTGCTGCGACTTCAACACTATTATTATAAGAAAAAAAAACAAATAAAATTAATGTAAACATGCCAATCTTTTCACTGTAAACCAATAACGATCTCTTTATGTTAGTACGATGACCCTGACATATTTCATGGATTCCCGATAATGTACCTAAACTCAAGAACAAAACCGTTAAACGTGTTTGCACAACCTTGTGACTCACGCGTTTACCCGGCTTCACTTATTGGAATGCGTTTCAATAAATTCCATTAAGAAAATTTGATCCATTAATATATGTTACTAGTTGACCCGCGCAACTTCGTTAGCGTCACTTGCCCGTTTTTGCAACAGTTTTGATTGATGCTCCGCTCCTATTCGTCATAGCGTAATGATTTATACATAAAAACCTTCCTTAAGAATCACTCTATCTATGAAAAAAACCCCGCATTAAAATCCGTTGCGTAAATTAAAGATCTAAGCATACATAGGGACAGACAGACGGCGGATAGCGACTTTGTTTTATACTATGTAGTGATGAGATTCTATACCTACTAAAAAATTCTTAGCTGAATCGCATTCCGTGAAATTGATGAAAATTATATGAAAAATGATTTTTACTCAAATAGGCCTTCACAAGCACTTACCTATACTAATACTAATACTAATACTAATAGTCAGACTCTAACAGCATACATTTAGACCTAGGTCTAAACCGTATGCAGGTTTTTTCACAATGTTTTTCTCAACCGAAAGCCAGTGGTCAATCCATACGTAAGTTATAAAATATGCCTCCTAAATATGCGTATACCATGCTTCTTCTTGAAATTGTTATATGATATAGCTTTAATAGTCAGACTATTAAAAAATACCTTAGGAGTTTCTTACGAATCCAATCGAATGCCGGTTTGATGAACCGTTACTTCAATATTGCCCTAACAAGTGGTCTAAACTGAATAATTGATTTTTATTGTAATCTCTATGGAGACGCGCTCTTAAAATTTATATTAAAATGAACATAATATAGAGTTTTGAGTGTCTAGGTACTAGAGTCGATGAAAATAGGTATGTTGGACGCTTTAATATGAAATGGTTAATATGAATTTCATCCCATCTCATTTTATTTACACATAAAATCATCATAAGCCAGAGCTAAATAGCTACTTGCAGATAATAAAAAAACAATTTAAAGGTGTAGGTACCTACATCTATATTTTCTATGTATAATAGAAGAAACAGACAGACTGATTCTTTGAATCAAAGTAATAAAAAACGTTAATACAATTTTTTTGCAACCGACTTAAAATTTGCAGATCGCTGGGAACGCAGGCGAAGCCGCGGGGCGGGAGCTAGTTTATAATATGTAAAATATTTTTAAGCATATTTTGGAGTAAAGTAAACCCTCAGTTCGGAAGGTCGCTATTGGTATTTTTTGCAATTAGTTTTGTTTACACAGCCATTAAAATTCCCTTTCAAATATTTGCTTCTCGTCTTACTACCCAAAATTTTGTTGTAAGCCAACTAATGAGTCTGTCAGATATCAGACGTAAGCCTCTTATAAAAACAAAGCGTGAGCAACGGTATTCATCAAATTATTTTTCAAAGGCCAGACGTTAGCTTGGTAACCTTCCGTTTACTTTTCTTTAAGTTTAGTAGGCCGACAAATAGGCGGACGATCCACTTAATGGTAACATACTTCCATAAACACTTACAATGGCTGTCAATTCTCATGTGGTTTTGATTTTCCAACCCCTTAATATTCCAATCAAAACTCTATAGAACAAGTGAACAGCTTGCGGCTTAACGGCGGAAGCGAATGGCGGGAGTGTTTATCCAAACGAATCCTACGTAACGAACAGATTGTAAATAAAGTCTTCCGGTATTACGTTCTACTCTTATAGCTATATGTCCACATGACATTGGCAAATTCCTGAGAGATTTAATTATCTATGGCAAGTCTGCAGACTCACTGTCAACAATATTTCTATTTCTAGATTCATAGAGCAATCAATTCCCTTACATCTTCTTACTATATTCAGGTGCCAACGGAAATACATTGTTCAATTTCCCCAAGTAAGCCTTTGAATATTGTAACTTATTATGCGTACACACACATAGGTACATACATACGGCTTTAGTAGCACTTCTACAACAGAAATACAAAATAAAAGTACTATATTAATCACGTAAGATTTAAAAAAGTGCATCTGTGAGTTCTGATAAGCTTATCCTGTAATTTATTATGTGGAATGAATGATTTGTCTACGGACTGAAAATAAATTACGCAGTAAAATTCAAATTTTCAATGATAAAAAAGGATATTAATTTCATTTTGATATTGACTGGGAACGATATGGGTTCAACCATTCCCTAATTAAACAATGCCCTAAAGTTGATTTACTCTGACCGATTGAATTTTTGACGTGACAACGTCTTATAATTCGATAGAGCCGGCTGCACGCACGAAAAAACATGACTCATGCGGCGTTACCTCGCTCTGAGGCGTCCCATGACTCATGCGGCGTTACCTCGCTCTGAGGCGTCCCATGTGGCGGCTTGAAGAGCAAGCGAGAGCGCGAAACGAGCGACAAAGAAGCACAATCAGCCTTTGCGTTCGGCAGCGTTCGACATCCGTCTCTCTCCTACTCGAGTGAGCGATGCAAGACGTTGTCACGTTCAACTATCGTCAGTAAACCGACTTTACAGACAACCATTTATGGTGTTTTTTTTTATTGAATTATTTTGTTTACCGCCTTCTCTTTTATCTTCGAAAATTGCCAAAATATGTAAGAAAATGTGAAGTAAAAATGTGAATAATTTCCTTTGTTGAAGGTTACTTTTGTTGCTTCCTTTATTACCTCAAACAGTTCATTGTTACCAAGCATAATTCGCAGATACCTACAGAAAATATTTCAAGAGAATATTTGATATGAGACCGTATAATTTTAACATAATATAATGATCAAATCACTGGCCCGTAAAATTCGGGCTAAGTGATACTTACGCACTTGAAAATCTTGTACCTAATTAGTAGACATGGGCTTGCGCGAATTGCTTAAAATCGATAACGTATCGACACTTTCCAATAACTATTTATCGATAGACCATAAATCGTTCATAATATCGATTGGCAGCTTTCCACAAATACCTACTAACGGTACAGTCTGTATACTTACTTACATACCTACATCACTCATAATGATGGTGATAATAACAAACAATAAGACTATTCGTCTAAAGTCTATAACATATTGTTATGTATAATGGACCAAAAATACCACAGACATTGTCAGACAGTGAAATGCGTATAATGCTAATTATCTTTGCACTATGCCAACTTTTGAACATGCATGCTTAAAAAAATACAATTTATTTATTCACCTGCTTTGAAACTGGTAGTGACTATAATGTTATGTGGAATATTTAGTAGAATTTGCGGAATCGATCGCGACGCCGGAATATTTTCAGAGTGTATCATTCGGTGACTGTCATTTTGCCAAGTTTCTTATTGTCTCGGGCAATGTTCATGTCTCGGATGTGGAACAAGGTATAAACGAGAGCGGTTAAAAACCTGAAAGAATTGCAATGAGCCAAGCGGAAACCTAATATTAGCTCAAGTTTTCATCGGAACGAAAACGCTCGGACAATAGACAATTTATATGAGTATCACTTTGTAAAACGGTTTATTGGAGGTTGCAGTTTATATCTAAGGTATCATAATGAAGGTGTGTCATAGAATTAGACCACACTGAAGCATTATTTTGTCATCACATTATTTCGGTTTTCTGCCAAACCCCGACCTTGGGACTTAAGAAATAGATATATTAATAGAGAACAATGAGTTTTACGTAAGGCGAATGTAATTTGCAGGTGTTTTGAGTAGACGCAAATGTGAATCATTTGGTTTTGACGCGTCAACATACGAACAAACATCGGCTGTAGGCGTCTAGAGTATATTAGTCTGCTATTCTTAGCAAAAGCAACCTTTCGCTCTGAGCGTTAGAGTCGAAAATGTATAAGTGCTTGCGGGAATTCATTGAATAAATATATTTAATTTAAATTATCATTGCCAAAAGTATATGAGTAGTTACTTAATGAATTAATTAACGTAAAATATATATCGAAAGGTTTATTTTCGTTACAGGATTATGAAGGCTGGGATTAAAAGTGTACTGTAATAAATCTAGAACATATCCCTACCTCCTCCTCCTACCTCCCTACCTACTATTAGCGAGTTTAAATTCTTTCTACCATTCATGTGTTGATCTTATTATATATGAATAAAACTAAGGGTGCGTTTCCACCAGAGATGTGCGAGGATGCGTTGCGAGGAATGTGTTTTTTAAGAACCAATAGAATCGCTTCATTGACCTAGCCTCGCTTAGTATAGCTCAATGAAGCGATTCTATTTGTTCTTAAAAACACATTCCTCGCAACGCATCCTCGCACATCTCTGGTGGAAACGCACCCTTATGGTTAACTCGGCCGGACCGAGTTGTTTATTATAGGTCGTAAAAGTGAGAGTCTGTAATGTAGAAAATTTTAATAAAACCCTAAATCTATGTAATAGGAAGATAGGCAGATTATGAAGTGTACTAAAATTCTGTGTTATTGGTGTATATTTTATCTGTCAGACAATGTTTTAGCTAGGCTTTAGGCCTATCTCTACAATATAGCGGTTAAAGGCACCGTTAATAACTTAGGCTTAAAGAGGGTTGGTGTATTTTACTTGACTCCAAAATACTCAGTGCTGGGTGTTATTTACGATGTTTACATTTACTATTATATAATAGAAAATTAGAAAATAATTCCTAAAAACTTTCCATCGCAAAAATATGTAAGTAGAAAGATTTTAATCCAATTAGCGATGTAATAGATTGGATTAACTATAATCCAATTTGTTTAAAATACTAAATTTTATACATATTTTTTGAGTTAATTCGTCCTTGTTTTTATTTTTTATTTGTGTTAGTCTTTATTTTATTTTTTCAAGTCTAAAGTGGACGAAAGCGGCGCAGAAATAAAGTACTTTTTTGTTCAAAGGGTTAGTTGCCAATGGCGTTTTAGCTTAACACTTACCGTAAATAATTCACCGAATGGAATAACTTTGGTGGCATCCTTCAGCTCTGGGGGCAGTAAACTCTTGCACGGCGGCTTCCCGTATTCGTTGATGATCTCACATAGCTCTTTCATTTCAGTACATACTCTTGCTTGGGCTTCGGCTCCTCGGTACTCGGTCATTGAACCGGGAATGGGCCTAGGGAAAAAGAAAAAGAAATCTAATACAAGTTGCAATAAAGCTGTGATTAAGACAATTTACAATTAGACGAAGACTTTTCTTCAACATTATATCTAACACAATTAACTATTAAAAGAGTCAAAACTGCTCCTAAACGGTATTTATGAGTACATTTACAGCTAACAATAAAATTATTGTGATTACTTTAACATAATGCATTAGAAAGGCCTGATTTCGATTGCCTTCTTAAATAAGCATTATGTTTGGATGTGAAATATGCGTGGTGCGGTATGCAGGCAGGTACACATGGCTCCCACTACAAAAGGGATCAAGAGCCCGTGCTTTATGGATAGTTACTATACTCTTTGAGCCCGTGTGCAGAGATATGTGGTCGGGTATTTAATTAAAAAAATAAACTTACTTGCCGTACTCATCCTTCGAGAATGTTGGCTTGTGGTTTTTGTCAAATGATCCACTGAATGCGGTGACTTTCTGCAGTTCGGTGTGTGTCTGCGCTTTTGTGTCGAACGCCGATATAAGGTCAGTTAGTGACGAACTCTAGAAAATAAAATTATAACTTTATTTTTTTCAAATTTAATGACCTAAGACGACGGTTATGTGAAAATAATTTACACACACAGTGATAGATACGATAAAAACAAAATATGACAGCTATGAAAATGGCGGCAATGGCGCGGCAATTTTTTTTACGCGCCAAATGAATGTTGACTGAACATACAGCCTACTTCAAAATTTAAATAAATAAATGAACAAATAATTGAAATATGAATAATTTGATGTAATAAATGTAAAGTTTAGGACCTATACATTTATTTACCTATTCCAAAAGTGCGTTTATTTGTAATACTGGAAATGGCTTCGTGATTCGCTGCCCCAGAAGCCAGATATTAATAAATATTTATCCGATTGTCTCTACTTAATTTCAGGTAAGTAAAGTCTTTAGGGACTATTATATTATATTATATATCATTTAATAACATATGAACGAACATATTTTTGTACCTAAATGTGAATAGATAACCTACCTGCTATCACAAATAATTCGATATAATTTATGCCATCTTCACAATAGAGTGAGATTGATGTTTATAGCTTCATGAATTGTTCATTGCCTACGCAGGCATCTACCTACATTTGAAAATGCCAATAAATTTATACCAATAACTTTAATATATAATAATGATATAAGATGAAGAGAAGGAAAAGATAGCATTTGGCTAGCATAAAGTAAATAAACAAACACATCATATAATAATATACATGTACAATACTATAATTTATATCTATTTTACATCTCGCCGTTGCTTCCGTCACAAATTATTTTAAAATATGTCTTCCTCTGCCAACTCGTATTGATTTACTTCAAACATTAAACTGCATGCTAATGGAATTGGTGAAAACATTTTTACAGCGCAAAAATACTGTGGCTACATTTTATTTTTGGCCACATCAACGCTCGATTGTCATCAGTTAATTGGAGTCAACGTTATTTGTCTATACATTATTGGCATTAAATTTGGCACTGCTAGTATAGTACACTAGTGGTCCCCCGTTCCACGTTCCCAGGGATCTTCAATTTTTCCGGGATGAAGAGTAGCCTATGTGTTAATCCACCGTGTCAGGTAACTACATACCAAATTTTATTAAAATTGCTAAAGCCGTTTAGACGTAAAGAAGTAACAAACATAGGTACACACTGACAAACTTTCGTCTTTATTATAATAGTGTGATGTGTCTTGTCAACTTTCCGGAATGAATGAATTGGATTGTTGAATGTTTGAACTGGTGTTTATCTACCTATGACTTTTAAATAGGTACCTTCATTCAGTCTGCATTTAAGTGGAAGGTATATCAACAGTTCTATCAAAGAGGACTGTAGATAGAAAAAAGGACCAGAGGTTTCAACTGAAGATGAAAGAATACCAATGCATTTAAAAAATATAACAGGTTGAACATTAAATCTACCTACGCAAACTAATCATTTTGCCAAACTTTTGTATACATGCTCGGTATCGGTTGTGATGTGATGATTGGCATTCATCTAATGTTGTTGTTCTCGTCAAATGCCAACAAGACTTTTATAAGTCTGGTTTCCGCGACTGGTCATTAGAAAAAAAATGCTTTGATGTTTCAGTAATGTTATTGAGGGTTTCAACAGTTTTCTAATAATTATAATTTTTTTTATCACTTTATTCTACATTTTATTGTCATACTACCCATTATTTTTGATTCTAACAAATACGAAATAGTTGAAAACTGTGTTTCAGGAATCAGTTTATTTTGACCGCGTTCATATCACTGACGTAACTTGCAAAGCTTTTTGGGTTTGTATGTAAAAGCTTTATTAAAACCTCCCAAAATTTATTGTTCGGGCTTATAGGAAAATATTTTCAAGTCTTAATCAATTCGCAAGTATTTTTTGAAGGACTAAAAATAAAGATAGATGACTCACCCAAAACTCTCAAAAGTAATGAGCGTGTAGGTATAGAGTATGGTAAAAGAAATTCTGCTCAATATTAAAACACGACAGGAAAATTACATTTCAAAAATCTTCCTCGATTATTTGTTTTGGTTACAAGTACAAAGTATGTTTGTCATAGGGTGGGTGGTGAAGGGCTGAGAGCTGGGAGGTAAGAAGCTTTTATCACTCGTTATAAGATATATTATAGCGGATATCTGTCAAATGATATTCTTTTTTACTATGCCTTGTTTTCGCTCCTTTTTGAATTTGGAATTATATGTCAAGGACCCAAAAAATAGACACACACGCAGAGCGACTAATGCCTCAGCGGGAAGTCCTTTACTGAGGCTTTAAGTCCATGTTATAAGTATGAAAGTTGCACAAATATAGCTTCGTTTAATCCCAATTTTGCATAGATATAATATACGAAAAACACAAAAGCGTTACTAATTACTATTTCCAAGAAGTATTTCAAAGAAAAAAATATTCCTCAATGCCAAAACACACACTGAAATCTATTTGAGTCTCATTATACGATATCTTACTTATCTTGCAAATAATGTTTAGACGCCAGCTGCGTGTAATCTTACGTTTGTTTAGGAAACTTTGAAAATACGAGCTTTATTGCTACAGCATAAAAAAAACGTTATTTCATCGAGTCGTTTGTGTGGTTTACATTTGTTATGTTTTGTCTAGGAATTCGCGGTATGAATGAATTTGTTTCAACCGTCCAAGTTTTATTGAGAACAGTTGTTGTGGCTTACTTTTATAGTTGTCCATTGTTTTAGTTGCTGTCATAACTTTAGTTGGAGCTTTCATAATGGGGTTTGTTATGTTTGCATGTATGAGTAAAAGAAGTAAAAAATAGTCTTGTGTGGGTTATTTAAGGAAAGATCTGTGACTTTTTAAAGATCACGTTGATCATTGTTAGGTGCATTACATATACTATTATGTATGACTTGATTTATATATAGAGCCAAACTATAATAGGCTAAAATTTATGGCAACATTTAATGGGCATTTCTTTAAGGCAATCAAATTCTAAAAATATACAAGATTTGTTCATAGGTAAATAGACAAATGATACCTATATTTCATAATACTACCCGTTAATTTATATACGCACTTAAATAAATATATACCCAGACTTGTTTCGTTGGTATTTTACAGACAGATGTTTGTCTTAATACAAATGTAGCATACTTAACCAAACCGTGTTGTTTTTTTCATCAGAATATCACCTTAACATTCCCGAGATTCCATCGACAGCGGAAGCATGAATCACATGTGACGACAACGAAGTGAAACAGCAATCATTCAAACACAACGAGTGAATACCGCAAGGCCGGCGCAGGCGCAGGGCCAAGGTGTCACATAACTCTTGCGTCTGTCATTCACCCGCGATGAGACAAATACTGTATATTTTTAACCAGCTTCCGCCCTGTGGCTTCGACCACGTTCCCGATGGACCTAATCATAGCAAATGTCGTTTGTGAATCATCATAAGCTTTTAATATGGCTCCACTGCAGGCACATGAGTTTAATAACGAGGGGGCTAAGGCCATAATCCACCTAGGCCTAGAATCCTACGGATTAACGGACTTCACATACCTATAGATTATTTCCTTAAAAACAGAGTAATGAATTGTTAAATTTAATAACCACAAACAGATTGAGAAGTAATAATTCAGAAGAGCCTAAGGGCCCACTTCAACTCTTGTTTTTAGTTTACGGAAATTAAAGCAACAACTAGGATAGCTACTTCAAATGCGGCTTTAAACTTATTAAGTAAACTTGAACTACAACTAGAAGTTAAAGTTCAATGAGTCCCAATTTACTCGATCGATGAAATAATGTTGTCTTAAAAGTATTTTTTTTATTAATCTTATAGGTTTTTGTTTGAACACGATTCCGCCATAGTAAGTAAAGGCCACAGGTGGAAAGCACTTCAAGCCTAAAAAGCATATAGTCTCAAGCGGAGCTTATTATTATTATCTAAACTACATATATAAATTGATGTGTAGGACTTCGATGAACACTTAAAATAAATATATTTGTGTAAAAATGTTTTTTTCTAGTTTTCTTTATAAAATAATTCGAATCCAATAAACATGTGGGATGATCGCGATGAGTATGTACCATCTTATTATTTTTCCATCATCTGTTTTAGTCGTTTTATATACAACAACATACCTACGCATTTTCCTTAATATGTAATGTTTATTCATTATTTTAATTTTTCACTTTGGAAAAATACAATTGAGTTCTATAATTCATTTTATTTTTAGATAGCCACTTCAATAATACAATTACATTGCATGTTGATGACTGTTAAATATGTAGGTACTACCTACCTTAGATATTTAACTAACCGCGTGGCTTCATCTCCCTTTTCCGGGAATTATTAACTTTACCTGGATAAAAGTAAGATCTTTTTAGCCACTTTGGCGTTAAAGAGTACCAAACATATAAACTTTCACATTATAGGTAATTTTAGTTGGAAGGATTGTATCTACAGAAAGTAGGTACAATAAAGAAATGAACCTCAATACAGTGGTATTAAAATTAAAAATTAAAATATCTTTATTTAACATTAAATATGGTACAGTTATATTTGGGCTGGGCTCCCACATTAGGTCTCCCTGTGTTGTAGGAAACCCGCTCTTCACATCATTAGAAAATAAAGATATAAAACAATTTGATTGTGTGAGTACGTGACTTAGTGTATTTGTGTGTGTGTGTTTGCGTGTTTGCGCGTGCGTACGTGGGCGTGTTGATGTGTGTATTAAACCACCATTCAGATAATCTATATATATAATCTATATATAAAATAATGTCTGGTTGGTTACTTTTTATCCAGGGGAGATTGAAGTTTCTCGGGAACGCGGGTGAAATCGCGGGGCGCCACTAGTCTTATAATATAAATTTATAATATTTTAACGGAATGCGCCAAAGTTGGCGTTGAATTTTTTTTTTTTTTTTTTTGAATGGACTAGAAGGTGACAGCCTCAGATGGCTTTTACACCGTTACGCGGACTTTTTCGGTGAGCGCAGATGGCTCTCAACCGAAGGAAAATTTAAGCGACAGCGCTGAGGGTGTCCCCTGCGGGACCGTGCCTCGGCTCAGGGCGTCACTGGGGGAGGTGGGGACTCACTTGACATGATTATTTAGGGAGCGGACTGGGTCGTTGCTGCGGCACGGGCCGCACTAACAAGACGAGACTGGGTGGGACGTCGCGACGGACCTCGCCGGCGAGGACGGAATCGGATTTGTGTATTAGTGTGGGGTTGTGTGTCGCGAGCTGAGTTACCGGCTGCAAGCTGGTCTTGGATTTTGGTGGTTTCGTCGTCAGACTCGGCAAGGACGATCCTTGGTCTGCGTACGCTAGATATTCGGGAAAGCGTGTAGCTTGCAGCTTGCTCGATTAACGGGTTACTGCTGTTAACGGCGGAATCGAAATAGCGACGAGAGGCCCGTTTCATGAATTGCCTGATGGTCGGCAATTTTAAGTCGACGTGCAAGTCGACGTTGCGAACGTACCACGGGGCACCCGTGATTTTACGCATGAACCGGTTCTGTAATACTTGAAGTGGCTTTAAACGCGTAGGAGAAGCCTGAGCGAAGACCGTACTAGCGTACGTCATAATTGGACGAATACACGCGGTATAGAGTCTAACTTTACATTTTAACGAAAGCTTAGATTTTGAATTGAGGAGATAATGGAGCCGACCCATCACAAAGGCGGCACGCGCGCGTACTGCCTTTATGTGTGGCCGGAAGCCCAATCTATCGTCAAGAGTTACGCCCAGGTACTTGGCTGACCTACCCCAGGGGATCGATTCGCCGAAGAGCGTTACTGGTGTCGAGGGGAGGTCTCTAGAGCGACTACCACGACCGGTGGGTCTGCGAAAGAGAATTGCCTGACTTTTAGAGGGGTTAATTTCTATTCTCCATTTGCGGAACCAAGCGCCTAGCGCGTTGGCTGCACGTTGGAGTTTACGAGTGATATTCTGAGGGCTAGTGCCTGAGCAAAATATGGCGGTGTCATCCGCAAAAAGGGCTAAGTTAGTGAATTTATCTAACCTGGGCATATCGCTGGTGAATAGCGTGAATAATAGGGGGGAAAGTACCGAACCCTGAGGGACTCCGGCACGTATAGGGTGAGGGGAAGACAGAACGCCCTCGACTCGGTAGCGAAATTGGCGGTTCGACAGAAAGTCTCGTAAGATGGTCACGAGTCTAGGTGGGACACCCATGGTGTAAAGCTTATAAATAAGGCCTTCGTGCCACACCTTGTCGAATGCCTTCGCCACGTCGAAGAGGAGCATACCTGTTTTCTGACCGCGCATGAATTTACTTGAGACGTGTTCGACAATACGATGGACTTGTTGAACACACGAATGTTTGGTTCGAAAACCAAACTGTTCGTCAGGAATGAGCTTATTTGCGTCTACAAAGGCTTTGAGTCTAATATAGAGAAGCCTCTCATAAATCTTGCCCATGACGTTGAGCAGACTTATGGGGCGATAGCTGGAGGGCTCGGATCTAGGTTTGCCGGGCTTGTGAATGCCTATCACGGTGGCTTCCTTCCACTGTTGTGGAAATAAATTACAAGAGAGGGCAGCGTTAAAAATAGAGGTTAAAAGCACTATAAGAGTGGCTGGGAATAACTTGATCACCTTATTGGTGATTTTATCTGGCCCCGGGGCTTTCCTCGGGTGCAAGTTCTTGACGATAGATTCGACCTCCTCAGGGGTCACGGGGGGTATGAGCTCCGTTACCTCATCGGCGTCGACTACTGTGGCTACTGATGGCTCAGCGGAAGGCTGAGTTAGCGGGAGTGAAGCTCTCCGTTCTATTTCTGAATTAACCAGCTCCCCGTGACGCGGGTCGACCGGGAGAGAACTAGGAGTACATTGAAGCGCCAGGCTGTCGGCGAGGCATTCGGATTTTTCGTCACTTTCAAACGCGAGAGGTTGATTTGGACGCGAGAGGGGAGGTACCGGAACTATCGTATTCTTAGTGAATTTTCGCGATAACTGCCAGAAGGCTTGATGTGATGGTTCGAGGTCGTCGAGGGTACGGTCCCAACACGTCTGACGCCACTCGTCCACACGGTCCTTGATGACCCGTTGGAGAGCGCGCAGATGAGCCCGGACATGAATCATCGGACGACGATCGTCCACGTGCTTGACTGCGTTCTTCCGCCTAATCAGTTCACGTATGTCATCGGGCATTTGCCATTTACGATCGCTCGTGTCTGGCACTGTCCGTGAGCAATCGTTAACTAACGATTGCACGTGATCTGTTAGGCAGTCGATTGCGCCTGTTACGTCGTCTGCGGTGACGATATTATCGGGGATTTTATCTAAGTGAACGGACGAGGTTGACTTGAGGCTTTCGCCTAGCCTAGCCCAGTCCGTCGAAATTTTGGTGGGAGAGGGTCGACCTGGATCGGGGGCACCTACTCGCGGCATGAATTCTAAGATCACAGGTCGGTGGTGGCGTTGAATTGCAATTTGCAACTGAAATTATATCCGGGCAGGTGGCTGTGCGCATTCGCATATAAATCTAAACATTAAATTAGAATATGTCCATAACGTAAATCAAGACTTGATACAGAAATATCCGATGTTTCGTTTAGGGAGACCTTGCGTGGGTTCGACTCCCAGGACACACTTGTATCCATAAACATATGTGCGGGTAAATATCTATTGAATAATGTATTCAAACGTGCTAAGAGAGAATGAGTCACTTTAATTATTATTATCTAGGTACTTCTGTAGTACCTAAATCAGATATTCGTCTAATAAACTCTGCTTTGTTTGGAATCAGATTGGCCATGTGTAAATAAAGTTTAGCTTTTATTTATTACAGTTTTTTATATACATAGTTATTATATGATATCCATATTTCTAATATCTTATTACGTCTTGTTCCTGTAAGAATGAATAAACGACAATGTTCAGTAAGCAATAACAGCCCACAATATGTGGTTTCTAGTAAAATGGACTACGCGTGACTAACATGATATTTGACTACAACTCGTATATAAGGAAAAGTTGCCGTTATTTGATTTGATTATGGGACTATCATGACACATATTCAAAGGAATTAAAATATCTTTATTAAATTTTATTAATAAAAGATATGCTGCGATTTTTTTTTCTTTTTTCTGTATACTTTTAATTCATACATATTTACATATGGGTATAGAATAAACATTTTAATTTATTATTAACATAAACTAGATAAAATTATGTATGTATGTATATTATTAACTAAAAACTATACACAACACAAATACCTAGACCTAAAAACTAGACAAACAAATTAAAAATAATTGCCAATTTTATACTTTAATCTCGGTTCACAATAACAACAGTTTCGCAACAGATTTTCAATGGAATAGTTTACAAACGATCTTTTATAGCGCATCTAGGATTACCGTAACAAGCTATCTGAAGATGTCTTGTTATTTCAATGTATGAAAAAAGAGCAAATCATAACAGAAGTAATATAATCTAACGTAACCATATACAAACATTTTATGTACTTCATTAGTAGGTAAATTGCGCAAGGTTTGATCATATCGTAAACAAATAAATCTAACTAACTAAACTATTGGATCGACCTCGCCAGCTATCCCTTCTTGTCGTCATTTATTATTCATTTCAGTTTGATTATTGTCGGCCATGACATCAATTTTCCAGATCACTGATCAAAATAAAATATGTCTTCAGTGCTTTCTGGATGCGAACGCAATATAACCAGATATATGAATTATATTCCTATGCAAATACCTATTAGGTACTTACAAGATTAAAATGTTTACATTTTAATAAATCATTAATAGTTCAGTTCCTAGATTACAATCACACTAAGCTTTGTAAATGTATTAAACTTTCCTCCGACCCGCAGTTTCACCCGTGTTACCTATAATATAAGTTAATACATATTAAATTTCCCTGGATTAAAAAAAAACATGTGTTATTTTGAGATATATTGAAACGTTAAGCCAAATTCCATCTCGATCCCTTTAGCTATTCTGGTGTGATATAATACATAACTAACATTTGATGAAGTTGTTTATTAACATTTTTGAGCTCAATCTAAGTAAAGCCAGAACTATAGTGAGTGATTCTACTCGATACTTATAAGGCCTCCTTATATAGGCACTCTGCACTTATATACTACCTATATAAGGCTCGTGCCTGACTCCATTCACTTGAACTACTGTAAGGTTGGCTAATGTACTGTGGGACATTATTCACGGTTACTCGATGTCAAACTAAGTATTAAAGGTTTAGTTAGTAATTACATTTGTTATTATGTATTTAAAAAGTTGTTAAATTTAAAAATGTTATATATAGCATCAAAATAAATAACCATTATATGTAACAATTTCCTTTTAGCTTAAAGGTTCTTCAGGACTTCATATCATTTTTATATTAATGATGAATGAATTGTATAATTTACAGCAGGTAATGCCAGTATTGAAGTAAATAAACAATTAAATGAACCTATTTAGATATTCGACATAATTAATTAAATATAAAATATTAATCACTAACATTCTATAAAAACGTTTTTACGTCGTAGAGAGTAATGTTTCTTTGTCTAAGAAGGCACATTAATGAATTACATTAGCCTATTTTGGCAAATCAATTCTGGTTTTACACATTGTTTAATGGGATGAAAATTATTATCAATATTTAGGACGCACCTTCAGGATGAATTTAAGCTATATCAGGTTTATTCGTCGCAAGAACTTAATTACTATTATCCTATGGAGCGGAAACTGTCAACCTGCCTTACATCCAATTATGAATATTTCGCTGTGGATTAACAAGTAGGTACCATAGTTTGAACTAAGCTCGGAAGATTTTGAAGATATTGACAAAGTATTTAAGCTCATGTTGAAAATATAACAGTGTCCTACTTTTTGTTTTATTAGCGACATAATAAATGATAGCATCTCTTGATTTAAATGGATTCTTGGCACCCGGCCACTTCGTAGAGTGACATTGTTTTTTATAAACTGTTACATGTTAAAATCATTGTTTTTTAATGTGCCAAATGTTTTTAACCAATTTATTAAGGGTTATCTGATTAAGTCATCTTCATACAATGTTAATTCATCATACCTCTTTGAAATTTTAAAGTAGGAAATTATATAAATATAATATTTTTGGAAATGTTGTTATCAAAAGCTGAAAAATGATTCTAATGAATGCATTGCAGATTAACCTATTATATTTACATTGACTAACTTTTGAATACTAGAAGTAAACATATTCAAATTATAGGACTTTCGTATCATAAAAAAATCCTAAAAAAGTAAAAATCATCGTTTACATAAAATATATTATTTTCCCTTCCATTTCTACCTATTAGAAATCACTTTACATTGTGAAAGCCTTGTTTATGGTAAAATTTAGTTATCTTATAATAACTACAGGGCAAAGACCTTTCCAAACAATGTTTATTAGCCGTAAATATTGTGTTTTCATCCTTTAGGTAGGTACTAGTATTTTTTAGGTGTTTTATTAAAAATAAATATTGCTGACAGCAGCAGGGAGGCGAACTTTGACTGAATAATAGTAATGGTCGCAATAGTAGAAATGCGTTTTAAATTCGACGATGGGACTTCAATTAAAAAAAAAAAAATTTGGAAATTCAAATAAATGTGCCAAATTTAATTGACTTGTCAAAATGTTAGGCCTACGTCAGTTAGGTGAATGTACGCTTAAATTTATGTTTTGAATATTATATTTATTTAAATAGTCATTAAATTCACGCCGCGGATTTTTTTAGTAATGTATTGTAGACATGAAGTCCTTTTCCCAAATGTTGGTCCAAAGTTGAACCATTACAGGAAAACGTTGGTTTTGGGAGACATTTATCCTGGAACGTCCTGTTATCGGTAGATGGCAGTTTACATAATAATTTTCAGTTAAAAATATCTTATTACGTAACGCCATGCAAAGTATCATTTTTAGGTATATATAAGTGAGGGATATGGTGAA
This sequence comes from Thyatira batis, assembly GCA_905147785.2. Taxonomy (NCBI): domain Eukaryota; kingdom Metazoa; phylum Arthropoda; class Insecta; order Lepidoptera; family Drepanidae; genus Thyatira; species Thyatira batis. Next base: position 3,645,928 of record LR990502.1, read on the forward strand.
ATAATTAATAAAATTTAACTATTTTTTATTTGTTAAAAGTAGTTGCTAAAATATCATCTACGATATATATTCAAGTACAGCATTTTTGCTTTTGATTTGAACGTAGTAGGTATGTTCTTTTTCGTCCAAAAATAAATTATTTCCTGAATATTTTTTTCCCTACATAAGTATTTAAATAAAATCAGGAAGACGATCTTTACTACGTACCTACCTACATAACGTCAGTTCTACTCTTAAAATCTCATATGCGTTTCTCTGATGGAAAACCACTTTCGGCGCAATATAACGATAATAAAATTAAGCTTCAAAACATCTGCTATTATTTAAACAAACTACTGATTCTACTCAGCTGTTCAACGTGCGCATGAGCATAACGATGCTCAATGAGTTGCTAAGCTCTTGATATAATGATAGAATATAAGTGTTGTTATCGGAAATTGGCTTACCTACTTATTACGAGCCGTTTGTTTATTAACAATTTATCTTTGGAAATGGTTTTTACTTGTTCTATTTATGAATCAATTTTACTGTGTTACTTACCTACTCGCAGTACTCGCTGAAGTCCAATAAATAATTATACTAGATATTTTTTAGAAACGTGTGTCTAATATGGTTAACAGGTAAATGCCATACATCTTAATTTTAACGTAGATATATCTTAATTTGCATTAGGCAAACATAAGTTTTAAAGTGATAATTATGATTATATTTACACTAGACAAACATACATTTTACAGTTAAAAATATTTGTCCCCGGCGGGAATCAAACCCGAGTGGCGCAGTAAATTTAGCTATCTAATCAACTAAGCTAATTTCTCCATTTGAATATATTTTAATATAAAGGTTAGTTTATAAAGAGACGATCACAAAGAACGTTAGGAACACTAGAATGAGATCAAGTGCAAAGAGTTGGTCTTGAACCCTTGACCATGGCATTGGATTAGCCGACCAGTGTTGCCGGATGCGTTATCAAGGTAAGAAAGTAACGCAATGTTAGTTAGACAGAGATAGATATCATTAGGTACAGACACTATTTTAGAAAGTACTCTCTCCTATCCGCCTGGCTAGCTAATTAATTTTGGCCATTTTACGACCAATATTACTACAAAAGCTAGACCAACTTTTCTTTTCTTTCTAATCGCTTACTATGAAAATGGCAAACTAATTTAAATTACATACTTATTAATCCAAAAGCAACACGATAATCGGATAAAATTACCTACAGATAATACAATTAAATGCATTTGTTTACATAAACACTTGTTACAAAAAGAAGCCTTACTCGTGAGCGCCTCTGAATAGCATCATCTCCAGGTATCGTCAGAAAGTTTCCACTCATCTTCACAACTTTATTTATAAAACACAATTCAAAACACGCTGTCGCCCTTTGTACTGCAAAAGCGGGAATAAATTTTAAAATAGCGCGCGAACTGTCTATGTCACGTGCGTACGCGGCGGTGGTTGAACATGAAATGAGTTTGTACGCTTTATGAATGGATGAATGACGTTTTAAATAGCTTCCCCTCTTCTGTATCTCGTATTCGTGACGTCATAACGCGTAAGCTCGCCTGTGTAGGAGTGTCTACGTTCCAATCGGATTGTTACCTAAATAGACCGTAAAATCAGCTGATTTGGATTTTTTTTTTAAGTATACGTGACCCAGTTTTTAGTTACAGTTTAAAGGAGATGTCAAAATCGTTTAGATCCGCATGTGAATTTTCTGGTTAGATAAATCATTGCTCAGGGAATAAAGACTATTTTTATTTAACATGTAACTAAGTATATTTATAGCTATATCAATGCTTGTAACTGGCCCACTGTTGGCGGAATAATGTTGTTATTGTAATTTTCCGTTTGAAATTGATCGTCGGTTGTTATCTTGGGCAGTAAAATTAATATCCTCTATGCCATACCTATTTCATGTGACGTTTTGTCCAAAATAAATAGAGGGGTAAACTTGCACGCTGTTATCACGAAACACCTTTACTCACAATTATCTTTGATAAAAAATATATAAATAAGCCTACTCAACTAATATTTTACTTTATATCCGGCAGACAGTGTTCTGCCCACCTGGGTCTCCTACCGGGTCCAATTGTTAATCAAAACCGTTCTCGATATTCATGAACACACAAACATTTTCATCAACATAGTACTAGCCGTTAAAGGACTTCAATGACTGATAAATACTTGCACAAGAAATATATATATTACGATATTATTTAATAATCCAAATATAAAATAAAATATAATCTAGCCCAATAAGTGCTAATTGAATGGAAGTATTTGGGGAAATATATGCAGAGCGAAGAGGAAAGAACATGATCGATGGCATAAAAATAGGTACGTATCGATGGTGTAGTTTTTCCTCTTGGTAAATCGTCATATGAATGTTTTAGTTATTGCTATACCAAGGTCGCTGAATCAAATCTCTTTGAGGCTATAATAAATGTTTATTACAAGCGTTGATCAGCTAGCATCCTAACAGCTGTATTCAATCTTCAAGTCAAGATACGACTTCAGAAATTTCATTTTCAAATTAATTATAAACATATAAAACGAATGGTTTGGTTGCCTTGAGTTTCAATTTTAATTAGATTACTGTAAAAAAGGTATTTTTGGCTGTTTTGTATTGATATGGCTAAAATTATTAAGTTAAGTCTTGCTACTGTGATAAAATATACCTAGGTATTCTGGGGTTGTTAAGTTTAACATTATTTTTTATGATCTAAATATACAATACCATACATAATACCTACCCGAGTAGGTATTTGAGTTTATTTAGTTCATGATTGCCAACTGGAAAAAAAGCATTGTAGTTTCTATTTAGAACTAGATTCAATGGTCCAAATGATACCTCCTCTGAGATATGTAGACACACACGTACTGACTACCTAATAGTAAGTGGTCACCAACATTTACAAAATACTCGGAACATTGTCAATGCTTTAGCGGCAGGTGGTTGCGCTAGTGACAATAGATACATTCTTAGATTGGCTCACTAACCAGTCTTGTGTCCTATGTCTGGTCTGATCATGTATTTATTGTATAACCGTAAAATTTTAATATCTGGCGATCATAAGTAGAATTAAAACTGCTAAGTGGTTTTTCCTAATTACAACTACTGATTTCTAAATATAAAATATAAAAATATTTTCTTTGAAGACTCGTAATAGTAGATACTAAAATTGCTTTAACGTCATAAATTATTCCTTTGAAATCGTCTCTATTTTCGTATTGGATTCATAATATTTTCTGATGTATAATTAAAAACAGGAAACGGTTCAACTGAATAATATGATTCAGAGAAGTGTCCACGGTCACAAATTGTAGGTACTTATTTGTTTTTTTGTATTGTAAATACCTATATAAAGATAAGTAGGTATCTAGCTTACTCCGACTCTCCATTATTAATATATCTTGTTTTTTTACAACTTTTATGCTTTCAATAGTCACGATACAAGATAATGAAACGAAACGAATTATATTTGAAATACGGATATTTATTTTTTTCATAAAAATTCTAAATTCAATAATGTGTTTAAACATGTAACATTTACATATATGCATTTATACAAAGATATATGCAATGTTTAGTGATTTTTAATACTAAAATTGGAGCGCAACAGACTGTATGTGACAATCACATTTTACACTTACAAAATAATATTTACCAAGTATTGTCAAATGGTAAAGGTTTATGTGTCAATACAATTTTTTGTTATATTATTATTATATTGATTTGATGAGATTATAATGAATACTGTGCGCATTTCTTTTAAACTAGCTCGAATCGTAATATCTTCATAAACATTTTGAAGGGTATTTAAAATTAAAATTTTAATGAAAATGAATATTTTTGAAAACATTGAAAGTAATACTGATAATTTTGGTTTATGTAGATATCACACGAACCCATCATTAGTAGCCTTCCCTTCACAATACAATGGAAGTTCGATTCGTATATACAGGATGATCCAATGAATTATTATCGTTTGAACAATTTTTATCGTTACGTAACAAAATGTAACTATCTGATGGGCGTAACTATCTCTGCCGAAACAAAGCTCTATTCAACGCAGTAATGCACACGCAAATTACAAACATTTAATTTTCAATCTCATTACCATGGACAAAGAATGTACTAAATCTAATTCAATTATTATTTTCGAGTGTTATATTATCTGCGTACATTATTACATTGAATAGAATAATAGGAATGACAAACAATAAAACATCGCTATAAATCTTTTAATTATTGTGGTTATTTCATCTATTACGCTATAATTACAGATTCAGTCAACTCGGAAATATAAAATGACAAATAAATTAATTTACTGTTTTCATTTAGTTTATAAGACGAGTAAATATATAATTAATAATATATATTGAGATTTGGACTAGACAAACCACATTCTCTATCTACAGATATGTAATCCATGATAAATGCTAATATTAGAAAATCTAAGATCCGTGTTGGTTAGTGATGTGCTATGCTACACATCGCATACATTTTCAAGATCACAACAATTATACATGTACTATAAAATCTGGATTATTATTTAAAATTAGAATCCATTTTCTCAAACGTTCAGCTTAGCGTCAGTGGTAAAAATACATAAAACATTTCTTAACAAAACATTTTGACACTATTATTATATCACTCTGTACAAGTAAATTTTCATAATTATCAAAATTAACTGTCTAAATTTTTCATAAAATTAAAAAATCCAACTCCAATATCAAATTCCATAAAATTATTATTATTCTATAAAGTTTCATTTTGCGGTATTGAAAATGTACGCACAATAAAATGTATTTAAGTATGTGATAATTTTTCAAACACTGTGTTTTGAGATTTGGACTGTGATTTTTTTATAAAGTTATATTTTAATTATCTTGTTAAAATCAACGATTCATTATTGTTATGACGTAATATAGCCTTAACAAATTATTTTTGAGCACTTTGGCCTTACAATGGAATGATGTTACGGCTTATACAAATTATTCACCGATTTTTGTACAGTGAAGTGAAATAAGTTTTATGGTTACAAAAATAAAGTTGATTTTAAATTGTCCGTAATAATTGTTAGACTGAAGATATACTCATGAAGAGACAGGCCTATCGGAGTGAGCAGAGTAAATTCCAGCACTAAAATATTATTAGTTTATTTACTTTTTTTTTACTTCTTTAGTGATTATTATTCATGTCTCCAGATGAGTATGTCCTCTGTTCTTATTAAAAACAGTCTTTATAAACAATAAAAGTCAAATATTTAGAAATGTTTGCTTACAAAACAGAAAATTTCAGGCAACAGACTTTTAATATAACCGAAACATGCCGTGAAAAACAAAATAAAGAAAACCTAAGCCAACGTTAACAATTAACATCTGACCCACGTTTTTATTAGCTAAAACAGATTTCACGTAAATATTTACGATAGTTATGATTTCAATTTCATAACAATATCACAATTTTCAATAATATACAAAAAGACATTGGAGATTTTAGATTACACTTTAAACAGGCCAAGCTTATTAAAAGTAAGAGTAAAGATTGTGATATAGATACATGTGTTACAACATTTTATTTATTATTATTTACATGTCTGTATAGAAACCGATATGGACCACATTATTGTAGATCACTCGAAACGAAAACATTTTTTTTTTATAAAAGATGACAAGACCATACATTTTAGAATAAACCATCGCTAGGACTAGATTAATTCCATTTTAGAACACTCATCTCCTAAACGAACATGCTTTACGTACTTCGAGCATAAATCCTATACATCACGCATTATCTTAAGGAACGTAAATATTAATCGCGATTACTTCTCACACAACGCACACTCCCGACACTTACGACTCCGAATGAAGCAAAGGATAACGACGAACGAAGGAAATAATTTACATAAGGCCATATATTTATTTACTGTACACGTATGTATAACGAGTAGATGATTAATTAGATAAATAATGATTTAATATTAAGGGTTAAGGAATAATGCATCCGTATTTACGACAGTTTGGTCCATATAAATATTATTACATAAATCGTGTGTTTCGATGCGTCAACAGCATTAGGTATCCAGCAAACACATTGCGAACACTTCCATTCGTAACGAGTAACAGAGCGAGAAAAATCTGTTACGATTTTTGATCACAATTCAATGATCAACAATCGTAACAGAGACATTAAAACTACGAAGTTAAAATAGCATGACAAACAAGTAGATACAATGCATTTTGAAGGTGACGAAGTATTTATAGATGATGATAAACATTTTGCTGAACACCCAACAGTGGTCGACGTCGCGGCGCTCGCGGCCGCCTACGGTCAGTCTTTTCTGCTAACGTTTACGAATTTGTGCAAAATATTTCTACTAGTCGCGTAACTTAACACAGTAAATTTTATTTACATAACGCATCTCACCACCGAGATTGTACGAAATAAAATGAACGAGCACTGACCGGGAACTGCCGGAGCGCCGAGTGTCGTATCTGATACTCCGTCTCGGTAGCGCCGTCTCTGTCCCTCGCTCGCGGCGGCGCGGGGCCGTCTCGCTCTGCGGACGTGCTATTGATAAACATTACTCGAAATACGGTGGGACTTGTACCGGTTCGTCGACGGTCCTAGTCCTCGAAGGTTTGGTAGCGTTTTGCTGTACGATGTGGCACGTGGTGTGTTCTTATATACTTCACGGAGGTCCCTGGCTTCCCGTTGGTGCTTCTGCTCTCATCTCCGACTTGAGCTTGACGAACTCCCTGGCTACTTCGTCGCTATGCCGCTGGGACAGTATCCTAAGTATAGTCCAACCGGTTTCGTCCATCTTGACACGTGTGCCCAGAGGCAACCAGCATGCACATGAGCCCTGAAGAATACAAAAATAAGCTTAAGTACCACAAATAACACATCATTGACATCTCCTTGAGCATAATGCTGTGAACACTGTAAGATCAAAAGAAAAATTATAATTTTATATAGAACAAACGTACCTGTTCGGCAATATCAGCAAGACGCATAACAGCGACTCCCACAAGACGATCTTCTCTCGCAAAGCAGTAATCTCGTACGCACACGTGCAGTTCGAACAGCTCCAGTTGTTCTGTCGCACTCACCATACTATGAAAAGAAAGAGACAGATATATGAATAATACGAATTTCATACTAAACTTCTAGATATTTCAACATGGTAAAAAACTTACAAATGGAAAGTCTCATTGAACTTAGGACTCCAGTTGTTGCTCTTAGACTTGGTGGCGAACTTCCTCTTCTTATCAGCGAGATGTGGTCCGATGAGGTTCACCTCGATGAACGGACGGAACATACCACTTGCTATCACCCACTTCAAGTCGTTGGCTGCTACCACTGGAATTTGATGAAGAACGTGGTAAGACAACTTGACAAGGACCGATAATCCAATAGCATATTAGCTGAATAATATTCATAATAATTTGATACCATACATATATAAAGCGTATTTTATGTGTGCTTTGAAATTGTCACAGTTATTGTACTTAGACAGTCTGACCCTATATGTAAAAATTGGTTAATATTTGAATTGTGAAAAACTGTAATGTCGTCAGCATTTTCAGCAATGAGTTAAATAATCGTTAAGTCTTATGTACTAGTAGTTTTATTGGATAAAGTATACATAATATAATCATTACCTTTTACAGTGATCTTGTGTTCACCAGTTCCAGGATGTGTGAACAGATCAACTTGAAGAGATACCTCACCAACGCTTCCTTCCTCAGCCACTGCGGCATCTAACAAATCAACACATACATATCCCTTAAAATAGTACTTTTCTTACTACTTTAGTGTCTCTAAAATGCCATTTTCAGTATTTTTTACTGAGATTTCGCTGTCCGTCCGTCCATCTGTTACCAGGCTAGACAGTTGAAATTTTCACAGATGATGTATTTCTATTGCCGCTATAAGAACATACTTATATAAAAAATAAAATAAAATAATATTTAGGGAGGGCTCCCATACAACAAACTGTTTTTAACAAACATTTTTACCGTTTCTTGCTTTAATTATTAATTAAAAATTTACTAACCAAAATAATGAACAACTCACCCTGATTCTGCTGACTAGTAACAAACGTCCTGATCAGAGTGTCAGTTGTCTGCGTGTACAAACTGAGGGCATATCTCAACGACTGGAGTTCTGGACTCTTTTCCAAGAATGTCTTCTTGAGGCCATTGCCGCCGGCGTGGAAGTACAGCTTGATGGTGTCGAGGGCTGCGTCTAGCACTGCGCACTGCTTGGGTGTTAGACTCTTCTCGGCTGATAAATGCTGTAAATATAATAGAATAGTATAGTATTATTTACTATTTTCTTATATTACATATATAGTATGCTAATCAAATTTTAT